>PYXC01000903.1:320000-772500 GCA_015244755.2 Tenualosa ilisha
ATAACTGTGATTACTGCACTGACTGTGATCTAATTCATTTTTGCTGAAAGTTTTAGAGAATAAATGTGTGTTCCTGTTGCCATTGACAGTAGCTCTGTACTAACAGTGCTAGACTGATGTAAACAGTGTGTGTTGGATGTGATGTGATGTATGTGGGGCTGGTCGCTCTACCTGTTGTCCTGAGAGCATGCTAAGTTCCTGTATGGTGCGGTGGTCTTCACCGTTTAGTCTGGCGCTCTGCACTGACTGAGGCGTACTCCAGTACACGAAGGCCCGCAGGGGGTCCACCGCCAGACTGGTGATGTTACGGCCACTCCGCACCACCACTTCCTGCTCCGCAGATGTGGGACGTCCTCGACAGATCTAAAGAGAGATCTTTCTTAGGGCTCTTTCATTTCCTCTTGCTGAGCCTCTGTTGTCTGCACATGCGCCCCAGGCTCAGCTATCTGATGCTTGATTTAAGTTAGACACTGGAGACTGCACCCCCATATGCGAATAGCCCTGAGTCTTACGCTTCCTCCCCTCACAGAGAAAAAGTAACTATTTGGCATCTGCTGTTAATTTCCTGTTTCTGCAGCAACAGCGGTCACTGCAAGGCTATTGTGAGAGAGATGTTGGGCTACAGTAACACCAGACTGCAGGTGGACTTTGCCAGCTCTGGTGCTGGATGTATTGCAATATAAATGAAGACTAAAGAATAGCCTTACGTTCCCTCTTTCTCACAGACATGCCAAGGTGTGCCATTCACTGTTCATTTGCTGCTGTTGCACTGGAAGCCATAACAATTGTGAATTGTGATTTCTACGCCTTTTGTGATGTACAAGTGTACTCAAAAGGGAGGAATTATGTGATGGATTTCTCAAAATCATGTGTGTACAGAGTGACTTTCCAATGAAGAATGGTCTGGCAAGAGTAGCAGGCTGTGTTTAGCCCATGTAAGTATGAGCATGTATGTAAATGGAATAGAAATAGTAGTTCTGTGAACCAGTCTACTGGTCAAGGTAAAGGAAACCAGTCAATTATAGACTGCAGGAATGGTGTAGGATGTGCATGGCCAATTCATGACAGGGTTGTATGACAGTTTTAGTCTATTCTGAGCTTAAAACAACAGGTGTTGACTTTTAGCAAGTGTATATAAGCTCAGCCCTCGGTAAGGTAAAGGGCTTGTTTTCATGACTACAACCCATTGCATAAGTAAAACCAGCTGGACCATCTTCAACCCCTTGTTGCCTTGTTAAGTTCTTTGCAACCTCCTTTGAGCATCCTACATTCGACACAACACTTTTCACCTACTGTACCCACCTGAGTGAAATTACAGCTCCAGTACAGCTGTTTGCCCAGCCACTCGAGCGCCACCACCCCGGCGTTCACAGCCCCTGGCACTGCAGAGGCATTCACACCAGACGTGCCATTCTTCAGCGCCATGTAGCGGATGTGTCCACGACTGTCTGTCCAATAGACCGTGCCGTTGTACCAGTCCATGTCTATGAGACAAGGTGCCAAAGGAGTCTCTAAATGGTGGTTATTAATGCTTTCCTAGAGAACGTACTGCATATCAGACACTCCAGAGAGGAGAACAGCTTCTTCAGAAATACTCAACATGCTAAAATCTGCTTGTGTCAGCTGTTAATGAGTTTTCATAGCACCAGGAAAATGAGTCAGCATTTTTATAATGTGTGTGTGTATGTGTATATATGTGCGCATAAATGTGTTTGTGTGTGTGTGTGCAGGTTGTGTGTGTGTGTGTGTGTGTGCATGTGTTACCTCTCACTGTACCGATGCTGTGAGCCAGTGATTCAGAAAAGTCATAGTCACCCAGATCTTGTCTCCAAAGACTGTTGTTGTTTGCTGCAACTATGTATGGGATAGTACTCTCTGAGCCAAAGAGAGAAATAACAGAAATCCCAAAATTCCCCAGTGAAAAACATCAGTGAAAGAAATGCCCAACAGGAACACATTTTGTTTGATGCAGCATTTTAAGTCACTAAAAGATTCCCGCAGGAGTCTTTGACGTTCCACCAACTCACCGTTCTGCAGTGTGGTTCCCTCAAACAAAACAGAGGTGGACTGGCCTCCAGGCGACTCAGCCTTGACTGAGAGTGTGTATCGCTGGGAACTCTTGAGATCATTCACCTCCATCTGTGTAATGGTGATATTACTGTAGGCTCTGACCACAGAACCACTCATAGACACAGAGACAGTGTAGGTCCAGTCCTGCCATGCAGATGGGCCTGATTGAGCCATAACGAACAGAATAAGGTTTATCTTATTTGTGAATGTAACAAACACTTCAATAAAATAAGAGACTTAAAGTGTATTGTTTGATTACATTTGTAATAAAATGGAAAAATAAATTTCTGTGAATAAATCCAACATGAGAGACACCCAACATGCTGAAAGTATCGATGTTATCTCCAAAATGATGCCCTAGGATACAGTTTCTCACTCACTCGTTCCCATCCTTAGCTGTGGTTCTCTCCACCTGAGCCGGGCCCTGCTGGAGCCAAAGAGGGCAGTGATGTCCCTGGGTCTGCGAGGCACAGGGTATGGCTGTGATGAGGGGCTGCTGTAGTGAAGGTGATCAAACCCACCGGAGGTAAAGTCGCCGAAGTGACACTCCATCAGGTACTGGTTAAAGGTGATACCAGTACCACGCACCTCCTGATAGAGGTCAAGCCCGTTGGTGAGCACAACTTGGTTGTTCTCGTATGCCAGGCTCTGCACCGTGTTAACAACAGTCACGTTCAAGTAGACCACAGGCGCCGCACCATCGAATGACACGGAGGACAGGGCACTGATCTCCTCCTGGAAGTACACTAGCTTTTTGCATTGCACGTTGACCACAAAGTCATGCAACGAGGTGCTGCTTAAGACCATACTGATGTTTTGACTGCGTTCTGCTGAGTCCCCTGGCAGCACAGCACGATATATCCCATCATGCAACAGCAAAAACAGCCACCTGCAAACAATAAAGGAATTAATATGCTTGTAACATCAGTATAGTCAACAGATTGTTGATACCCACAAAGCATGTTGTCAGCAGATTTACTTGAAGATAGCTCCACAGTAATTAATATTATCACTATTAATACGCAAAATATGTATACAGACATTTATGTCAGGATGTACAGTATTATTGATGATGTTGATGATGGTGGTGCAGTACTGATCAATGACACTGATGATGATGATGATGATGATGATGATGATGTGTATACAGTCTCTTACCCATTATATGGATCTGCCTTGATCCTGGTTGGAGGACCTGGACTGATAAACTGTAACTGAACTGGATCTGAACAGTTCTCCAAACTGCAGCAAAACACCTGCAACCAGATTGGGATTCCAACTAAAATATAAGTCACACTTGTATGTATGTGGTCAGTCTATACAGTAATAGAAAAAAGTGACTTGGGATGAAGCACTCACACAATTACAGTTAGACAAGACAATGATGATATTGCTGCAGTGTAACAGTGGTGTGTGTTTTTAACTTACAGCCACCAAGGCCCTCTTTATTTGGGCCTTACCCAACATCTAATCCCTTAAAGTGTGTTTGGAAGAGCCAAGCACTTTACCTTCCCTCCAGAGATGAAGTAGAGTTTCTCATAGAGCCAGTCCACTGATAGACCTTTGACCTCTTGGCTGGAGGAATACAGGAGCCGCAGGTCGGAGGGGTCACTAAGATCACTTGCACCTTTTGTCCAGATGTGTGCTCCCTCCGAGAAATAGACCTGCCCAGAGCTTTGGTGGATGGATACACCTGTAACAGGTGTTTATAATAAACATAAACTACATGAACACTTTGAGATAAATTAAGACAGCCAAGAAATGTGACACGGTTTAACAGTCACATCACTGGACATGTCAGTGGATAATGTCAGTGGATAAAGCGCTCTATAAAGTCCTCTATTTCTATCTATTTCTTTCTCTATTTCCCCATTGGTCCTCCAGACTACACTGGAACCCAGTGAAATAGACAGACAAAGACAGACCGCTGATGAACAGAAGATAGAGATAAAGTCAACAAGGATAGAATAAGAGACTAAGAGACTGGAGACTAAAGCAGAGACCTGTGATGTTAGACTTTATGCGTCCATCAGAGAGGCAGTCTGCAGGGAGGTAGGACTCATCAGCCGTCTTCTTCCTGAGAGACTGTAGTCTGGATACTATGACCCAGCGAGAGCCAGTCTCCTCTGCAACACACACACAGCATTTTATTTGGCTGAAAGGCTGCACCTCTCTATTCTTAAATCACGAGAGATTACTAGACTGCATTGACATTCACAATGAAAGACACACACAGCATTGCACACAAAGCTAACATCTGTGTATTCTGCCCTCAGTCCTGACTACCCGACTGCCTTATTGCACAGGTGAACAGACAGGTGGCGCTGTTCTGGTTGTCTGAGCTCACCCTCTTTCTCTGGTGTTGTGATTGAGGTCTGTGCTGCTGGTCCTTGGCCAGCCTTATTCACAGCAGCAATGGACACCCTACAGCAAATACCCACAAACACATTTCAGTCAATAAGCCAACATTATCAATTACAAGTGAATACATTCTGGTAGAAACTGGTATGTTGTGCAACCATAATTAGTACATGTCTCTGTTTTTTGGCTAAAGGCCAAGTCTGTACCTGTATGTCGTGTTTTGAGTGATAGGGAAGACGGTGGTTGAGAAGACGTCTCCTCCTGTGGTCACGCTGATGGTGGCCTGAGGGCTGGTGAGGTTGAGGTTGTAGCCCACTATGGGCCCTCCAGGATGGACAGGAGGCGACCAGCTCAGCTCCACGCTCTCACTGGACACGCTCTCAATGCTCTCAATCACTGGGGGGCTGAGAGGGGCTGGCCAGCACAAAAGGAGCTTGGCTTACCGTATTGTCAGTAATATCACAAATGCATTGTACAGGCAATGACTAGTCCAAGAATCAATTGAAAGACTGTAACAAGAGATGACACAGAGGATCTCTGGGGATAGAAACACTGCACTGCAATGCAAAATATGTCACAAAGTCATAATGAGATATTTTTCACGATAATTAAGAATTCACACTGTCAGGAGTTCAGCTTTGGTGAACATGAATTTGGCCAAGAGTTCAGAGTTCGTTTATTTTATGTTTATGATTATGGTCAGATGATTATGGTCAAACCTTTTTGTCCAAAGATCCAAAGTGACCAAAAAAAAACAGAACAATGTTAACAGAATACTATGGGTTTCATTTTAAATACTGTCTGTAACTTCAACATATTAATATAACAGAACCATAAATAAACAAAATAAATTCATTCTTGTAAATAAATATCAAACGTCCAAAAAGTACACTAATAGATAGATAACACATAAAACATCTTTCCTGACATAATGGCTTTGAGCATAATAAAAAAGCAAAGCCAAATCACAGTCGAGTACCTCCATATGCCTCAGTCTGATACAGAGGGCTCTCAGGAGAGGAGATGAGCTGCTGGCAAACCACCACCCAAATGCGGAATTTGTACCATGAGTAGGGCTGCAGAGTGTCCACTGTATAGGGTGGCGCTGTCGTGTTCTATGGGGTTCCATGGGCACAAACAAAACAAACAAGTAGTGCCTTGTAAACATTCTTATAGAAACATGAAGAACATTCTTATAGAAGCAAACATTTTTAAAATTCTTAAACATTCTTATAGAAAGATGAAGAATGACTAGAGTACTTTGTGTGACCCTACTGTAAGCAGAAGATGTCTTCCCTCTAGTATTGCATGCAAGTCACATGAATGCATAGCATATCAAGAGAAATGTTGAATGCAAACCTCTTTGTATATCCAGACTCCTGATAGGCTGGGGCCTGTCCACTGTGGTATGTAGACCACATCTGATTGGTCAAGAGTCTCCCAGGACAAAGTGATGTTGTGGGTTCCAATAGCTAAAGGAAAGGGAGCCGATGGCTGACATCCTACAGCCAAAAAAACAAAACAAAACACAACAAATGGCTCAAGTTTAGAGAAAACTTGTTCTTTAGAGCTCTTGTTACCAAGAATGAAATGATAACAGATATTTATATGGTGTTTATATATCTATGATTTATGAATATAAACACCATATAACACCATATATCTCTATATATCTCTATCTATCTATCTATCTATCTATCTATCTATCTATCTATCTATCTATCTATCTATATCTATCTATGCTATATCTATCCATCGATCTATCTAATATATATATACCTTTGGTGTATATTTATAATTTATGTATATAAACACCATATATCATCACTTACCAGAGCAGTGTGTTTCATTCCCATCTTTGCAGCTATCACTGTCCGTCTAAAATGTATAGTATTGGTTTCAGTCAGACAAGTTCAAATATATCTTACCTAGATAGAACTGGACTGTGTAACAAAGATTTATACAAAAAACACAATTTACACAAGACATACCCGAATCTTTTGAGGTGGAGTTGTGTGACCCAACAAGCATTTCGAATGAAGGCTGAAAAGGGCAAATAGCACAATGTAAAAGTTCAGCCACAGCGATGACACATTTCTCCCAGTTCTGTCCATGTCATGTCATATTACGCCTTTCCCACAATAAGCCTACACTGCACTTTCACATATTGGATGTTCCTTCGAGAGCGCACAAACCAACCCTAGTACTATACCCTCAACCGAAACTGTGGCAAACAGTTTCTAGTTCGTAGTTTGTAGCATCCAACAGTCCTAGAGCTCTGATTTTGGCGTATAAAACAATCCAACAGGTTTGTCGGACAAGTGGGAGAAAGTGAACTGTGGACTCTGCGACTGAGCGACCAAGGAAGTTTTTATCTTTATGACTGTAGACATATGATTCAGTATGAATGTGTTTGTGTTTGTTCAGGAGTTAAACTTTAATGGAATTGCTTTGTCACCCCAAAGGCCCACATAGGCTAAAGGGCTGAAGTATGGCCATAGGGAAGGGAAATGATGGTCAGTCTCTCATAACCAGGTGCTCTTGGTGTGGCAGGTCCTTTTAGCCCTGACACCAATAAGATACAATGGAATATGTTCACAAGCACATCTTCCCAACTCTCTCATCCTTCTGATACCCTTATTACATATGTAGAAGCTGATAAGGAAACACTCTGAATGGCACATCTGTATGCTTCCAAGGAGTCTAACTCATTATTGCTGTTCTCTCACATGTGTTACATTTGTATTATACTGCAGTACTCACTGAATATGCTAAATGAATTCAAATCAAACCATGGAAGCCATAAGCAAAAGGGGGCCATGATGTAGCTCCAGTTTGGGATACATCTAGTTCAGCAGTTCACTTCCCCTACTGCTGATTTAACTGGGTCCTTGCTTAACAGTGAAAATTACTCACGCCATCTAGTCAGGCTAGCGCCACCTTGTGATTCTGCTCAATATCACATTTCACTACAGCACTGTGTCAGGGATCTCTCCAGACGCTTAGGTTTCCTTGATGTTTGGGTGACCAGAGGATCAGAGGAAAGGCTATGTCCTTGGTGGGAGGGCTGAAAGCAATCTCAATCACAACTGGTAGTGAAGCAGAAGCATTAGCGAATGCCCAGTAGTTTTAAAGTTCACAGAAAATATCTGCCCACGAGAAAGTAATCGTACACCAATTGAGGGATCCCAGACGTGAAGTGAAATGATGTGAAAGCGTTTGGTTTACCAGGCTCCTAGCCTTCATCCTTTTATTCTCTTCTAACAATGTTATCTATGGCATTGACTGGGGCGGTGGTAGTGTAGTGGTTAAGGAACCTAGGTAATGTGTGAGTAGCCTGAAAAGTTGTGGGTTCAAATCCCAGTTACCACTGTTGTGCCCCTAGCAAACCACTTAACCCTAAGTTGCTCTAGGGGAGACTGGCCCTGAACAATAGATAGTTGACAGAATGTAAGTTGCTTTGGGTAAAAGCATCTGCTGAATGCATTGAAGCCTTGTCTTGTGAGCTAGATAATCCTTATTTGCCGCTTACAAGCAAGTTTGCATGGCACCCATTCTCTCCTGTGCTATTGCATTCATACATGCCAGGTAGCCTATAGTTATGCTGCAGGAAGCTGAACAAATGATTTTGTTTACAGAAAATACCGTATCATATTGTGTATTCTAAATAAAAACAGCCCTATATAGAGCGAATATATCTGTAGAGTTGTACCATGGATGGCAGAATATTTATCTTCCCCTCCTTACTTTTCAATGTAAATATGTCTCTGTGCTTTATACATAGAATATTGATAATCTATAGTCTGGTTCTCATACATACTGATCTGCTGTATAGCAACGTATGGCCTATTTCTATTTCCACTTAGTTTCACTTGTCTGAGATCAATCAAAACGGCCTTTCCCCTCTGACATGATGGAGGTTCAATGCAGCTCAGTATGTGTGAGAACAAGGCTGGTTCACCTGTGAACCTATTCTCTATATTTTACTGTAATCACATCTACGATCTATGACAAGGGACCGGGCCCGCTCTCAGAATACTGAAATACTGGAAATAAATGCTCAACTGTTCAACTGTAAATACATAAAAACAGATGTAACTGGCAGGTTTTCATGTTTACATCCTGTAGTAACAGATTATTTAGCCACCAAGCCATTCCTATTGGTTTTGAAGAGGATATCATAACTGGCGCTAGGCCCAGACTACTGGTCTGTAGTATTAGGGTTAGAGTGCTTTGAAAATGCAAATCATGTGTCCCATGATAGTATGTTAGCCTGGTATGCCAGTATGTTAGCCTAGTGGACCAGACTCTCACCTCACTTCACTTCACTCACTAGATAGCTAAAAAAATTCTTGCCTGGTATCCCTTTAAAAGGGTTGATCGATGGCCTATACTGTAGCAAATAGAATCGCTCATCTCCTCTCATAAACTCTCTGGCATAAGATGATGACGATAGTCATTACAGCTTGTTACTTCATTCAGAATCACTTTAGTGTTATTAGTCTCTTTTTAAAGGAAAACTCTGGCACGTTTCATTCTAGAATTCTCTTATTAGAGTGATTTACATGCTTTACGTCAGTATAACGAAAATCCATTCACAAGAGTGAACTACTTGCTTACAGTAAGAGTAAGAGTCTGCTACTTGCTTACAGAACCTTGCTGCTACAATGATGTAATGGAATGGAGAAGTGAAGGAAAGATGGGGTGGGGGTCAGAATTTTTTTTTCTTGCAAAGTTTAGAAAATGTTTTGAGATTGTTTTTAGATGTACATGTGATGGTCATTTGTCCTTGTTACGTGGGGTGGTGAATCTTTTTCATGTGTGTGATTCTCCCTGAGCTGTCATGAAGCAGTTGTAGTGTCACTGTGTATATGTATATACATCCAATGATTAAAGCCTATTCATCTTTTAAACTTTTAAAAGCTAACTTACGTGTATGTAGTATTTATTTATTTGTGTGTGTAGTATGACTTACACTGGCTTAGATGCAGCAGCACTTGTGTCTGCTCACTGCTAGAGCTCTTGACCGAGAGACTGTCCTCTTGGTGGCAGTGCAGGCACTGTGTTACTGCAGTGCCACTGTGATCCTGAGGAAGTGAGTGGCGTTCAGCAGGGGTTAAGTTATCTACTGAAAGCTCTCCAGGAGTTCAAAGATGCTTTTCCTGAGGTACGCCTTCACTGAATAATTTAGCATGGTAGCACAGGCACAAATACGGCACATTTAAGGTAATGTTGCTTAAAATGCATTCTGGCTTTTACTGTTTGTGGATTCCTCCCATTTATGAGACCTCAGAGTGCAGCAGAGTGCTTTCTCTGGCAGCCTGGTTGGTTTGTGCATAGGGCTCTTTTAAGACCAGCTGCTGCTGAGGGCGTGTAATGTTTTGCTTCTTCTATGTAAGGATGCTCTCTAGCAACCAATTACTGTGTAAAATTCTTTTGTCAGATAAGGGCTTTGGTTATCATTAGGAAAACAGAGTCCTGGTTTCAACATCAGAAAATAGATATTCACAATATTCTTTAACTGATACTGTGAATATCTTTAATGCATAGACTATTGTGTATTGCAATTGGAGTTAAGGTGATTCTAAAGGCCTGGCTCTAACAGGGGGCCCCAGAAAACAACTCTAATATTATAATCAATGTTTGGGAGGCCCATCATTATTTTCTGTCATAGGGCCCAACATTTCTAGCAGTGCCCCTGCTGGCTCTAACACCATTTTGCTTTCTCATCCAGTATCACTATGAAGGCTCAGTGTCTGTGTTTCCCCGTGGCCCAGACAGGCTTGTCTGTGTTGATGCAACTCTGTGTGCTGACTCTGGATATAGCAGTAGAGCAGACTCTTGATGTCTTTGCTCTGTGTTTTAATGATGGCTCTGCGAGTGGCTTAGGAGGCAGAGTGCAGCTACTTTCAGACTCCTGTACTTGCATGTGGATGGAGAGAAATGAACAGAACAGATGTGAAATCAATAATATGTTAATCTATAGTATATATATAGTATATAGTATATAGAATCGGTATTATATGATACAGTATAACAAACAATACAGTATTAATGACAGTATATTACAGAATTAATGGTAATCAACATCATCCACTGAGTGAATAACTAACTAAATGAAAAATGTATTGCAGTCCATTAAGCATGTATTTCTTTCTTTCATGATAATCTGGATCTCACAACACCCTGTCATTTATGTTTTAAACTCCACTCCACTTCCAAACATGAAAAAACACACCTTGTGTACAGAGGCGATAAAGGAGATTATTCCTCTCATCCCATGCCATATGGGTGCTGCGATTCTGAAGTGTGTGTGTGTGTGTACACAACTCTGCCATGGCACAGGGTGCCAGGTCTCTGAGGTAAGTGTGTGTGTGTGAATGCACGGATGTGTGTACGTGTGAGTGTGCGCGTATGAGAGAGAGTTTATGTGTGTACATAGCACTCCCGTGGCAGATGGCCTCTGCTGAAGTGTCAATGAGCTGTGTACACTTGTTTATGTACTAATCGGATGCAACCAAGTGATGTTCTAGAGCGTTCTGATAACCAGTAGATATGCGCTATTTTCCACTGACCAGGGCCAAGTAATATTACAGCTAAGCTAAATATACTGCACTGCATAACACACACACACATAAACACATACAAGTGTGGCAGGGCGGGTGTTAAAGGAATCTCAGAAAGTGTGTTGTTGTGCTGTTTGGGGTGTTTAGTGACAACGGCAACCTGCCCAAGTTGGGCCCAGGTGACCTTTGGATCAGGTCCGGTTCTGGCCTTGGCCTGTCTCAGATCACACAGATTTGGGTCAGATAAGGACCATGGGTCCATTTCACAAAAGCGCAGCTGAACCAAGTAAGCAACCCTTTGTTGGTTGCAATGCAGTTGCACAGTGCCTAGCAACTAGCAACTATGCTTTTGGGAAATGGAAGCCAGGTTGGTTGTACAGAATTTCAGATAAATGAAGTGTGAATAAGTTTTGGCTGAAAATAAGATACTTACTGAGACAGCATAGAAAAATCCTTGGAAAGGCTTGCCTGTGTTCATTTGTGATTTGAGGTCTAGATATGAAAGTTTTATTTTATATTTTTTTAGAGTGCACTTAGCCTGCATACTGTGCAGCTTATACAGCTAGTTGGGATGGGAGGAAGGTTTATATCCGTCCTTCACAGTATGGAATGATGGGAATTTTCTAGCATCATTCAGTGTACGCCCGTGTGAAAACACACTGTATAGATCTGTTAAGTCCCTGGGTGTGTCCATAAGACACAGCCACCACTCCTAACCACCCAATGTGGCACACATGAATGTAATGGGCACAGAAGGAAAGTTGGGTCATCGTGGGGTGTGTGTGTGTGTGTGTGAGGAGGGGGGGGATTTAAAAAACACCCTGTGCCACCCCGCCATCTCCCCACCTTGGCGCTGGTGAAAAGCTGTCTCTTTAATGAGGCTCACCAAGCTTAAGCGCAGACTGGCATGCCTTTGCCCCACATGCCAGCGGGCACCCCAAATAAGGACAAGAAGCTTTCATGGGCCACTATGCCACTGGTGAGACAAAGCAGCACAGATCCATCAAAGCCTCTGGGCTGGGCTGGGCTGGGCTGGGATGGGCTGGGTTGGGTATAGGCTCGCCATCCTGATGCAGATCCATCAAAGCCTCTTGGCTCGATTGGGTATGATGTGAGACAATTTACACAGGTTTTCAGCCTAGGCTGTGAAGATGAGCTTCTCTCCATAGCCTCCTGAATTAGGAGCAGCAGCAAGGCAAATGCTCCCACTGGTAAGAAAGAGATTTAGGGAGGAGGTGTGAGGAAAGTGGGAAATGCAGGACACACAAACAGAAAAAGAGAGAGAATGAAGGAGGGAGAGACAGGACGAGAACAAGAGAGTCTTCCGAAGAACTCTTTGATAACGCAGGAGGGGCTAAGAACCACAGCAATGGCAGGATTGCTGAGCTGGTTTTATTTAGAGTGCCGGGGATTTGAGAGACTACAGGGAAACTATTTTGGGATGTTTTTAGAACAGAGCCCTCGGTTGTTGCTTTGGACTTGACAACGGCATGCGGGAGAATCCTCTGTTCATCTGGTGCCTAGGGGCTTTAACGACTTCACACATCTGCCATTTTCTGGTTGCAATTTTTGATGTTTTTTGTTTTAGCTAAAGTCAGATGAGGTCACTGTAGTATTCCTTGTGCTTGGAGTGTCTAATACATCACTCATCACAAAACTGCACTGCTCTACTGAGTCCACTTCACCAGCATGTAAATGTATGGAGCTGGCTTGTGTTTTGCGGAGTGTTAATATGCCCTTATCCTCCTGACAGAGAACGCAGAGAATGCGCTCATCAATAGTGAGAGGCCTCCTCGGTGACAGGCTGCTCTTAATCCTGTGAAGTAGTCTCTAATTTGCGGAGCTGTGAGAGGCACTCCGCCTTCTCCAGGCTCAGCGTGGCTGAGAGGCCTTAATCTTCTGGGTTGTCACCGACTGGCGTTCGCGGAGCCCTCGTTAATAACCTCCACAGCGGTCAGTCTTGGGTAGCCATCTATCACGCTGGACGCTGGACACTGGGCACCTCCCTGCCCAAGTGATGAGAGATGGAAACGTGGTGGTTGTGAGTTTTGGGTGTTCATTATCCTCTCAGGTGATGTCCAGACTTGTGAAGATGTAATGCAGGCTCATTGCAGTGGCTCTTGGCTGTGGTCTTCTTGTAAAGCCCACTGAACTGCCGCTGTGTATGAAATGCGCTGTATAAATAAACTTGCCTCGCCTTGCTCTCTTTGTGGTGTCCAGACATGTTTGTCCAGCCTGGAGTGGAGCCCATGTCATCTCTTACATAACAAACCAAATTACAGCAAATTCCAGACATTACATGACATCCCACTCCTGAAAGCACACACACAAACCAAGATGTGTGGACACACACACAAAAATCTCTCTCTCTTTGTCTCTCACTTACACACACATACCATCCCCACCATCCAGGATGCCTTAGACATCCCGTGGGTAAATAGCGTAGTGTGCCATAGGGGCTCACTCGCCAGACCGGCCCCACTCCCTACCCTGTGGAACAGCCACACCTCAACTCTCACTTCATTTATAACCGTTATGACCCACAGGTGTTGACAAGAACAGCAGCAGCTGCACTGAGCTATTCTAACCAGTAGGGGGAGACTCTGGGGTGAAATCACTATTTCCACTATTCACTGTCATAATTCGGCTATATCATTTTTCATAATTCAAATGTAGAGACAGATTGTTACAACTGAATCATAAACAACCGTATACTATTGTATACAGGAACTGTATACAACTTATATAACTATTATATACTCAATAGCAGTTCTATACTACATATTATAAATATTACTGTCAGTATTTCCTTGTAAACAGCTGTTACTATTTAAACTAAACTATTCAAATGAATATATGAAAGAAATGAAGCAGGGAAGCAGCCCCAGAATATGAATATTGTGTGACAGTCAAACAGAGGGCAGAGTTGGAGTGAGTGTGACTGTTTCCTAAAGTCACACTTGAAATAGCCTTGATCCTAGAGCAATGCAGGCAAGACATGGCACTGCAAAGCAGCCAGAACAAGACAGTGGAGACCACAGAGGTGAAGGAGGAAGAAGGAAAAATGAGAGAGAGAGAGAGGCAGTGTGTATGAGGGTTGGGGGGGGGTGGGGGCTAGCCGAGAGGGAAACAACAGGGGGAGGTGGGGAGATTAGAGGAGGAAGACTGAAGAGAGATAGACACAACTGAAATGCAGAGCGGAGTGTGTGAGGAGAGAGAGACAGAAAGGTGTAAGAAAGAGGGAGATAAAAGGTGAGGTGCCAGAGGCACAAAAAGAAAGAGGGCCAGCAGAGATGGTTAGACGACTGTGAGAAGAGAGCAGGACAGAGAAGACAGAGGGATAGAGAGACTGAGGACAGAGAGAGCGGAGTGTGTGTGTGTGTGTGTGTGTGTGTGTGTGTGTGTGTGTGTGTGTGTGTGTGTGTGTGTGTGTGTGTGTGTGTGTGAGGGGGAAAAGCTTGTGCCCTTGCGGGGCTTAGCATGGCTGTGTGTGCTGACGCGTGTCATTAGTCCGTCACCTCCTGCTCCTCTCGTCTGTGCTCATTACGAAACGCCGCCGCCGACTGCCATCGCTACTGGGGCTTAGCCAGAGGCATGGCACACTTGTGCCCGCACATAGCTGCCAAACAGCGGGGGCCCAGACTGCCTGCCACCAGCAGCTAAGGCAAACACACACACACACACACACACACACACACACACACACACACACACAAAATAGATCACCATCATCCTCAGAGAAAGCAATACACACACAATAGATCACCGTCACTCTCAGAAAAAGCAATACACAGACACACACAAAATAGATCACCATCACTCTCAAAGAAAGCAGTACACATACACACAAACACACACATGCATACCCTCTCTCTCTCTTTCTCTCTCACACACACACACACACACACACACATTTACATACATAAGATCAACATCACGATAACAACATCATGTACACACACCACAGTATTGAATAGTATGCATGCCTACAGATACACATAGAGATATAGTACACTCCGAAGTGTAGTCAAATATGTATACAAAGTGATAAACTTAACAAAGTAATCCAATCTACTTTTCACTTTATTAAGTTGTATAACTCTGTTGTTGTGTCATGTCTCATTTTTATCACACAAGCCTTTATATGTGATTGGGGATGGGTTGTGAAGGTGACTGATTTTATTTCCTGTTACAGTGTGCCAGAGTTATGCAGCAGCAGTGTTTTAATTGGCTAGATTATATCACACCCACAGTCATGTCTTGTGGGCTCATGCAGAGACGTGTGGCATTCTAGAACACAGTGTGGGTGGGCACATGAGCCTCTGGAAGTACAAGAGTTTAAAGAAAAAAAAGGATGAATTACCATCATTACTGTCAGTATTATCATTAATGTAGTTGGGATGGTAGACTGATATATGCTTGTGTTTGTTCCAACTCTTCCATGGAGGATGGCCTCCCCCTGACATTTCCAGTGAACTTGAGCTCTGATTCCCAGCTGTGTTGAGTCCTCAGTCAGTCAGGCTTGTCCCTGGGGCTCCAGGCTCCTCTGGTGGTCACCCCAATGCTCACCCCACCCCCCTGTCCTGCTGTGGAGAGGCGTGGAGTCTTACTGTGGCGTCCTCTGGGATTACGCCCACATCAGGCGGCATTCTGTCTTAACTAACTGGAGCCGACATCAGTGGGCCTGGACTGCCTCACTAGGTAGTCACACATGTGTTAAAGACAACTACATCTCCCATAATGCACTAGGATTGGAGGACAATGCCTGATTTATTTATTTGGCACTGAGGGTGATGCAGTAAAAATAGTACAGAAACCCACAGTGACCTGTATGTGCAACTTGCTTAAAAACTTTACTGAGTATGACGCACCAACATGTACTGTAAGATCAAACTCAAAATCTCAGTGCAAAGAGGGGAGGGGGAAATATAACTCCCAGTACACACTCATGCCTGATGTGAGCCCTCCTGAAAGGAAACCGGATTAAGTAACAGATGATTAAGGATTACTACTTGCCCCTTGAAACCACTGCTTCTGTGCCTTTGAGACGATCTGTTTGAAGTCTCTGGCCGCTT
The DNA here is from genome assembly GCA_015244755.2 of Tenualosa ilisha. Taxonomy (NCBI): domain Eukaryota; kingdom Metazoa; phylum Chordata; class Actinopteri; order Clupeiformes; family Clupeidae; genus Tenualosa; species Tenualosa ilisha. Next base: position 336,073 of record PYXC01000903.1, read on the forward strand.
GCTTGCACTATACAAATATATTGTTTTAAGAGTAATTTAAAACAGGTATTGACAGTAACAGGTTTGCTCAGATGACTACAGGCTTATGTCACTGGCAATTCAGCAATCCACTGGGGACTTGAAGTGCACCATGGTTCATATCCCAAAGCAAAAGTCCAGCATGCATCACTTTAAAATGAGAATCTCCAACCATAGGCCTTTTTTCAAGTTCACCAAGTGCTGTTGGAAGGAAAAAGAACAAAAAAAATTGGTACAACATGGACTGAGTAGCAAAACAACAGCTAACGCTAACTGATAAGGCAGCTAACGCTAACTAAGGGATTCAACAAATGTTAACTGAGGGTTCAGCTAACGCTAACTGATAAGGCAGCTAACGCTAACTAAGGGATTCAACAAATGTTAACTGAGGGGTTCAGCTAACGCTAACTGATAAGGCAGCTAACGCTAACTAAGGGATTCAACAAATGTTAACTGAGGGGTTCAGCTAACGCTAACTGATAAGGGCAAGTAAACTCAGTTTCAGTTTCATTATCTTGGCATTTTCCTTTCCTCGGCCATTAGCTGCCAGGTCGCAAATTGTACCAAATTTTCTCATTCTTCTTCCTACTAACAGCACCTGTGTTGGCTATGGGTTGATGTACCCCGACCTTTCTTTTAAGAGCCTGTTTAAAAAGAATACACACTATGGGTTGATGTACCCCGACCTTTCTTTTAAGAGCCTGTTTAAAAAAGAATACACACTATGGGTTGATGTACCCCGACCTTTCTTTTAAGAGCCTGTTTAAAAAGAATACACACTATGGGTTGATGTACCCCGACCTTTCTTTTAAGAGCCTGTTTAAAAAGAATACACACTATGGGTTGATGTACCCCGACCTTTCTTTTAAGAGCCTGTTTAAAAAGAATACACACTATGGGTTGATGTACCCCGACCTTTCTTTTAAGAGCCTGTTTAAAAAGAATACACACTATGGGTTGATGTACCCCGACCTTTCTTTTAAGAGCCTGTTTAAAAAGAATACACACTATGGGTTGATGTACCCCGACCTTTCTTTTAAGAGCCTGTTTTAAAAAGAATACACACTATGGGTTGATGTACCCCGACCTTTCTTTTAAGAGCCTGTTTAAAAAGATTTGAATCCCGTAATATTTTACAACTGCAGAATTAATGAAAACCATCAATTACTTTGGCCACACATATCACTGCTCAGAGGCCCATAAGTGTGTGTAGATGAAAATTATGATCTATGATCACATACTAATAAAATATTACCTATGATCACATACCAATAAGAAAAACGGTGGTGTGCACAAAATCTCCTTGAAAACTGCACAAGTAGGGTTTAAGGACAAGATTTCTCATAGCTCACAAAGCCTACTGCAGAGAGAAGGTCTTAGTAGGACAGACAGACAGTGATGATGGGACACTGAGACTTATCAGTATTATGCTTTGTGTTATACGAAGGAAGTGTCCCTGCTGTCCTGCAGTGGTTCTATTTCGGGCCGGTGATGAGGACGAGGCTGTTATCAGCCATCATGGCCTCAACCATGAGTGGAGTGTCATCATAACAAACATGGGCTGATAAAGGAGAAGGGCCTCAGAAGGACGTCATGTCCTACCACGTACTGTCACAACACACTGGTGACAGTGTCTCTGCCACCCTCACAACACAGGATGGGAAAAAGGCATACATACATACACACACACACACACACACACCACTAACACACACGTTTGCATATACACATTTGCAAATATAAATCAGACACTGAAGTTGAAATTTCATATTCACACACCCAGAAAGAGAAGCCATCACACACAAACAAGACAGGATACACACACACATTCACTCACACACACACACACACACCCCCTTCTCCATTAGCCAGTGCTGGTTCTCCCCACCCCCTGCTATTGTGCCTATAAACTTTGAAGCCTGTACTGAAGTGAGACGGCCAGTCAGCATCGCTCCTAACCTTTCCTCAGAGTCACCCGTGTTGGTTGGTTCACAGGAATCGCCCCGCAGCTATCCCACATCCTCAAGGTAAGAACCCAGGGATCTCAATGAGGTGCTTTGAATGAAATGGTTTGAAAGTCAATATATTACATTTCCTTACAGTTGGGTGGCACATAGAGTGAGTGAGAGAGAGAGAGAGAGAGAGAGAGAGATTTATGGAGGGGAATTGATTTGATTAATATGAAATATTAACAATTTATTAAAAATAATAATTATCTCCTTGAGCAACCTTTATGCTTTAACAGATACCATTTTATGGAGTCCTATCATGCTATTATCACTAGCTAAAAGATATAGCTTCTCTTGGGAGTTGTCTTCACCTCTGCTTTTAACACAGATGGACCTAATGCCAGTCAATGCAAAGCAGGACAATGAGAATGGTGACATTTTAGCCAACCTTTGCCCTACGTGCTCTCCTAAAGGAAACACACATTTGAATTTTGTGCTGCTACATGGCCCTCATTTGCTTACAGTCAGACACAGTTGTTTTGCACAGGCCTTGTTTACTGGTAGTACCACTAATAGGAATGGTTTTTATCCCCTGTGTTTATGCATTATAAATGGGCTTCGCAAAGGTCTCCTCCTCATAATGCTGTGTGCTGGAGTGTGTAACCTGTTTGTGAAATACAGGAGCTTGTAAAGTCTGTGGTTGTGTGAGAGCGGGTGTGTAATGATTCTGTGTCACCTGCAAGTTCAGCTTTTCTGTGTTGCTGAGCACCACATCACAAAAACCAAGGGCTAACACTCACAGACACAAACACTCACACACACAAACACTCAAACACACCACCAACAACAACCCAACCTAGAAATGAACCCAAAGTTTCTGTCCTGGTGAGATGAATTCTGTGAAACCGCTGAGCAGTCGAAAAGCCCACAGCTGGCTTACATAAAATGAACAAACTCAAAAACCCGTGGTGTAATTGTACAGTTCTTGGAGAATAAATTGTTCATGATTCTGCCGTGATTCTGGCTGCAGATGTAAAAAGACAGTGACATATATATTAATAATAGAAATATGTTTGAGGTTAATGTGTGGAATCTCAAAATTAGGTCATCATCAACTCTCGTTATTTCGTTTGTGCATCTATTTCATGACCTTTACACCTCACACTTCAGTACCATCCAATGATTCAGTATGTAGCAACTTTGCTAGCCTAACAAAGACTATTCACAAGACCATTGTTAAACACGAAAATATTTTTTAGAGGAGTGGAGTTTTGAAGTTGAATTACATTTTAAATTTGAAGAACACTGAATTGAAATACTGTTTAAACTCAAACTTGAAGCTGAAACTACACTACATAACTATTTGAAGCACATAAGTGCATTTCACTCTGTGGAGACATTATGGACAGTCACCGTGACGATGCGTATGTCAGCCTCTGTTCTCACACCCCTCTCTCAGGGGACCAGCAGATTTAGCAACTGCCAGAGGCCCAGAGAGCAGCGTTATCAAGTGCTCCCACCTCACTGAGTGCTCACAAGCGCTATCTATGGCTCCTGAACGGCAACACGGACAAACACAAGTGGCCCCACAGAATCCCGATAACATGAAAGAATCTTCCAGAAATAGAAGATGAGAGGAGAGCCGCAAGACAAAAGTGCATCTAATTTTAATAGAATGCTTGATAAAAGCTTTTAACAGAAGGCCTTAGGTGTGTTCTATTTTATGTAATAAAAGATATATATATATATATATATATATATATATATATATATATATGAATGTGTGTATTTTATTGCATAAAATAGAACACACACACACACACACATATGTATTTGTTTTTCTTTTTGGGCCAGGTTTTGCAGTTGCTGTGCATTTAAATATTTAGGGGTTCAGTATTTTCCTTGTGAGGTCACTAGTCCATTGAATGCTCACTCATTCATTCTTATTTTTAAATGTACTATATGCTGATGAGCTCAGCAGGCTGTCTTTGAACTTGAACAGTGGAGTGTCAAACTCACTGCAGTGATTTACACTTCAAATAGCCAAGGTCTAGTGACACTGCTATGTAATTGGTAAATGATGTATGAGCAAAATAAACAAGATACACAAAATAAACACCCTTACAAAAAAGTATTATTGTGAAGAAATTACTAAATGTAGGACTACTCTATTTTTGTTTACTTGAATGATTCTCACATGCAAGTGACATCTTCCCATTGAATTAATGTTTTTTTTTTCCATTTCTAAAGATCCAAGGCAGCTGATACATCACCACCAAAATAGCTTCCCCTCCACGGAGCTGACTTGACGTTCTTCTACTGGCCTCCCATCACCACTAGTTGGAGCCCTCGAGTCAGCCGCGGCCACCAGCAGCACACACCAGACAGAGGGAGAATGGAGAGAGTGCAACACATGACGCGCTCCGCAATCCGCAGAGCGTCCAATATAGAGATCAACCCGCAGACAAAGCGCAACCTCCAGGAGCTCTTCGTCAACTTCTCGCTCATCCTCATCTGTCTGCTCCTCATATACATCATTGTGCTGCTTATTTGACGCTGCCACATCGGGGTCACACATGCGCCTCCAGGCAAACAGGTGAACTGAAAACATCGAAACCGGGCATCGTTTGGATCGGGGGATAAACATGCGACGACTGTGTGTGCATGTGAGAGCTGGGGGTGGGCGGAGGAGGGTGTCAGCTGCCCTAGCAGCTGAGAATTTCAAGTCGAGTGTTGTTTTTTTTTTTTTTTCCCCATCAGGGATAGAAAGCACTGATAATTTACCATGAAATTTGCTTCACTGGGAGACAGATCACAGAAAATTCACGGTATCTGAAATACATTACGTGGAGCGCTTCTGTGCTCCTGCTAAGGGAGCAAGCAATGGGAATTAGAAACGAGAAAATTTCCATTTAAAAAAAAAAAAAAAAAAAGCCATCATGACATCATACAACCTTCATCAGCAAACATTTAGTCAGGGGCCATCTCATCCTCTTGGTTTTACAGCATGGAAAGATTGTTCAACATATTACAACCACAGAAATGACAATAATAACACAATGGGTATTCACAGTATGTGCATCCAAATGTGAAGCCCCAGCACCACACACTGTGCTTGGCTGCCACTGTGGGAAGGTTGGGGTTGCAACTGAATTTGAGCTTCAGCGTCACCTGTACATGCAGGCATGCATAGTTGTGGTCTTATGTAACCTAACTGAAGTGATGTGAGGAGAGCAGACAGACACACTGGTGTTTAATCGGCCCCACCTACTTACATGACGCATCTAGTTTAGATGAGAAATCTGGTGTGACTCAGTCCATAGCCCTGTTGTTCAAGGTCATTGTGTGTTGTTGGTAGGAAAAAGAACAAGAAAGTTTGATGCAACGTACACCAATTAGCAAATCAACAGCTAACACTAACTGAATGGGGCACAGAAACTCAATTTTACTTTCATTTTGCCATGCCCTATTCAGTTAACATTGGTTATCAGTTTGCTATTTGGTCTACGTTGTATCAGTAATTTCTGGTTCTTTTTCATACGGACTGATTCACACCGATTTCCCCTTTAATGAAAAGTTTGAAGAAGCACTGTGCAAACCAAAGTCTGACCAGATTTTTATTACTTATAACAGACAGAGGATTATTATAAATATATATTTATATATAGTGCAATTTGTTCAAAAACTGGCAAGACCTTGTTTACATTAAACAGTAATGGTCCATTAAATCTATTCAAATGCAGTCCAATTAACATTTATTTATAAGGACACCTTGTATTCCAGGCATCAACAGAAATATGCATGTTTATGACAAAACAGTTCATTGTATTACAAAAAGTGGGGATGTGCATTACTTGCTCTTGATATTGCATAAAATCTCAAATCAAAACCAACAAAATAAAATCACAGTGAATGGCACACTGAGCAATGGTGTGGATGTGCATGTGTGTTTGTGTGTCTCTGTGTTTGTTGATGGTCGGTCGGTCTGCTTGTTTGTTTGTTTGTTTGTCGTCACATGCGTTTGAGTTTGACGGCCGTTATGGAGGGTCAGAAAGAGAAGTACTGGGAGAAGAGTTCAGGCTGTTCCGACTCTTTGGGGGCCACAGCGGGGTCCTCCGGCTCACGATGGCTACGCATAACGGGGGGAAACAGTATAAGCAACTTACACCCACCATATAACATAATCATACACAATCATATACACAAACAAAACATAACATAATCATATACACAAGCAAAACAACATAATCACTACAGAAATATGATGGCAGCACACTGTTCTTTTTATAACAGAATACAGCACACACTGCTTTAGAATATGCACTGATACGATAGGATTACAACTGCACTGCTTTGTATTACATATTTGTATCAAATACACCTGAATCACTCTGCCCCTACAAGCTGTCACAGTGTAAATTCCCCAACATGGTCTTAGGAAAGAGCTGCAGGTTCAGCATTAGAAATATACAGAAGACTATGCATATACCATATACAGCTAAACACTGACATCTAAACAAAATTACAAGCATGGCTTTCTAGTGCTTGCCATGCACATTTGAGGAGTGTGAAGATCAGTATATGTTAGGAAGAGTTTTGCTCTTCGGTCGGACTTTATATTTTCATATAAAGAGATGAATATGAAGCGTTCAACAACGAACAGAAATACAAATGGATACAATAAAATGATCAGAACAGCTGAAAGACTGATGGAGGAAGTGATTCACTAGGCAAAGAGAAAAATGGCTGGACTATACAGGCATTCACTCCAGAACACAAAACTCAACTCACACCATCAGATGAGTGTTCAAGACCAGTGGCATTTACAAAAACATGCGCTTCACCAGAACAAACCGACCGTGACGTTCCAAACCATGCCTTAGTTTGCATTCCAATGCCATTAATGGAATATAAACACCAGCGATAGATTAATGAGATCAGATCATCTTATTCTCAGAGGGCCAGAGGAAGTCGTTGATATAGGAGGAGTGTGTGCTCTATGTGGAGTATGTGGTGAAGGCCTAACTCACAAGCATGACATGATCAGAATAGAAATATGCAAGATCATACATGCATATCACTAAGGAAACAAAATGGGAGACAAAAGTATTTGTGTTTTAATTTCAATTCAGCGACACGATGCATTGGAAAGTGACAGGCACACCCACACTTCACTGTGGACAAACACCACTGATTAACCCATTAGTTCTTCATTTTTGAAAATGAAACTATCAAAAAAAAAAAGAAAAAAAAGAAATCAGAGCGAAACAAAAAGCCCAGAGGGACACAGGGTATTAGTTATTTGTTTTGGTTGGATGGTTGCTGAGGCACAGAAATAAATGTGTACAGAAACAAGAGCGTGTGACACAAAGAGAGAGAGTGACCAGACCAATGGCAGACAGGGGTTCCAGTGGTTTAGGCATGTCTCTTGCCATGGTGGTGGAAGTGTGCGGACAACAAAGGGTTAACGACGACGACGACGAGAAGGACGACGAGGTGGGGCTCACCTCCGAGTGACGTTGGGGTTGAGGGCGGGGCCGGGGCCGGTCAGGGGGGTCCCTGGGGGGAGTGCTTTGTTTGTTTGGAGCTGCGGCTGCCGCGCGGGGGGCGAGGAGGGGGCGACCGACTCTAGCCTACCCCCCAAACTCGAACCCGAGGTCGGGCCCACGCCCGAACCCCCCTCTGTTTCCGCAACACTTAGGTTTGGAGAGCTGACGAACCTGTTTGCGGACTTTTTACCTTTTTGCTACATCGAAAAAGGACACAGACAAAAAGGTTTGGGCTAGACTACTGTGAGTATGAACTGGCTACTTAGATCTGGCAGCTTGATTATGATTATTCTCATTTTATCTTAATCTTTCAGTCTAAAAGAACTCAATCAAATGAGCAGTTGCTAGAGGCAAAGTAACTGAAATAGTTAGTAACAGATAATGGCTTGGAAAGCAAAGCAGATTCACATAACCCATCAAATGGAAAAATAATAATAACAAACAACGACATACACACACACATACACACACACACACACATATATACATACATATACACAAACACACAGCTTACAATGCAACAACAAACCAAAGGAAAGCAAGAGTTAGATGGACCCTAGGAGCGAAGGTAAAGAAAGGTCATGCAATAAGGTCCCATTCCACTGTACTAGAGTTGGATGCATAGGCAGTTCAACAGGGCACCTTTCCAGCTGTGCAGTAGGGCGGAGAGTTAGTGATCACTATAGGAGAGTCACATTAAACAGCCTTACAAGGATAACACACAGAAGCCCAGCAGACATAGGTCTTGGTGACACCAAATCTGTCTGTATGTGTGTGTGTATGGCTGCCTGTGTGTCAGTGAGTGTGTGCATGTGTGTTTCTGTGATAGAGAGAACAAGAGAGGGTGTGTATGGCTGTGTGTGTGTGTGTGTGTGCATGAGCGCTTGCGCATGTGTGTGTGTGTGTAAGACATTGTTCACTGACCCTGTGTGACATCAGTTTAAAGTGTTTAAATGGGACCAATGAGGTTGAGAACAGTGCTGATTTACAGTAAATGAGGGAGAGGGAGAGGGAGAGGGAGAGGGAGAGAGAGAGAGAGAGAGAGGGAGAGGGAGAGGGAGAGGGAGAGAGATAGAGAGAGGGAGAGGGAAAGGGAGGGAGAGAGAGAGAGAGAGAGAGAGAGAGAGGGAGAGAGGAGAGGGAGAGGGAGAGGGAGAGGGAGAGAGAGAGAGAGAGAGAGAGAGGAGAGAGAGAGAGGGAGAGGGAGAGAGAGGGAGAGAGAGAGAGAGAGAGAGAGGGAGAGGGAGAGAGAGAGGAGAGAGAGAGAGAGGCTGTGTGGCCTTACCTTAATGAGAGGGTTGATCACGCCCACATTGGGACTGGCGTTGAACACTTTATTAAAGCCTGTTTCTCTGTTCACCAGCTCCAGCTGGTAAAACTTCTTGTCATCCTGTACATGAAGACACAACACAACACCCAATCAAATAACACCACATATAGGGGGCGCTGTGGTTCAACTGGCTATATCAAATAGCACTACATGTAGGGGACACTACGGTTCAACTGGCTACATAAAAAAACACTACCTATAGGGGGCGCTGTGGTACATTTGGCTACATCAAAAAACACCACAATTGGCCGTAGGAAGCTATCGATTAAAACAACAAAAGCCCGTAAATAAATCTAAAATAAATAAATACATAACCAACATGAAATAAACACTGATAAAGACACCAGCGAAGACAATAACAGAGATCTGCTGCAAAGGACATACAGACACAGCATTAATTATGATTTTCCAAATTAAATCATATTGACCTTCAGCTGATGGACTGTTGACGTACTTCAGCAAAAGGACCAAAAGAGAGAATGTCAAAGCGGGCCAAGTAAATATACTTCAACCACTCAGATCTACTTAAGCTTTTCTGGAGGAGTTGTGCTTTGGGAAAGTGTAAATAAATGTCTTTAATTAATGGTTTAAAACTAGCTTTGGAAAACTGCCTATAGATTTAGGCCAGATCCTCCAGGACTTGAACAACAAAATAATCCCAAATTAAATAGTATGTGTCCTAGCGAAATCAGAAACAACGATAATCTGCTGCATTTCTGGACAGTAAGACTTCAGCCTCTATGAAATAAAGTCCCTGGACTAGACTAGGTTCTTGTTTGATGGATAAACTGTGTTCAGTTTGAATACCTACTACCAGTTTCTTCACCAGGGCCTCCCTCTCTGCCACCATCTGTCTGAGCTCAGCGATCACCTGCAGGTCCTCCGGACGGCTCTCTCGGTTACGGAATTTGTCCTCTGTGCCTTCAAGCCTGGGAAACACAAATCCTCATCAAGCCACTTGTGGTCAGACTACACATTGGCATGGGCACACCACACACACACAACACACACACACACACACACACACACACACAAGCACGCATGTACACACACACACACACACAGAAATGCATTTAGTACATCCTGGGTAACACACTTTCAGTAGAACCTGGCATATAGGGAAACTTACTGAGCATTACAAGGTGGTAATGCTCTCAGTATTGGCATGGGCATTTAGTCAAATGTAGAAGGATCAAGGAAACATAAATTAAAACAAAGAATTAGAAAACAGACACAATTACAGACAAAATAAGTAAGCAAATTATGGCCACAGTTCTTGTTGTCAGTATTCTCCATCAAAAAGAGCATCCTAAGGGAGAGCATTCCTAGAACAGACAGACTAAAGGAAACTGCTGACACTGCATGGAGTCCTGGGAGGAGAGGCAGCAAAACGCTGCCTAAATACTCCCACCAAGCAGGCAAATAAAATACAGACATGCTAACTAAGCAAGTCCCCTTTAGTTATCTACTCTGCACCTCTCTCCCAGCCTCTCACACACACACACACACACACACACACACACACATACACACACACAGGGCTTACAGCCTTGGTTCTCAAAGTGGCTAGGCCCAACTTGTGGGGAACAGAGACATGTCAGGCAAAAAAAAAAAAAAACATACAAACATGCCTTTCTTTACTGTCAACTAAAATTCTGCTGTCAAAACAGAACAGCCTGACAAAAGTACCAGTAGTTATTAATAGGTCTAGCTAAACAATAAAACTCAAATGTGATGACGTGGATTTAGTGTGTAGTCATGTTCTAATGCTGTCATAATTTGGTTGAGGCTGTGCAGACCAGGTGGGATATGAAAAACTGGGGAGTGAATGAAAAGATGAAGAACTACTGAAGGAAGTTCTTTGCCTGATGTCAGCAAAAAGTATTAAAATATGGGTGTTCAAATCTTAATTGGCTTAGCACATGTCTGAATTCAGTTATGGTGCCTGAGAACTTTGAAGTGATAATCTGGAGTGAATCAACCCATAGCCCTGTGACAACATAAACCAAATAGCAAAACGGCAGCCAACACTACCTGATGAGGGCAAAGAAGTTTCGTCTTCCTGTGCCTTCATTAATTAGCATTAGCTGCTAGTTTGCAAATTCAGTCTACGTTGTACCAAATGCTGTTGTTCTTATACCTACCGACAGCACTCAGCAGCTTCAAAGAACAGGGATATGGGCTGATGGACTCTGTATCGTCCTTAAAGTCGTGTCTAATGAAAGCTCAGCTGTGCAAACAGCCATCTGGATTGTATGACCTAACAGAAGCAAGGCATTGAGCTTCATTTGAGACTCCAGTCTGAACTAATAGACATGCCTCTGCTGGATCCATGCCTTAGTGCTGGTGCTTAGTGCTGCAACTTACACTGGTCCATTTATTACCATTAATTAAACACAGCAGCACTTTATTGACTATGATGCTCAGATGAGTTTTCATCATGCTGAAGTTAATGGGTTTACACTTTAAAAAGTCACTGATGGCTAAGTCAGATGGATACAGTCAGTGTAACGTCAGTATAATGTCTCTGCTTGCAAAATGGAGTGCCAAAGTGCCTTTCTAATAAGTGAGACAGTGTGGGGGTGAGGACTCACAGGATCTGCAGTGCTGAGATCTTGTCCTTAAGCACCTCCTGGGCCTTGTTGAAGTCGGACAGCATGATCTGCTTCTCTCGGCCGTGGCTAGCACTCATCTCTCCCATATCTCTCTCGTGCCTCTTTGTCAGGTCCTGCTCGTGAGCTCTAAACACACACACGCACACACACACACAATAACAACCACAACATTAGCGTTCATTATTGTCTCCATTAGGACATCATCATCTGTTATCGTCTCCATAACAACAGTATCATTTGTATTCAGGTTAACGACATTATCACTTAACTCCTTTCTATGCATAGCATCAGACACCATCTCAATAGCAACACTTGTTTATCATCTCATAAGTACAGCAGTAATATTCAGGATTGTGTAGGTGACATCATTATTTGCCCTCATTAGCATGCTTAGAAAATGTGTAAAAATATGCATTATCTTCTGAACAACAGCACTACCATTTGTTATTGCCTAAATACCAAAATATCTGAACACACTCTCTTTTAACGTGACAGCTGTTTTATTGATTTGGATGCAGCTGCTGGTCTTTATTAAAGGACAAGATTATAACAACCTTGCAAGATTTTGTTGTGTAATCCAAAGTGCCCCCTCTTCTTGCTTCTTGCTTGCTGGAGTCTCTGTGAGCGCTGTTCCATTTATTAAAAATAATCTGAATATGTTTATTTCCGTCAGAAGCGCTCCTCCTCAGTCTCTAGATATTTCGATGTGGAGCGGAGTCCTTAGAAGGATCTTCACAAACACGGCTGAGTCATACTGTCCAGAGGACGCTTCTCTTCCTGCAGTATTGGCTTTTTACCCTGCTCTGGACGTTCATCTCACCACTGCATTCAATCACCTTAACCCTCTTAGCCTCTAAGGCTCTTTCGCATCAATCTGATTTTCTCTTCATAAAAAATAAATGTCCCGACAGTTATTCCTCATTTAGAGATGAAAGTGTTCTTTTACTATTTCTGAGAGTACCTCTACATCAAAAAAATATATAAATAAAAGGAGCAGCCGACTTGTATCCAGTGAAAATTTCATGAGCCAACAAAAACAACCTTGACTGATGAGAACAACGTGCAAGGCTGACACATCGTGTAGTTCATATTTTTACATTTTTATTTTTATTTTTATTCTTATTAATAATAATTAGTGCCAGTGTAATAGTGTTTCTTTCAGTTCCACACATTGCTTTCCAATGTAACGACTCACTGCTTAGCTCTCTCTTTGGTCTCCTGTCTTTACTGGACACTTCCTGTGGAGCAACACTGTTTGAATGGCAATTCAAAGTCAGAGCAAATGAGTTTTAAGGCTTCAGGGCAAACAGCTTGCTGTTGGAGACTCATTACGAGCATAAATGAACGAACATAAAGTAAGCGGGTGCCATAATGGCTTTGAAGTCCATCTGAACCGCAGCAGGGCCAAACCTGGACCTTACGTCCATCTGAACCGCAGCAGGGCCAAACCTGGACCTTACGTTCTTTCTATAAGTTTGTTAAATTATCATGATGGTCTCACTGCAGTCCAAATGGGTTTTGAGGCTTCAGGGCAAACAGCTTGCTGTTGCGAGCATACACAAGAGTAAGCAAGGGGCCTAAAGGCTTTGAAATCCAGCTGAACCAGACCTGGGCCAGACCTGGGCCTTACGTGGGCTGTAAATCGGACGTCTCACCTGATCTGCACGTTGGCCTCGCTGCGAATGCGAAGCACCTCTTTGCCCTTGAGTTCCAGCTCCTTGGTGAGGGAGCTGATGGTCTCGTTGAGCGAGTGGATCTCGCGGTCCAGGTCCACGATGCGCTTCTTCCGACACGTCACCTCCTTCTGCAGGTCTGAGATCTGGCCAAACAGCTCCTGTTCCTGACCAGAGTCCAGCCAAACGTCAGGTGCAGAATAAACAAGAAAACATCACACACACACACACACACACACAAACGCACAATCATAACAAACAAGTCTCATCAGTCAAGCCGTGCTCTGCCCCCCTGCTCCCCCTACCCTCCCCCCACACACACACTACCATCACAATCAATACAGCTCATCTGTCAGGCTGTTTTGGTTGGTCACACACACACACACACCTTTCAAAGCCTTTCAAAAACGGATGACTGCGTGCCCAAAAAGCATGGGTGTATATAATGAGTGAAGGCAGCCAGTCATCAGTACGCAGGGTTAATTTAATTAGACTGTTCTAGAATCTGCTTACCAAAAGTAATGGCAGATCTCCTTTCTACTCCCTCAGGCTTACAAAATGTTTAACTGGGTCATATTAGCAGGCCCGCCATTGTGCTGGGTTATTAAGCAGAGACGAATATACATGAAACATGAAAGGGAAGGAGAGAATAAGAAAAGTGAGAGCAAGAGAGAGAGAGAGAGAGAGGGAGGGAGAGAGAGTATGAGAGGAAAAGAGGGAGAGAGAGTAGGGAGTGAGAGTGTGAGAGGAAAAGAGAGAGACTGTGGAAGAGAAAAAGAGAGAGAGAGGGAGAGAGACAGACAGACAGAGTTCTAACCTGAATACGGCAAGAGAAACCGTCCTGATTTTATCTCAGGTCTTATCAAAGGAACCTTTTTCATTTCCCATCCCGCTATGGATAATCTATGATGAAACCGTGTTGCGTCTTAATGAAACCGCCTGGTTCCCCATATCAGTTTCACTTCACTTGCAGATCTGCTTCACGATTCTTTGCCTGCCTGGCAGGGAGCCCGGCCATTTGAGTGGAAGAGGCACTGGATATAAAAGTTAGTTTGTTTTATTGTTCTTCTTCTTGTTATGCTCCATCCCGATGGGTGCCTCTCATGCATAAAAGACCACAATTATGATACACAACACCCATGAGCCTTCCTTTATTTCAGACACTCCACAACAAACAAATACGCTGCTTGAGGAGGAACTCTCTGATGTGCATATTAGAGAATTCTGCTCACTGCCACTGACTGCCCACACACACACACACATTCACACACAAACAATAAAACACACACACAAACATGCAGTCATCCATACAAATATATACAGACACACAGAGACACATACAAATACACACGCGCAGACATGCACATATACACACACACACACACAGCGTGTGCACACACACACCATTTAATTGTCAGACAGATATGCTTATCTCACGTTAGGGGTAACGGCCACAGTGTCCCGATATAGTGGAATAATGGTCGAGGCATGGACAAAGAACGGTGTGAGGCCGAAGGCGTCCTTGCCCTGGCCGAGTCCATTATTCCCCTGTATAGGGACACCTCACAGGCTATAATCCCACCTAATCCCCTGTATAGGGACACCTCACAGGCCGTAATCCCACCTAATCCCCTGTATAGGGACACTCAAAAAAAAAAAAAAAAAAAAAAAAAAAAAAAAAAAAAAAAATATAGGGACACCTCACAGGCTGTAATCTCACCTATCACCCGGTTGACACATTTATCGTTATATTTATTTAATTATTTCTTTCAGCAGTGAAACGGCTAATTTGTAGCTTTGGTGTAATCTAACGCTTTGTTTGGGAAAGTAGATCCACCATGCTGATCTAGTTTATTTGGTTGTTATAGCTACCATTCTAAAAAGGATTTATATGGAACGGTGATTAAACCTTTCTACCAGATGTTCGTCATAGCTGTCCCGTTATTGGGGAATAATGGACACCCTGTCAGCCAGTCAGAAAACTGTTTAATAGACCCTGGCTGTGGTCTAAGCCTCTATGTAGGGGAGAGCCCAGGAGATCTTGGAATGGAAAGACTATTAATTTGGCCCAGAGGATCTATGTTAGATAAGCTCTGAGCACATTAAAACCCCCACTTTTAACAGCAGTCTCCAGTCAGCTCCATAAAATATAGAGTCCTAGCCAGCAGCCACTGGATCTGCTGCTGCTGCTGGTCATACAGCCTGAATAAAACAGAGTGAAATGAAAACAATGGATGTAATGAGGGGCACTAGGATAGGTCAGGTGTACTATAGGATAGGTCAGGCGTACTATGTGATAGGGCAGGCGTACTATAGGATAGGTCAGGCGTACTACAGGATAGGTCAGGCGTACTATATGATAGGTCAGGTGTACTATAATATAAGTCAGGCATACTATAGGATAGGTCAGGTGTACTATAGGATAGGTCAGGCGTACTATGTGATAGGGCAGGCGTACTATAGGATAGGCCAGGTGTACTATAGGATAGGCCAGGTGTACTATAGGATAGGTCAGGTGTACTATAGGATAGGGCAGGTGCCTACAGTGACCCACTGTTCTATCTGACTAAAGGCAAAAGAACACCTTAAAAATACAGAGAGCAATTCCATGGAAAGCTTATTTTCTGTCACCTCCATCAATGCCAATAAAATGCCACAGTGTTTTTATGATGTAAATGATTACATGAAATTGGAGCATTTGCTATTTCTTGCTGTAGAACTTACATGAAAAAACTGTACCTAACATTTCACATTATGTTCACATCGTTTGTGACAAAAAGAGCACTTCCCATGGAGCTGCCCTATACTTACAAAAATAAGTCAATGCAATGAAAGAGATTTAGTTCTCACCACGTTCTTGTTGCGTTCTAGAGTGTTCTCCAGCTCAAGCTTGGCGGCCTTGTTCTCCTGCTGGTGCACCTGTCTGAGGTGCTCAATGGCCGTGGCGTGGAGGTGATTCAGCTCTGAGCGAAGGGATGCTGCACAACATGGTGGACAATGAGACTGCTACCAGCTCAACAGGAAACACACACTACAAATTTGCAAAACCAGGACACTTTTGTAGTTTTTAGCAGATGCTTTTGTCCAAGGCAACTTAAAATGAGAAAAATCAGTAAAAACTATATTAAAGAGATCCAGTGTGAATCAATCCATAGTCCTGTTCCAGGTCCCTGAGTGCTGTCAGTGGGAAAATGAATGCAACAGTTTGATACAACATAGACCAAACAGTGAACCGGCAGCTAACACTACTGAAAGGGGTATAGGAAAATGACACCGAACAACAGAGCTATGGACTCATTCACATCAGATTTCTCCTTTAACATGATCAAAACGAACAATTTAATGCAAGACAACATTAAAACAACAAAAGTGTTGAGATAGTAGAACACAAAAGAGACATAGGAGACAGGAGAGATTTAGATGAGGAGAGATGAGGAGAAGGTCTGATAAGGGATTAAGACTAAAACCAGATTAGAAAATGTGATCAAGACAGGCATGAGACTAAAACAGGGGTGATATGGGACTAAGATAGGGATGAGAAGGGACTGAAATAGGGGTGACATGGGACTAAGATAGAGTCATATGGGACTAAGGCAGGAATAAAACAGGACTAGGGGCTGATATGGGATTACAGGTAAAACAGGGATGAGACATGATTAAGATCAGGGTGATATGGGATTAAGACAAGGTGATATGGGACTGAGACAGGGGTGATATGGGATGAGGGGTGATAAAAGACTAAGACAGGGCTGATATGGGACTAAGACTTGGATGAGACAGGACTAAAGTGGGATTATGCAGAGTGAGACAGGACTAAATGAGTTGGAGTGAGAGAGGACACAGACAGGGTTGTGTGAGTGCCAAACCAGTGAGATGAAACAGACAGGCAAGGAGCAGTAGTGTCTGTCCACACACACACCACACGCACACACACGCGCTCGGACACATGCACACACAAACACATACACACAGACACACACATACACACACACACGCATGCACACACAAACACAACACACACATGCACACACACACATACACACACACACACACACGCCACACATGCACACACAAACACATGCACACAGACACACATACACACACACACGCATATGCACGCACCCAGCATGGCCTTGCCCTCGTCCTCCAGCTCAAAGCGCAGTGTCTGTAGCTCCTGCTCCGACTGCTGCCTGAGGATCTCCAGTGTTTGCCTGTGTGCCTCCCTCAGGGCCTGTAGCTCCTCACGCTGCTCCTGCTTCATACGCTCCTCCAGCTCCTACACACACACACACACACACACACACACACACACGTGCACACAAGAAACGCAACACACGCACACGGGCGCACACAGACACAAACACATGGAACACACAAACACAACACACAAGGTGTACAGATAAACACAACTTGCAAATGCATAGAGCACAGTAAATCATACACACACATACACAAACACACACACACACACACACTCTTTCTCTCGAGAAAAGCCACATGCATACAGAAACCTTCACAGAGGTACAAACACTCACACACACACACACAATCACACACACACACACACACACACATAGCAACCCCTTTGCCTCACTTCCAGCTCATATAGATTGCATTGAGTGTGAGCAGAGAACAAAAGAGACGGCTCCCTGGGGACCATGGATTCCTGCACCCCCGCTAATGCAAGCACACACACACACCACACACACATACACACACACACTCATACACATACACATAAGCATGTGTGCACACACACACACATACTCATAAAAAAACACACAGTCAATGACACAATCACTCTGAAATGGATTTCTTAGAAGGCGCTCATCTAGGCTGCTGTGCAACAGCCTGGGCTCCCAGCCGCACCTTGGGGATCTGAGCCCCTTCAGATAATACAGCCCAGCTGGAGCCTGCCACTTTCACATACATCTCTGCCACCTCTCTCTCTCTCTCTCTCTCTCTCTCTCTCACTTCTTTCATTTCTCTCTATTCAGACCTGACGGCCTATGCAGAGCCACCATATGAAAAATTAACTCTGACATCTTCGCTGTACCCTGTCAATGGCACCCCCCCCCCCCAACACACACACACACACACCACACACACACACACACACACACACCCACACACACACACACACCCACACACACACACTGCTCGCCTGCTGAACCGCGGCGGTGCTTGGAAAAAGCCCGCTGTGCCATCAGACACACTTACGCTCTTAACACAGAGCCACTGGGGATGAAAGAGCACCACTTTGTTTATTTATTTATCAGTAATCCTGAGGATAGAGGAAGAAGCTTAACAAAGGAAGGGCAGGCCAGATCTATTGGCCAGACTGGCATGGCAGAGAGAGAGACACAGAGACAGAGAGAGAGAGAGAGAGAGAGAGAGAGAGGGGGAGAGGAGAGAGACATAGAGAGAGAGAGAAAGAGAGAGAGAAAGACTGAAGGAAGAGAGACAGGTAGACAGAAAGAGAGAGGGGGAGAGAGAGAAGAGAGAGAGAAAGAAAGACAGAGAGAGTAGGGGCAATCATGTTAGCCTCTGCATTAATAGCATTGTTCAGGGTGGCTGCTAAATGTGCCATGGCTAACCTAGATGGCAGAGGCAAATTAAACCACAGATGGGAGCCAATCTCTACTGTATGACTGAGCATGACTGACGGCTGTGGGCCATTTCTGTCATAACAATGTTTTGGAATCCCAAACAGAAAACTAGTGGAGATATCCGTCTCAATTATGTTACTGTGTGGGCCAACGTATTATCTCTGGCTGGGACTTGAGACAATAGCTATTGTTAATCCAGTTTTATCATAAAAATGACTGAACAAAAACTGAATCTGTCGAGGGGTGACAGTTATGCAATGGAACAGACAAATAAAATAAATAAGTCTGAATATGATTTATTCATGACTGGCAGATGAGTTGGAGCTAAAAAATGGAAACAACCAATCAGCCTAAATGTTTGTTTCATGAGTGACATAAATTGACCTGAATTATACTTCTCAAATGACATCCCTATTCTCTGACTCTTCCTAGAAATGGTCCCCTTTACCCAAGTGGCAACTAAGAACCGGCAGATTTCAGCTAATAAACGTTTTAATCGCTGAAGGCTTTGTTGAGTTCACTCTGAAAGACAACTACAAATTATAATTTTCCATTATTTTTTTTAACTAACAACACATTTAAGATACAGAAGGATTTTTTTAATACAGCATAGTGGTCTAAAACGCACAACATGGTTTCTGACACTGAAAACAAAAACACCATTACCCATACTGCCACTTCCCAGACGGTCTAGCCTCCACAATAACTCACAATTCTGAGCCATGGCTAAGATCATAACCTCCAAAAAACCTAACTTCAGGAATATCAGTCGGCTTGGGCAGATTTAAAAGTTTAAATGCCACATTTGCCACAGAAACCACAACAATAACTCATCAAGCTCCAGAAAGACCTATAGTCTCAAAATTCCAGCAGTGCAGTGCCCATTCAAACCCATTCTAAGCCTGCAGATTTCAGGCCTCTGAAAAACCATTTACCATGAGTGAAGCATTGGGCCCTTCCGCCCCAGCTGACGCAGGGATCACTGCACTGTGTGCGTCGTGCTGAGGTGGGGTGGAGTGGGGTCAGGTCGCTTCCAGATGGGGAGAGGAGAATGAGTCCTAGTGCTGGGCATTGTGGGATGGAGGTATGGAGATATGGCTGGGGGGTGGGGGTGGGGGTGGAGGTGGTTGGAAGAAAGGTAATGAAAAGACAGCGATGGTAACAATCATTCGGGGTGGACACACATATTCAGAAACATGGAAAGATGGAGGTGAAATGTACTCTGCACCATTTTATGCTCATAGTTTCTTTGTATTTAGGCTAGTTTTTATATAAAACATGATTTGGCAGCACTCATGATGATTTACATTTAAATCTGTAAGTGTACACTAAACTCCAGCCCTTGAGGTGTGCCTTTTCTCTACAAGAGGTGAGTTCCAGTTCAGCTGAGGTGAACATTTCAATCAGGCAAGATGTTTCCTGTGAGCTTTTTAAATATTTTTTAAATTGTAAAGTTTTTCTGCAAACACTTCCAAATTGAATGGATGGTAAAACTGCCTCCTTAAAATAAAACAGTGTGTTTACAAACAACAAATTTCAAGTGAAATGAAAAAAATAGTTTGTGAATGTTGACCTTTGCTGATGGGATTGCACCTCAGTTTAGCTTCTGCACAAAATCAGATGCAATTTTGGCTTCCTGGCTGGCATCATCCTTGCATCAGACTGAGGCCATGTCTGCATCATACTCATTGCACAGTCAGATACAATCTAGCACATAGTCCTGCTTGTTTGTTTTTTTGTGCAGCAGTACCCAATGCTATGCACTGAGAGGACCTCACTTCCTGTGATCCCCTCTATAGCTGTGCTAGCCTAGCCATAGACAGCAACCCACCTGGGTCTTAGCCTTCTAGCTGGAACGTGGCTGCTAACATTTAAAATAGATCAGTGTCAAACGGGCACTTGAAGCACTGAGAAGACAGTTGTGATAAAATAAGAGTCAAAAGAGAAAAAGTACTAAAGCAAGAGATAAGGCATCTGAAACGGCTGAAATGTTAAGCTGAAAACCATGACTCAAACGAACATTATCTGATTCATCATGCTTGTCATCACAATCTGCCTAAGGGAAACCAAAATAGCTGCCACTGCCTCTCTGCATGTCGGCGATGACTGCATGAGACTGCACTTATTTGTATGCTAACAGGCACAGCTAGGAAATAAGGCATATTAACGACTATGAATCACCACTTCCACCACTTCCTCCAGGTTTTAATGTGCATACACAATGTTTCCTTTAAAAGTGTCCTAGTTATTGTGTAGAAAGTATACAAAGAATGTAAGGCCCAGATTAAGCACTGTTTTTTCTGTCCATGTTTGTATGACAGCACTGCAGTACCCTGGACTATCAACAGGCCCTGGATATCATTCAGCACCCTGTGGCTAACAGGCATCAATATTCATTAGATCCAATGACATTAATGCACAAAGATTAGTGTTTTCATTCCGCAAGGCTGGTCAATTGCAATAAGCTCTCTGTCCCTTGAGGTCATCACACCACTAACTGATGTCGGTAAGCTTAAACGCATTAGAAATGATGGTTCGGCCCAGTAACTAGTGGTTACTGGCTGCCAGTAACCTCTGGTTAGCATGAACTCAGGCTAGCATACCATAATGTTGTCTTGGATGAGCTTAATGTAGGCTGTACGCAGAGTTGGTAGTTGCTCTGAACAGTAATGTGTTTTGTGCAAGCCAAGTAGACTACTGGTAAAAGGCCTGTCCATGTTTATCTATTGATGTATTAAAATATATGCATATGTGGCATTCATTACTAATGAAAACTGTTTTGTAACTGTGCATATGACAATAAACGCTTTGGCTTTAACTTTGAGTAACCAAGTCTTAAATTAGCCAAGCCCTGCTTTGTGTACATCTCGTTTGGATTTCAGAGTAGTTGTGACATAATCTGAGGCTATTTTGTGACTTCAACTAATTCCAAGGCAGTCCAGGCTCCTGGCTGAGGTTGGACCTTGCATTTTGAAACTATAAGGTTAGCATAATATACTCTCAGGTTGCCTGAGATTCAGTGAGTTTGCTTATTTAAATTATGTATTGGTAACCCCTGACATTCTCAGTGAAAGAATACCAATTTAGTGCAAAGGGATTAGGTACCATGACATACCCAGAGCTTGGCTGTGGCTTTGGTTGCTACGACCTACCCTGAGGCCACGTTGGCGGGCGTCCTCCATGGTCTGCACGGCGATGCAGTGGGCCTCCTGAAGGCGTCGCTCGCGGTGCTGGTGGTCCAGGGTCATCTCCTGCATCTCTTGGGCCAGGTGCTCACGCTCATGACCAAACTGTGACTGGAGCTGCTGCAGGGCACTCTTGGACTGGGACAGCTGCAGCTCCAAACTCTGCTTCAGCAGCGAGATCTGAGGGACAGCGGGGAGAGATGGGTAGAGAGGTGGAGGGTGTGTAAAGAGAGAAAGACACAGAGAGAGGGATGAAGACAGAGTGATAGAGGTAGGGAAAGACAACACAGAAGAAAGAAAGAAAGAAAGAGGAGAGAGAGAAAAGAGATGGAGAGAGCAGAAAAAAGACAAAGAATCAGCAATACTTCCATCGCTGAGTGACACTTTATTCAGTCCTGGGCAAGAAAACCTTTAGCCCCTTTGGGAAAGCCATTGCCTGCTGGTTAGAGCTTCGGGCTTGTAACCAAAGGGTTGCCAGTTTGATCCCCGACCAGTGGACCATGGCTGAAGTACCCTTTAGCAAGGCACCTAACCCTTCACTGCTCCCCAGGAGATTTTCCTCACAGGATCAAGAGAATATATATTGTTGTTTATTTTATTATTTATTATTATTGTTGTTGTTGTTATTATTATTATTAATAATAACAACAACAACAACAACAACAACAATAATAATAATAATAATAATAAAATAGGGATGAGAATCGAGTAGAATCAAGAATCGCATGCTTTAATTCAATTCGTATCCCACTGACATTATCAATTCATGTGTTTCATTACATGTTTTTCAGACCATTGTCAACAGGTCTTTCAACTACAACAACAACTGAAATGGATAACACAGCTCTACACGGTTTTCCACATTCTAATAAGCTGCTATTTCTGCAATAAGCAGAATGGACAATGGCACTGATATTAATAAAATCCCATCAATTCCCACCCCTAATAATACAGCAGGTACACTGAGAATGTTCAATCGTGCAAAGTGAGACCCTTGAGGTTCCTTGATCGGACTACAGAATCCTTACAAGTTTATGATTTTGTTTTCTCTTATAAGTAACAACAACAGCAGATGGTCAAATACGCTCACAGAGCTCAGCCAAAGCTGCATGCATCTTACGGAAACTTCCAGGAGTCCTAGTTTCCCACATGACAGTGAGCAGAGGGCATCTCAGCTGCTCAGGAGGCGCCAGTGTGCTTCAAGGCATTTCTTTATTGCCAGCTTTTCTGTGTCTTCAGGGAAGCCAAGGGCTAAACTGACATCTTAAACAGCTTAAAATAAGACAAACATCACAGGTGCCAAAAGACCTGTGGTGTTTTTTTTAAAAAAATAGAACATTTGATTGTGTAACACTGTTTGTCTTTTTTGAGCAATAAATCATGAGGCTAACAGCTGGAGTAGCCTTTAGCGCCAGATGAATGCACATTAGCGAGGGCTCCTTAGGGAAACCTGCCCAGCACACCTTAGCGTGGGCATGGCAGGTGGTCTATGACAGTCAGGCTTTGCCAATGATTTATTACTCCACAGCACAGCAAGAACCTAAATCTCACATGCCGCTCCACCACAGGGTTATCTAAAAACAAAACCACAGGAACTTAATCTCAATAGTCCAACCTACACAAGCAGAGCTAGTGCACACTGTGAGTGAGTGTGTGTGTGAGTGTGTGTGTGTGCGTGTGTGTGTGCGTGTGTGTGGTGTGGTGTGTTGTGTGTGTGCGTGCGTGTGTGTGATGTGGTGTGTGTGTGTGTCGTGGTGTGTGTGTGTGTGTGGTGTGTGTGTGTGGTTGATCCTCATACAATCTGAAATAAGCTGAAGCCAAGATTAGACGGCAGTGAACATGGGAGAGCTGCTGCAGCACTAACAAAGAGCACAAATACACTAAAGAAAGAGAAAAACAAATCCCCATCAGAGGTGCTCTAAAAATATATGAAGGAAGGATAGGGATGGGGAGAAGGGGGAGAGGGAGAGAGAGAGAGTATGTGAGTGAGGGAGAGGAGAGAGAGAGGAAGGGGGCAAGGAGAGGAAAGAGAGAGATTATGTGAGTGAGTGAGGGAGAGGAGAGAGAGAGAGAGAGAAAGATGGAGCAGAGAGAGGAGAGAAAAAGAGAGAGTATGTGAGTGAGAGAGAGAGGAGAGAGAGAAAGAAAGAGAGGGAGCAGGGAGAGATAGAGAGAGAGCATGTGAATGAGGGAGAGGAGAGAGAGAGAGAGAGAGAGAGAGAGAGAGTGCGGGAAAAGAGAGAGAATGCGTTAGTGTTGCTAGTGGATTCCTCAAATGGGACGCATCGACTGAGCTGTGCTGCGAAAGGAGAAGGGATGAGATCACCTAGGGGGAGTCTTTGAGGCTCGGGGAAATTTGGTCTCAGTGGATTAGAGAAAGAGAGAGAAAGAGAGGAGAGAGGAGAGAGAAAAAAAGAGAGGAGAGAGAAAGAGAGAGAGACAGAGGAGTGTATTCAGCTCAGGGCATTATAGCAGCAGGGTTGGAGTAAGAGACAGCCTATACTGTAATTGGCATTTTACACAGTTTTTTTTATTCTGTACTTGTCTGTCTGTGGACACGATACATTTGCACAACTCCCTCGGGCACTCACACACTCATACACACCTTTGCAAACACACACACACACTGGGGACAATAACTGCTTGAAAAATTTTATCTTGATAAGCTTTCAACATCATGGGATGATGAACATAATGGGATGGCCACATTTCATATGAAACTGACCAAAAGGTATTCTTTATTTAGTGTGCATATCCAAAGACTATGACTCCAAGAATTAAAAATTATGTCTTCTGAATTTTTAATTAAACATGCACCATTCATCATAATCATAATCATAATCATATGGTGCCCCCCAGGAGAAGTACATCAAATGAATAACTGGACGACACAGGATTAGCCTACTGCATAGAGGTGTGTGTGTGTGTGTGTGTATATATGCACACATGCACACACACATTTACACGCACAGATACACGTTTTTTTTTTTTTTCTGAAGCCAGAGCACAGACCATCTGCATTAACTAACTCAGAACTACTAAACAATCTCAGACCTGCTAACTAACTCAGAACTACAAGTTCTGTGCTAGTTTGAAACTAGCAACGGCGAACATTAGGTAAAGATGCACTCTGAGCGACCTCATGTTTTGCCGGCTGCAGCATCCTATTTAAAGTGAGCAGAAATATACATTTCCTCCCTTAATGCAAGTGGATATTAACACAGGCAATCTGAGACCTATAGGGGACCTAATACTGTGGAAAGTCTTTTGGATAAAAGTGACCACTAAATAGATACAAGTATATGTTAATCCCAGGCAGTCAATGGCCATCTTACTAAATGAAATACACCACAGTGACAAAACGCAGATAAAATATCTGGGGTAAATCATAGAATGAGTTTACTGAAGTCAAACCAGGTGAAATGGACTTCTTTACCAGCCACTGAATTGCATTTAAAATGAAAGTTCATTAAACTCCATCCAAATGAAGTTACTTCTGTTGCAGTAATTCCCATGGAGTACCAAAGCTCTTGGCATGTAGCCTGTGAAGGGTCTGGCAACACAGCACAGCCCCCCCTCTAAAATACACCCTCACTCTCACACTGTCAACACTTGCTTGGAGAGACGGGGATGAGTCGTGTTTTAGGATTGACAGTGAGGCAGAAGGAAATAGACAGATAGATGTCAATGAGTGTGTGTGTGTGTGTGTGTGTGGGGGGGGGGGGGTGTCAACAGAATACCCTCCATTAGATTGACAGATGATGCATCAGACAGATCAGTGTGTGTGTGTGTGTGTGTGTGTGTGTGTGAGTGTGTGTGAGTGTGTGTGTGTGTGTGTGTGTGTGTGTGTGTATTTGGACTGCTTCTCTAAAGACACCCTGTAGGCGACGCCCCCACTCCCTACCCACCCCACTCCACCACTCCCAGCAAACACACAAACAAAAAAAATCAGTCAGAGATTCGAAAGAGAACATCCGACATGTGTGCTTGTGTTGAACGGGGGCCGATACACAAACCCTGCGTATCGAACACTGGGTCCAGCGCAGACAGAGATAGATGAGGAATGTTTGCAGGCTAATAGTGTTGGCGCGGTCGATACTGCCGGCCAGGAACCAGTGGAAGGGCAGAAAGGAAGCAGCTATTTGTCAGACTCGGCTCACAAGCCTCAGAGCTGCTCGGCAAGATTGGGACTAAGCCTGTTTCAGCCAATCAAAAGCTTCACAAATACATTAGCAAGTCATGGTTAGTGTGTGTATGCAAGTGTGTGTGTGTGTGTGTGTGTGTGTGGGAGAGGGAGAGGGAGAGGGAGGGAGAGAGAGAATCTGTATTCTTAATGTTTGTGTTGTGTTCATATCATATGAGTGATGCCTTAAAAAAATGAATTGTAGTACTGCTGAGTGTGTGTGATGAGTTACCATCTCCAGCAATATGTTTGTGTGTGCAGTGAATTATTTCTTCTAATAGTGTGTGTGTGTGTCTTTTGTGTGCGTTTTTTGTTTGTGTTTTTGTGTTTGTGTTTGTGTGTGTGTGTGTGCATGTGTGTTTTTGTGTGTGTGAGTGTGCATGTGTGTTTTTGTGTGTGTGTTTGCAAAGGGCTACCTGTTCCAGCAGGTCCTCGACCTTCCTCTGCCAAGTCTCACGGGCAGCCATCATCTCCAGGTCCTTCTGCTGGGAGAGCTGAGTCAGGTTGGCCTGCTTATCAGCGTCATGCTCATCGCCCAGCTCCTCACGCAGCGACTCCAGCTCAGCCCTGACACACACACACACACACACAGAGACACACACACACAGAGACACACACACAGAGACACACACACACAGAAAGAGAATGAAGAAAGGATGATGGGAAGGAGAGAGAGGAAGGAAGGACAAAGAGGTGAGAGAAATGAGAGAGGGAGATAGGAGAAGGAGGGAGAGAGAGGGAGGAGGAGAAGTAGGGAGAGAGAGGGAGGAGGGAGAGAGAGGGACCCATACATTTACATTTACATTTATGCATTTAGCAGACGCTTTTATCCAAAGCGACTTACAACTCATCAACTATCAATTGTTCAGGGCCAGTCTCCCCTAGAGCAGCTTAGGGTCAAGTGCCTTGCTCAAGGGCACAACGGTGGCAGCCGGGATTCGAACCCACAACTTTTCAGGCTACTTACACGCTAGCCAGTTTCCTTAACTACTACGCTACCACCACCCCACCAAACATACAACCATACAAAACACTATCAAATATAGAGCTGGTTCCGTTTTCTTAATATGATACACCAACTTTCTGTATAACTAAGAGAGGAGTTGAGAGAAGGAGAGAGAGGGAGAGAGAAAGGGAGGAAGAGAGAGGAAGAGAAAGGAGAAAAAAGTAAAGGATGACTGGGTGGTGGTAGCATAGCGGTTAAGGGACCTGGCTAGCATGCTAGTGGCCTGGAAATTGCGTGTTCGCCACCACTGTGCCCTTAAGCAAGACACTTAACTCTTAAGTTGCTCTATGGAAGACTGACCCTGCACTAACTGATAGTTGACAATTGTAAGTTGTTTTGGATAAAAGCATCTGCTAAGTGCATAAATGGAAATGTAATGTAATGCCAAAGAGAAGACAGACAGAAAGAGACATCGAGAAAACAGGGCTGTATTGCAGGATACAGAGACTCAAGTACAGAGCGGTCGAGACTGAGAGACTGGGGAAAAAGAAGGTCAGAAAAAACTGAGGGCCCCAACAGAGAGAACAGTGACAGAACGACATACAAACTTAGGGAGAGAGAGAGGGAGGGAGAGAGAGAGAGAGAGAGAGAGAGAGAATCACAGGAAAAGAGAAAGAGGGAGACAGAGAGAAGCAGGCAAAGAGGGAGAGAGAATCAGAGGGAAAGAGAAAGAGAGAGAGAGATCAGACAACAAGGGAGAGAGAATCAGAGGGAAAGAGAAAGAGCGAGAGAGAGAGAATCAGACAAAGAGGGAGAGAGAGAGAATCAGAGAGGGAGAGTGTGTGGGAGTGTGGTAAGAGACTCTTCCAGAATATGAGACCATAGCTAGAGTGTATTATTATAGGAGTGAATGTGGAGGGATGACACTCACTCATCCTTCAGAAGTACATGGGAGTGAGTGAGAGTGACAGTGGGGTTTAACAGTGAGGAGGAGCTGCAGGAGAAAAGAGCAGACTGCTTCAAAACAGTACGTGTGTGTGTGTGTGTGTGTGTGTGTGTGTGTGTGTGTGTGTGTGTGTGTGTGGGTGACAAAAGAAAAGAAAAACCCAAAACAACAAGAGTTGGTGAGGGTGTGTGAGAGTGAGAGCACCAAAAAGTGCTTGAGAGTGACAGGGAGAGAGGGAGAGAGGGAGAGAGAGAGAGAGGAGAAAGAAAGAGAGAGCACAAGCCCAACATGAAAGAGTGTGAGACAGTAAAAGGCCCAACATGAAAGAGTGTGAAGATGTACGAACAGCAGAAGGAGTGTGTGTGAAGACAGTGGGAGCTCAAAGGAACTCTGCGTGTGTGTGTGTGCAGGAGTGTGTGAATGTCAGAATGTGTCGTGGCAGGCGGCAAGCCAGCGAGTCCCGGTGCTCTAAAGTTTAGCACCAAGAAGTGTCAGTAATTACACCGCCTCGGCAAATTCAATATCAAGCCACTGTGCTGCTAATTAGCATATGCTAATCTCCCTGGACGGCTCTTTATGGGATTTGTCATGGATTGTGCAGTGGCAAGAGAGCGAGAGAGAGCGAAAAAAAGAAAAAGAGAGAGAGAGTGTGTGAGAGAGAGAAAGAGTGAGAGAGGGAGAGAGAAAGAACACACAGAGATGTGCTATTTAGGATCTTAGGAGAGGAGAGTAAAGGGAAGAGAGGAGAGGAGAGGAAGAGGTGAGGAAGAGGACACACAAGCAAACACAAGCACACCTCAGAGCAGCCGTCCACTTCATGTCGAGGTCTTCGACCATTTTGTCCATCTTCTGTTTCTCTTCAGTCTTGATGGAGATGACTTTGGCTTCATGCTGTTGCTTTTGGGTTTCAATCTCCTCCTGTGTGTGTGTGTGTGTGTGTGTGTGTGTGTGTGTAATCATGTGCATGAGACGTATATGTATAGGTTGTGTGTGATTTGTGTTTGTGGATTTGCATGTGTATGTAGGTTTGTGTGTTTGTAAGCATGTGCATTTGTCCATACATTTGTGTGTGTGTGTGTAAGCAAGTGCATTTGACCATGCATATGCGTGCATGTATGTGTGTTTGTGTGTGTGTGTGTGTGTGTGTGTGTGTATGCATGCATGTGCGTGTGTGCATTAGGTGTGGGAGAAAAGCACACAGAAAAGCCAAATGAGTCATGACCAGAGCACAAAGAGAGAGAGAGAGAAAGAAAGAGAGAGAGAAAGAAAGAGAGAGAGAGAGAGAGAGCCCAGTGAAGACCAAGGCGCCCATGACAAAATGGAGTCCTCTGAGAGAGGCCGTCTCCATTTTAGAGTGCCAAGACCCAGAGATGGGGAACAATAGCAGGCGTTTGGGTCGCCTCAGAAGCTGCGTGTGGACTCATTTCTCTCTTAATTACTCTGCCAGGGTGGCTAATCCATTTCCCCAGCCGCATGCACTTCAAACAGCCTGACTCATTGATGTTTTTATCGCCAGTCAAAGCACGCACAGACAAGTCATTTTGTGCATTAATTGTCCCTTGAACCAAAAAAAAAAAAAAGAAATAAAAAATAATCCACAATGGGATTAACAAGAAATGTATGAATTTACGCTGAGCCACTCTTTCGCACCTGGAGGTCCGTGAGCATGTTGCTGGTCTCCCTGACGCGTGCTCTGGTGGCGTCCAGCTCCATGAGGAGTTTCTCCTGCGTCTCCTTCAGGCAGCAGATGTGACCCTGCGCGGACTGCAGATTGAGTTCGCCGTCCTTCACCAGCTCCTGCAGGTGGGACACCTGACAGGCCCGGAGACGAGCGGGGGCATTAATTAATCATTCATGAATCATTCATTAACCTGCACACCTCCGAGCAGAGATCCAAAGATCGATATGGATGCAAAAATACAACACGCGCTCTAGGTGTGGAAATCTGCTCTTGACTCCTCAGCCAATGGCGGGCCAGCTTGGGTTTGCCAATTTAAGTCTTTTGTGGTTTGTGTTAAATGTCAGATTCTGATAAGTAGCGAAATGTTAAGAGAGAAAAAAAAGTGCAGTGAAAGTAATCAGAAGGAATTAAGTAGAAACACATCACACTTATCATTTCTACACTGCTTAATACAGAGCATCAGCTCTCTGTTTGAAGCCCCCAGTCACTTAGCAAATAAGTCTTACATACAGATAAAAAGCCATTACGTCTCACAGAGCTGACTAATTCTGCCAACCAGCAAGAGACTGAGCATTAGCATTGCAAAAAATAACATCTTCTCTCTCCCTTCACAGTTCTACATGTTAGAGCCTTTTTGGTGCAATGAACAGAACATACAGTGACACAGATATACTGCAGTAGCACATTATATACAGGCTTTAGCAAAGTGTTCAGGACAAGAAGGTTTTCAGTCTTAACCCTTACAAAAAGGTCCTGTTGAAAACATGATTCTTATTTGTTTGAAAAGAATAATCCAAGAATCATATATGTCTCCATATAGTCTATCTAAAATATACATCATTTTATGAAATATATATATCATTTTTATGTGAAAAGGTCCATCCTGTAAAGACGAGCTCGGAGTTGAGGGATTGTTCCTAAATAGCTATCAGTATTGTGTGAGAGCTGTGCATTACTGAAAGGTCAGTGGGGGCTCTGAGTTATGACCCTGGTTATGTGCCGGCCTCTGAGTTCAGCACGAAACAGCAGCAGCAACAGCAAGTCTGCTTGGCACAGCAGCAAACCAATTTAGTGCAGCATAAGCCGCTGGAAAGAGCAGATTTGATTGTGCAGAGGTGTCATTATTTTGCACAACATATCTGCCAGTCTCAGCATGACAGAGTCTGTGAAAAACTTTAAAGGAGAAATCCTGTGTGATTCAGTCTATAGCCTCGTTGTTTGAGGACACTGAGTGCTGTCTGTAGGACAAAGCCTGAGAAAATTTGACACAAATAGCAAACCGTCTGCTATCATTAACTGAATGGGGCATAGGCAAAATGAAACTGAAAGTGAATTTCATTGCCCCATTCAGCAGTGTTAGCTGACAGTTCACTGTTCGGTCTATGCTGTATCAAATCTCCTCATTTTGTTTCCCTTCTGACAGCACTCAGTGACCTCGAACAAAAAGGATGGGTTGATTCACAGCAGATTTCTCCTTTAACACAATCCAAGCGAACACAAAGCTGCTTTCACTGCTTTTGGGAGCCAAAAGTACTTTATAAAAACACCACAGGGCAGCTTTGTTGAGTGTTGAGTGTTTTGGGCCTGACTGAGAGCAGTGTGTGTGTGTGTGTGTGTGTGTGTGTGTGTGTGAGAGAGAGAGAGAGAGAGAGAGAGAGAGGTAGGGGGTCTCATCTGACTGCTGAAACATAATCATGGTGTTGGAGTTGTTGTGTGTGTGTGTGTGTGTGTGTGTGTGTGTGTGTGTGTATGCTGGGGGGGGTGGTGTCTCTTGCCTCCTGATTGGCGATACCAAGTTTGGCGCTGAGCTCCTCCCGGAGATTCTCCAGCTGCTGCTGCAGATGGTTCCTCTGCTCCTCCAGCGACAGACGCCGGATCTCATACTGCTGTCCCATGTCCTGAAGGAAACAAACCGCACTGCATCAACAACGACGACAACCACAACGACGACTACCACCACCACAGCAGCGGCAGCAGCAGACCACACTGCATCAACGTTGCCGACGACGATGGCGGCACACCATCAGCAACAGCAGCGCTGTATCAACAATCACGCCACAGCTACAACAACGCAAGACATCAAAATCTGCACTGCAGCACCGCCACACACTCAGTCATAACAACACGTCTACACAGGGATGATTAATGTCTGCTCTCTCTCTTGGGGTTTCCATTGATTTTCCATAGGCAACTGTGGCTGCAGTGTAGCTGGGTGTTCTGTAGAATTAGAAAATATATGGTAACCAACAAATGCACATCATGTGATTGTATGTCACTGACAAAAAGGCAAAGTGTGAGGTAAGCCGAGGCCACTCCTGTGTGTAAACATAAGCCATTGGATTAGATAGGGAGAGGAGGCCATCTGAGAATGATTCATGTCCTGATGACAATGCACCTCATGGCTGCAATGCTAATCACTGCTACAAATGCACTTGTTGTAGTGCTAACAACATTCATCAGCAGAAGCACAGCAAACATGAATGATTATCCCAGTAATATCATCACAGACAGAGCAATAGCACTGTGTGCCTTCTAACAGCTTGTAACAGCACTAGATTTCAGTCAGCTCTTTACTCCACATAAATCCTTTAGGGAAATTTCAGCAGCTCAACGCTGCTCAGCAAATGAGCGCGATCTCTGGATCTCTGGATCTCTGGGGTTAATTAGCTTATCCTGTGCATCTATCTGGATAATTCATCTGGAAACAGTTCAATATATACAATTTCATTTTCGGTTAATGTACCTCAATGAACGCTTAAGATGTGAAATATTAGCTATTTAAAAAACAGTCACAATCTTCCTCTGTGGGCATCAGCTAAGGTTGTTTATCAGTGCTAATCTGCTCCTTCACTGAGTCATAATGTAGCCACATCAGACTTTTGCAATCTGAGTCAACTGGTGGATTTATGGCTAGATAATTGTTCATAATGATAAGTCAGGCAACCAACCAACCAATCAATCAATCAGTCAATCAATCCATTAGGGAGGTCACTCACTGTTTTGGCCTGGAGCTAAAAGGCTGGGTGCAGAATTGTCTTCTTCCCCACTTATCTGTTCCCTATTCGCACTGCATTACACTTTGATTTGATTTGGGGGCAGCCAAGGCCTACTGGTTAGGGCTTTGGGCTTGTAACTGAAGGGTTGCGATCCCCGATCAGTGGACCTTGGCTGAAGTGCCCTTGAGCAAGGCACCTAACCCCTCACTGCTCCCCTAAAGTGCCCTTGAGCAAGGCCCCTAACCCCTCACTGCTCCCCTAAAGTGCCCTTGAGCAAGGCACCTAACCCCTCACTGCTCCCTGGGCACCGCTATAGCAGACAGCCAATGCTCCGGGTTAGTGTGTACTTCACTTCACTATGTGTTGTGTGTGTTTCACTAATTCACGATTGGGTTAAAAGCAGAGACCAAATTTCCCAGCATGGATTATTAATATTATTTATAATTACCATTAATACTGTTATAACATTATTTATAAATACTATTATAACATCATCTATAATTACCATTAATACTATTATACATTATATACTATTATAACATTATTATAATTACTTGTACTTTCCCTTTACTGCCTTATGTAAAGAGTTTCTCCAATAAATGTTATTTTGTTAACCCTTTAAATCGTCTGGTCTCCCCTTAATGTTGTGAGCCAAGTGGGTATGACGCAATCAATCAATTAACCAATCAATCAATTGGTGTGATGGCTGTGTGTACTGACAGCGATCCTCTGGTTCTTCTCTCTCTCTGCGGCGTTGCGTGCGCTCTCCTGCATGGCAATGTGCTTCTCCGTCAGCTCGTCCAGCGCCTGGGCCTGCGTCTCCTTCAGGCGCTCCACCTCCTCCTCGTACTTGGCCTTCACCTGCGACAGCTCCGACTCGTACTTCTGTTTTTCCTCCATCAGGGTCTGGACCGGAAGGAGAGGAGGAGAGACAGAGAGAACAGAAGAGGAGGAGAGAAGATGGAGAGAGAGGAGAGGTGAAGAGGAGAGAGGGACAGGTGGAGAGAGAGAGAAGTAGAGGAAGAGAGGAGAGAAGGAAAGGGAGAAAGGAGAAAAAAAGGGGGGTGAAAAGAAAAGGGAGTAACAGATACATACTGTAGGTAAATTGCAATGTGAGAGTGAGTTATTCTGTGAGACATATCGGACTGGCTTAGGCCTGCTGCATTAAGGATGTAAGCATGAACATGCACTTCAGATATCCCATTCCTACTGGACTCATCACAAATTCATAGAAAAAGAAAATCCAGCCAGGTGTGCCAAAAAAGATTCTTTTTAGTCCTGGGATACTAGCTCACAAATAGGCCTACTATATTTGCACATCAGCACAAAGGGAGTTACGTACATAAATCAAATATTTCTGATCAAACCTAAAACTACCCACAGGCAACATTGCAGTGAACTTACCTCAAAGACATGAGTGTGTATATCTATCTTGTGTGTTTACATGACATAATGTAATGACATAGGCTTTGCTCATTTCCATACACTGTCACAAAGAGTTACAACCGAACTTCACAGGTGGACAGATTTCTATCAGATGGGGCTTTGGGCAGGATTTGGGTGTTGGTTGGTAATGAGGCTAAGCCAGGTGGGATTGAGGGCTGCAAGACAGGGGATGGAGGGGTTACTGGCTGGATGAGCTCCACACGAGACGAGAGTCTGGGACGGAGAGCAGGAGGATGAGGAGGATGTAGCGCTGTGGTGTGGTGTGGCACGGCGTGTGTTCGTGTGTGTGTGTGTGCGCGTGTGGTGGAGGAGGCGCGGGCGGCCATGGCCTACTTTCTCCAGAGCTTGGATCTGCTGGCGCTGCTGCTCATCCAGGCTCTTGCTGTGAGCCTGCAGCTGCTCCCTCTCCTGCTCCAGCTCCACGATGCGCTCGCGCAGGCGGCTCTGCTCCGACTCAAGGTCGCGCATCGTTGCCTCCTGGCTCATCTGCGTAGCCTGCAGCGACCCGATCTGACCTGTGGGGGCCAAGAGACATGGTGTCTCAGTGGGCCTACAGAACTCCATTAGAGTAATGAGTCATCCTTCGAAGCCAACTCTTCCTCATTATACCCGATTATAACAATGCCCACAAGGACACATGATGTGAACATCACCCTAAACATCATCAAGGAGCAATAATAGAGGAAATAAGCAGGCTGGCTAAGAGGGATCAATAAAACATGAATGACTTCCAAAAGCAACAAGCAAGAAAAAAATTATGATAAATAAAAAACAGAATATTCGTTGCTTTTGATGTTTTTCACCCACTTTGCCTTACACTGACATGAATGTCTTTCATTTTGAATCATCCTTATAACTTTCTACAAATGCCTGATGATAAATTGGGTAGCTCGGCTGCTGATTTAAAGAAATAGGTTTCCATTCAAACGATCCTCGTGACAGTTTTGACAGCTTTGCGATAGAGCATCATCTTCGAAATGTTACAGCAAGCACATAGGCATAGCACGTCTTCAGTTTAAAAGACTTAAATGCTTTAATATCTCACAACCGCAGGATTGATGAAAATGGAAAAATATTTTTTTCTGCACAGACTTATTCTTCATTATCTGTTTTCTTTATATCTTATTCAGCATCGCTTAACTGGGGCTGAAGTACAACGGCCTCATTCATCAGCTCACCTTTCCTAAGGCCTTGTATCAAACCCTGTATTGGTGAATACAAATCTGTTTGAAAAGCGCATAAGTGGGTTTTAGGAAGAAATTTCTTTATAGAAATGAGAACAGTTGGGGAATGAGTCCCAGTATAGACATGGATGAGAGTGAGTGTGTGTGAGTGTGTGGCAGTGTGTGTGTGTGTGTGTGTGTGTGTGTGTGTGTGTGTGTGTGTGTGTAAATGTGTGTGCGAATGTGTGCGAGTGTGTGCGAGTGAGTGTGTGTGAGTGTGTGAGTGTGTGTCAGTGTGTGCGAGTGAGTGTGTGTGAGTGTGTGAGTGTGTGTGAGTGTGTGTGTGTGTGTGTGTGTGTGTGTGTGTGTGTGTAAGCGTGTGCGAGTGTGTGTGTGTGAGTGTGTGCGAGTGAGTGCGAGTGAGTGCGAGGGGCTGGGGGGGTTTTGAGGCGGCTCACTGGCTTTGTGGAGGATCTCTGTGGCCTGCTGCTGCACGCGGTCCCGGCTGGACTCCAGCTCGTACTCGGTGTCCTTCAGCTGCATCACCCAGATCTCTCCGTCCTGGATAGCCTCCTCCAGCTGCTTGTGCAACTCCTGACACACACACACACACACACACACACACACAGTTTCAGTTACTATGTCTCATGTGATACCACCTCATTACATTACACTTTGTAGGAGTACAAAAATCATTTTATGTTGCACATTACGTCAACATTTATGTCGACCTCTGGTTTCTCCTGTGAGATGTGTTCACAGTGGAGAGTGTGTGTGATGTTACTCTCTTATGCCAGTAGCATCAATTTTACATTGCCATTCACTGGAATGTCAATAGGATTTTATCCAAGACTTGGTGTGTTTTCTGTGAAGTGTCTGTGTGTGGGATTAATGGGAGTACAGTACATCCAGGGTAATATGAGGACATCTGGGGGCAGGGAGTAGACCCTACATTCTGTCCTGATGAGTAGGGAATAATAGTAACATAACACTGTTAATTTGCTCTATATTACCAAGCCAGCATGCGGCCCCATACTAAAACACAGCATCATTGAATCAGATGTCATTTTGTAGTTTCACCTTTATTGTGCACTCAGCACTGTTGAGGTTGGCCTGCAGTCTGTTTGTCTTGTCTCTGTTTTCCCGTGCCTCCTCCTGAGCCCTCTGCAGCTCTGCACGCAGCTTTCCCAGAGTCCTTTGCAGCGCGGCCTCCTGTACCTGGAACTCCTTGCGGAGCTCCACCTCAGTCCGCTTCCAGGCTAGGAGATTCTCGGTGGTGAGCTGCTGTGTGCGGCGCATGGCCTCCAGCTCGCGCTCATAGAAAGCCTGGGCTTTGGTGAGCTTGGCCTCATACTCCTCCACCAGACGGATCTTCTCCTGGGTCAGCTCCTCCGCCCGCTCCATAAGCGCCTCCACCTCGGCCCGGTGGAGCTCGGCCAGCTTTTCCTGGTCCAGGGTGGAGGAGGCGGTCTGGTTCTGCTGGTTCTGCAAGAGTTCCTGGACCTCCTGGCGGTGCGTGGCTTTGAGCTCCTCGATGGAGCGGCGTTTCTCCTGTTCGAACTGGGCCTGCACCTGACCAAAGGCGCGCAGCTTCTCCTCAAAGTCGTGCCGCATCTCCTCCACCTCGCGCGACATGCTTACCACACGCTGCGTGTGCTGTGCCTCCGTGCACAGCTGCGTGTCCTCCATGCGCTGACGGTACATCTCGAACTCTGCCAGCGCTTGCCGCTTCATGTGCTCGTGCAGCTCCACCGACTCCTCTAAGGACTGCAGACGCCGTTTGAGGTCGGTCTCGTCGCCGATCTTGCTCTTGTATTGCAGGATCTTCTCACGCGTCTCCGAGAGGATGTGCTGCACCTCGTCCTCATGGGCCTCCTTCAGGGACTGGATCGCATCCTCATGTTCGTCGTTTTTTGTGTTGAGAGCATAAATGACCTAGAGGAATCAACAGGCACAGTGGTTGGCTCAAATGACCCAATTTCTGGAGTACAGACACACCTCAAACAATACACTACTGTTTGCCCAGCCAAAAATCTGTATGTAATGACTGTAATAATTAGTTATTAGGAATAGTAATAATCAAGTGGGAAAATCCAAATCAGTCTAGTTTTAAGTTCCCAGCCAAATCAATCTTACACACTTGGAAACCTTCATCGTGCATATCTGACGTTTTGTTTTTGAAGACAGAGAGAAAGAGGATATGTTGTCTGTGCGTTTATCCATTCCCTTGTGGCGAAATAACCTTTTTATTTACTGATGCGCTCATTTGCGGATTCGGACTGAAAAACTTGGATCTCCGTTATATAAGAAGATTAAGCTGATGACACCCCCAACTGTCACAGTGATCTTCAGAAGTCGTGATCACAGAATACAGTTCTGTTCTGATATTTACAGCAAAACAATTTCACCATGTACCCTTCAGCTCCCGCGGGTGTTACTCTAATGTCCAAGTGAAAGGTGCGGGCATAATTAAAAACATTGTGTTAATGGAGTGGGATGTTTGGGCAGCGTAAGATTTACGCACTTATTACTTGATGAGGCGGTCTCATGTGGCTAGATGACCAGTGACTTAAGACAAAGCAAACAATTATGCTTAAGGTAGCATACGTTTATAAACTTATGGTGACGTCTGGTAAACAAGTGATGTGATGTGACGGGTGATGTGATGATTGCAGGGTCAGTATTTGATACCCTGTCCAAGCATCGCAAAGAAGGTAGATACTCCAGTGTCTGATTAATGTCCTAAATCTATCCTAAAACATTGCCAATTGGAAATGTTATGTTGACTGAAAAAAATACAAGGAATTGTGTACACCTACTCGTGGGTCTACATTTTTTTATGCAGTGGGACATGTATAAAGAAGCCAAGAAAGCAGGTATCGTAAAACTGGTGCGACACCTTGCACGAACAAAGCAGCATCCCCCAACAGTCGCAGACTCCAGCTACTAACCTTTGTCAGTTGTGCTATCTTTTTGCTCATTTTCAGATGCAGGTCTTGCGTGTACTCCATGGTGAGGCCAGTTTCGTAAAACAAATTCGTCGACGAAGAAGGATTATTCCCTAATCCAGCGGTTGAAGGGGGGTTGCCAGAGGCTGAACTATACTGCTGCTGCCAACCCGTTCCCGTCGCCATCTTCACATCCACGGCGCTGTCAAAACAGACAGCTAAAGATGCCTTTGAACGAGGTTACGTTCTGAGATCAGGCATAATTGTCCTGCTGGTAAAACTGCTCGTAAACGCCGTTTCAACCCATGTAAACGCCGTGTTTTTTTCCGCGCTGCTCCGCGTTCCGCGCCGTGCACTGTTTTCACAAACTCTGCTACCAAGCCCGGTGGTCGCTCGATTGCATGCCAGACAGAAGCTCGAGTATGCCTGCCCGGTGGGTTATAAATAATTTACATCTGAGGATGAAAATCCTGACGCGCGTCCGGGAAGATCTCTCCTGCAGGATGCCAACCGCATCTACTAAACGCTGAATTTGGGGGCTGACCAAAATATCAGAGCGTCAGCACCAGTTTGCGTACAATGCACAGATACAAGTGAAACAGATAGACCAAATGTATAAACCCACTGTAGGTAACAGCTAAGCCCAGGGATCCGGATTCTAGAAACTGCATTTCTATGGTCACTTCTCGGGTTGGTTACTGACGTCATCACTCCGGTGGGACCGGAGCCCGTTGCCGATGGGCTGGCATTGAAAGATCATGTCTGTCAGTTCAGTGCTTTGGTATTTCCGTGACTTTTCACGAGACAGTTACGGTTATGTCTGTTCGAAATAAAGGCGAAAGTATTTGTCATTTTTTTTCATGGACATTGAATAAACATTGGATATATTTTCAACTGTGGAATTATCTTACGACATTGGAGATGTTTGTAAAATCGTGTAAAAATGAAGTTAAAACGTTTGAGATCTGTCTGTATGGAAAAGATATAGGCCTATCCGTGTGGAAGAATCGCAGGACATATAATCCTGAAGCAATATGCTACAATTTCACCGGAATGGAATGCCATCTACTGGTGTTACATTGTATGGCTACTTCGAGTAAAAAAAACAAACAAAAAATAACGACAACAACAACAACAAAAACAAATGAGACACTGTACATTGGGAGGGATGATGTCATTTGCCACTCCTTGTCATCTGTTTTTTTACACTGTCTTAAATGCATCCTCATTCATTCCAGGAAAAAATATGTATGACCCAAAACATTTTCAAAAGATCAGACTTCATCTGTAATCTACAAAATCATTATTCATTCATTAATATTCTCACAGTACCAGCTGCCCTATATCCATCACAGTAGTGTGTGGTAAGTGGTGACGTCACATAGAACATGTAACCCCAAACACAAACTGGATGAAGTGACTTAAACTAAACACCATGACACAATAGGTAAAGGCACGAGGTCATTTGGCCCACACCCTCTCAACAATTGTATTTGGAGAAGGTGGAGATTGTGAATTTAATACCCTATAGCCCTGCCACTATTTGCTGTCTGTAGGATTGTTTTCACAGCTTGCAGGCGAGGCACAGGC
The DNA here is from genome assembly GCA_015244755.2 of Tenualosa ilisha. NCBI lineage: Eukaryota > Metazoa > Chordata > Actinopteri > Clupeiformes > Clupeidae > Tenualosa > Tenualosa ilisha. The sequence goes on from PYXC01000903.1 coordinate 375,900, forward strand.
ATACTTTGGGCTCCAAAAACCTGTTAGGGCCAGAAAGTAATTTGACTGTCGGCGTAAATGAAATTTCACAGTTCCTACGTTTGCCATACGCACACGGGCATTTGCAGGCTACACCAAATGCAAGATTGGGCTGTGCATGATCAGGGTTCTGCATAAATCACGCACAGATGCATGTCTGGCAATGCCAGATTTTCTTCATTTTTTTACGATCATACATGCCCACACAGGATTTAACGTTAGGCGTGTCTTGCGGCTCATATCTACACTATGTTGAAATATCTGGAGATAGAAAGAGGCGAAAAGAATAAACAATTAGCCCACATTAAGAATGTTCAGTGATTAGGCCTACTTAATAATAAACTTGGGCTGGGTTCGGTTTGGTGTGAGTAAATATTAAACTTTTTTTTTTTTGTTTTACACGGGGCGTTTGCCAAGGGCGAAGCAGGTTCTGTCAATCATTAACAATGACTTGATTGAGCATTGGATGCTTTTCAATGTTGGGATTAGTACGTTCTACATTTGACTACAGAAGTGGCTGCATGGACTAGTTGGTCTTGAATTTCACGCCGTCGCAGATGAAGTTTCACACCTCTCCATTTGCCGAGTTCCGTACATTGGAGTAATCAGAATATCAAAATACCACGGCAGGAAAAAAAAAAAAAAACAAGACCAACCTGTTGCGCGGAGTCGTCGGCGTACTCGACGTGAGTGGAAGGCTCGTTTGGCTTTGTCTTTTAACATGATTGCTTTGTTTTGTGCTCACAATGGATACATAACCGGCTAATAGAGGTGGATCTGTGCTATAGCGAGAGGGCTTAAGGAAACTGCGAGTCTGGTGCGAGTAACAGGTGGAACGAACGACAACCTGCCATGAAGCCGAGCACCGAGTTTCTCGACCTCCTGGATTTGAGCTTTTTGTCCGCAGAGGAGGAAGCAAGGATCCTTAAGGTTTTGCAGCGAGATGAAGAGTTGAAAAAGAATGACACTGGGCGTGTACGGTATGATGACACGTTTGATGATACTAGTTTTTAACTCGTTTCACTTAACAAAGTCGAGTGTCATTAATGCTGGCATGATCACCTCTTGTCTCTGAATGCCTGTGTAAAACATCTTCCGTCAAGATGTTCAGTTTAATTATTCCAGTTCCGCGATCCGGAATTAATCTTAACAAATGCATTTGGTGTGCTGGACTGAATAATTACATCGCAACAGCACAAAGCTTTAGTCAACAACACGGTAAGTGTAGGCGATTCTGATGTATTACAGTGTCCCCCCTTAAACCCTAAGACATGAAGCCTTAATGTCTTCACTGTCCTGATTCATGCAGTTAAGTTTTAAGGGTTCAGGACAGGGGGTTAGGGAGTATATTGGGTTCCCATGCTCAGTCATGGTTGAAAAGGCAAAGAGCATACAGTTGCCTAATGCCCCATGCACACAGTTATTTAGGGGGAGGATGCTGCTGTATAAAGACATTTTCACTGTGCTTTTTCAGGAGGCTGAAGGCCAACACCTCGAACCCACAGCAGTTGCGGGTCATGACAGGAGAGTGGTTCGAGGATCTCAAGGCGAAACGATATGGCCAGCCATGTGACATCACAGCTGTGGTGAAGTCCTCAATGAGGAAGAAAAAGATCCCAGGTAGTAGAGCACACACTTCAGTTGCTACAGCCTCACCAGGGCTGGCTCGAGTCTTTTTGTTGCCCTAGGCCAGGTTTGAGTTTTGTCCCCTCTGTTCTGGAAATACAAGTGAAAAACTGAAGAAACAAAATAAAAACATGCATTGCGATGCCCCCCTGAAATTTGGCACCCTAGGCTATTGGCTTTGGTTGCTATGCCAGCTGGCCCTAAGTCTTACAAGCATCCAAGTGATTTCTCTTTGTCTTTTGGTGTTATCAGTGACCTGCACAGACACCTACGGTCTTTAATTAATTTAATGTTGACCTGGAGCACTTATTCTGTGTCATATATGTGCACCATGCTTGCCATTATGCCATAGAGTTATAATATATGCCATCATGCTAAAGATGTATTACATTTACATTTACATTTATGCATTGAGCTGACGCTTTTATCTAAAGCAACTTACATTTGTAAACTATCAATTAGTTCAGGGCCAGACTGCCCTAGAGCAACCTAGGGTGCTCAGGGGTACAAGGACAAATGTGTAATGTAACTCTGTTATGTTTTATTTTGTAGCTCCCAAGATCAACCCCTTTATGAGCTACAGTGCAACAGAGGACCGGGGAGAGTCAAAGTAAAGTAGTTATGTTTGTCCTAAAGAGCCAAATTACTAACCTCATAATGATAACCAACCTCAGTCCAGTAACTCTGCACACCACTCTGTGGTGTGGTGAGCTTTTATTAAATATGTGTGCAGAGATAAGTGTTACCTGGATTTATATCTGCAAATAAGGTTTGTATTTTCAGAGACATGAAGGTCAGGCTTGTTTTCAGGGTTTTGAATAATCTGTGCTTGAAACAGATTTATGTTTCATTTTAGTCAGTTGTCCACCTCCAGACGTCTTCCGGCATTTGCTGAAGAGGTTGGTTGAAAAATGCATTTCTCCTTTATATAGCAAAACACAATTATGCTGTTTAATCAATTTCATTATTAATAGTGTCTTCCTAACCTTTTAGACATATCGGGAATACAATGATGAAGATTTCAGTTTCAATGAAGGTGGGTCTGATAAGACTGATTTACAAAGCTATTTCATCATATCTTATGCCATTTTACATATATTGTTTCCTGGCTTTGATCTGAATATTTTGTACTGTCACATTAGATATGACATTGCTAACATGTAGATGAAATACAGTGCAAACACATGCCAGGTCAGGAGGTCTATAGAGGCTTATGTTTTTGCATAGATTTTGCATAGATGCTTTCAGTTTTTGATTAGGATAGTGGCTGTCAATCAGTCATCATGACAGTACCCATCCTGTTTTGCAGAACCTTCCTCTGACATTGGTGAACAAACATCACAAGGCTACCAACATGAAGGGATAAAGCAGTGGGCTGGAAAATCCTCTGCCCTAAAAGCCTCTAACTCTAACACACAGCACCCCCCTAGTGCTACCAGTGCCCCTGGCAATCATTCACCAGCAGCCAGTGATGTGCCTCGGGCTGGAAAAGGGAGCTTTGCTTTCATGCCTTTTAAGTCAAACGCCACCTCACAGGAGGCTGTGAATCCGGCAGAGTCGAGCCAGAGGGTGTCTCTGCCTCCTGCTTTGCGCAAAGGAGCATCTGTGGAAGACAGCTGGGTGAAGATATCTGTCGAACCCAACATGGTGACAGGGTCTGATTTGAAGGAGGATGCATCACTCCCAGGCACTGGCCAGGGTGAGTACGAGGGGTCCGAGGCTCGTACTAGCTGTTCATCATCAGATTCTGAAGAATCTCAGTCAGTCCCTCTCACACCCTCTGAACCAGTGCTCTTGCATTTCAGTCAGAATGTCTCGGACGATGTAAACATTTTGCACCAAAGCGCGAGGCCTGTGCCTCGCAGGAGAACATTTCAAGAGAGAAGCAGCGATTCTGACACAGCAAAATGCCCTCTAATGCCTGAAACCACAAGCTCGGTCTCCGCATCCTCAACCTCGACCACTGAGCAAACGGAAACGATAAGGTACGAAGCTACTTCCCCTAGATCTCAATCTCCAGAAGTCACTTCCTGCTCTGGCAGTGAGTCTGCAGAGGTTCATGAGAAAAATGTGTTTGAGATGACTGGCCCAGAAATGATTGCCCTGAAGAAACCGCCTCGGATGGACTTCAACTACGCAGGCAGTGGGGATCCTGAAAACATCCAGGTGTTGTCCATCGGAAGAGATGAAGATTGCTTAGAGCAGGAGGCCAGCCCATCGAGAGAGGATTTGAATGCATGTGTTTACACATTTGGCCAAGTGGGCTTCAAAAGCACGGAAACCAAAAATGAAACAGGTGGTGAAAGTAGAGCTCTTGGCAATAAAGACCGAGCCGTAGAGCCAGCACTGCTAAATAAAGTTCCTCCAGCAGAGAGACAAGATCCTCCTGTGGACCTCAGTGAGTCTGTTCAGTATGCTGGCCGTGAAAAACCAGACGACAAATTAGTTGGTTTTGGAAAGTCTCCGGAGATAGAGTATAAAATTCCCAAACCAAGCGCTCATTCCTTCCTAGTTTCTCATGCGGAGGATGAAACAGCGTCTAGTGATTTAAGCGGCTCACAATTAGAAAATGGGCAAAGTGCCAAGCAGACTGAAAACAACTGTGTCAGAGAGAAGCATTTTGAGGTTTCCACCAGGGAAGATGAATTGGGAATAAATCAGAGGCCTACTAAAATTAAATTGCCAGCTGCACAAACAGAAGTCCTGCAGAGCAGACAGCAAATGCAACTTGATGAATCTCTCCTCGAGATAAGGCCTGCAGAAAAGCATTCCTCGGCTTTAATGACATTGGGTCCCACCACAGGGGAGATGGATGATGGCCTCTATGCCCAAATGAAACTGTCCACTGAGTCAGACCGGCCTGAACTAACAGAGGAGGAGGGGCAAAGAGGGCTCCATTTGTGATGAAGCCCCGGAGGGCCTTCGCAGCCCTGCCATTGCAGCCCAGCGATGATCACATGACCGGAGGGTCGGACACTCACGCACTCTCAGAGGACGTGACTGTGGGCGAAATCAGTGGCACCGCAGAAACCCTTCATTACAATCAAGGAGACACATGGCCCTTCTCTGTCAAGTCTCAAAAGGGCAATCAGGACATGGCAGTGGAAGACACCTCCTCAGAGGGCCCTGGCTCAGATGAAAAAACAGAGTCGTCTGACACAAACCGTGATGTTAGTGGTGGGGAACCTACAGAGGCGGAGATTTTTAGTCCGACTCGCAGTGGTGCTGGCAGACAGGGGATGCGCAAGAGGGACGCTGCCGATCTGCATAAGACAGTCGAGTCGGCACGCATCCGCTTTGAACCGCGCCAGGGAAACCCCTTTGCATCTGATTCTACTGCTGTCAGTGGGGGGCTTGTGTCTGGGGAGGAGAGTATGACTCCTGAACATGTTTCCTCAAGTGTTGATGTGCGTCCTCCTAGGCCTGAAGAAGACCAGCCTGTGCCCAACGTACAACTGGGAAATGGAAATTACAAAATACCGGCCATAGTTGTCATGTCTTCTCACTCTCAGCAGTCTGGAGGAACTAACGGTATGTGAACAGACGTCTGTTTACACTGTTTGTATTCATTTGATCAAGAACCTAATCTGATTGTTACACAGCAACTTATATCCTCTTGCAATCACATTCTTAAGCTGCCTGATCATACACAAGGCCAGGTTTTGAGCAATGTTCCAGAGTACTAAAATTCTGGCACATCTACACTGACATTGGCCTCATTTGTTTTCCCAAAAGGACCTTAATTATCATAATAGGCACATTTTTATGGTCATCCAATCAGAGCTCATGGAACTGGTCATGTGGTTGCCCAGCAACATTGCTCAAAAAGTTGGCTCATGTGTAATGACCTTTGCTGTTTGTGTCTCTTGTTTGTCTCTTAAGATGTCTTGTGATTCTCTGAGTAAATATTTTATCAGATGGTTGACTGAGATTACATACAGTTGACGGCCCCTCAATCTGTCACCACACATCTGTGTGTGTGTGTGCATGAGTGTTATATTTCTTGTGTGTTTCGTGGCCCAGAGCTGTGTCATTCTAGCAGCTGCACCACCCTACTTGGCATTGACACACCCTGTTTAAAAGCTGCTCTCGTTTGTCATGCGCTCTGTCCGTTTTCTCTCCCAAGACTTCCTAAAAAGGGGGGGAGTAGGCAGAGAGAGAGAGAGAGAGAGAGAGAGAGAGAGAGAGAGAGCGAGACGCTGCTTTGATTAATGCCGTGCTTGAGAAAGGTCCCTGAGCTGGATTTGAATGCTTGCCTTGGGACACTCTCAGCTTTTTAAACACTCTCTCCCCAAACACCGTGATCTGAAAGCCCAAATTGTGCTCAGCGCTCCCTCTGAAGAGAGGGGACTCCAGGGCTGGTGTTCACTAAGTATCTCTATTTGTGTGGCATGAGTGTCAAGGCCACCCTGATCTAGCCTGGCCCTTGGGGTCCAAACCAATCCTCTTAATCCTGAGTCACTGTTAAGGGGCAAATGTGTTCTAAAGGGGTTGTGGGCGAAAAACGAAGCGTGCTGTGCACTTATTTTTGTAGGATACTGACATTTTTTATGTGCTTATATGGGTCGGGCATACTCATTTCTGCCCTGCATACTCCTTTGCATGCGCTCACTCATCTCTGTGTATGTACTAGACTTAGACAGGGGATTTGTTTCTGTTTTTAGGAGGACAGAAGTCGGATGCAGTCAAAGGAATTGTTGCATCCACTGCGGAATGGGAGGTTTGTGTGTCCCTTTGTCTAAGATCTCACAGATGATTGACATATGTTTCTACCAAGTGTACTTTTTTTTCCCAAAAATTGACATTTTTATTTGGTTCCCTCTTTCATATACATGGTCCATTTAAGATGAATCCATTTTTATGTATTTTCTAGGTGTTTCATTTGTTTTGCAGGTAATGTAGATATGCGTTTACTGATATTGTGAATGATCCACGTTGTTTGTTTAGTGTTTCTTTCTAAACCATGTGTTATGTATAGCATTGGTTGTGTGTGTTCCACACATAACACTGGATGTTATACGCTTTGTGCATGTGCTGGTTGTTTATACAAAGCATGAGCTATTTTGTCATAAGGCTTTGTGTTTAGCAAGAGTAGATAGCATGCATTGTCTAGCATGCTTTTTAGCATAAACAGATAGCATGGTTGTTCCTTGCACGCTCTTAACCATCGTACTGTATGTGTTGTGTGTTTGGCCTCTGCACTGTACATGTTGTTTGTGGCGTGGATGACATTGTGGTTCAGGGCGAGGGACTGGACTCAGGCGACGACCAGAGCTCTGTGTCCAGCTACGGATCTGAACTCTCGGCCAGGAAGAGCCACCTGCCGCATGGTTTATCTGCAGGGGTGAATACAACTTTAACATAAATCCTCTACTGTGGTAACCTGCCCTGTCTTAATTTACCATGTTCTTTCAATTGAAGCGTCTGCTAAATGCAATACCAATACGCAAAGACACACGTCTGTAAGCGGAATTTTAAGAATTTTAAGAATTTTAATTTTAATACAGATAGATAGATAGATAGATAGATAAGAAGATAGCCCTACACAAAAAAAATGTTTTTGTTTAATGTTGCAATAATTTGAGGTGTCAATAATTGTATGAAAAAAAAAAATAATAATTTAAAACAAAATACATATCTATACTATATATTATATATGTATCATAGTCAAGGTGTCAAAGTATCTTAACAGTCTGTTAATGCCCGTCTCCAGCATACAGGCAGTTTGCTGAGTATTTACAGCGATGCAGGGGATTATGGGAATGTGTTAGTCCAAGGTGCAGTGGAGTTTGCAATGATGTACAGTCCGGCTGAGGAACTTATCATCATGGTGGAACAATGTCAGGATCTGGCCTATGGCAACGCTCGTAAACAGCGCACAGACCCGTGAGTTTCTCACAGTGACAACAACCCTTTAAGCCTCACATGATGACACAAGGAACAATTTTTTCAGCAATGCTGTTGGACACTCATGTATGTAATCATTGAAAAGATGATGTTGGTGAAAAGGCTTTATGTAATATTAGTTATGAATAATGCAAACTTCAGCAGGAGTCAAATCCACTGTAATGCAGTACAGTAATTCTGTATAAATTTCCAGTGTGCTAGATTAAAAGTATTGTTGAATTAATTATAGTATTGTTAATAGTATTGTTGAAGTATTAAAAGTTGTTGAATTAATATTAGGTATCTTGAAGCCTGAAAACTGTCATTGTTTCCAGTTTTTTAGACTTTTCTCTGTTAACTGCTGTTCTTCTAGTTGAATTCAGATGATTAAGGTGAGTTCATTAAATGTAATGTCTTGATCAGAAACATGTGTGCTTCTTTTTGTCTTTTGCCAGATATGTGAAGACATACCTCCTCCCTGATAAGTTTCGTCGCACAAAAAGGAAGACCTCTATTAAGAAGCAAACGATCAACCCAGTATATGTGGAATCACTCAGGGTGTGTACTTACACCAAGCCCTCTCAGTCAAGTGGAAAGCTGTGTTTTGTGTACATAAACTGACCTACTTTGTTCTTTCTTTTGTTTTTCTTGCTGACCTGTTGTTGACACAGTGACAGTGGTGAAGTCTGACAAGCCATAATACCTCACAGCTTGGAGTTTTCTGTAGGGGACATACATCTTCACTCCTGCTTACTTCATGCTGTTTATCTCCTTTCAGTACAAAATTAATAAGAAAGATCTACTGGACAAGACGTTACACCTGTCTGTCTGGCACAATGACTCCAGGGGCAGAAACGTTTTTCTTGGTCAGGTGGAGCTCAGCCTGAAGACCTGGGACTGGGGCCATGAGGCACTCACCTGGTACAATCTACAGCCCAAGGTAAACAGAGTCAACCCTGCCTTTACTTATGGTCTCATACCAGCCAATTAGATCCATTTAAGCTCATAGTTCAGCATTCAGCTCTATATCATATATAACATAACATAACATCCAAGTAGTATAAAGGAAATTAATTTCAATTAAATTGTTACACCCTTTTAAAGTGTATATTTTATGTTCCTCCTGTTTTTACTCAAAGGGAGGTGAGGGGCAGGAATCTCAGGACTATCGAGGAATGTTGCTTCTCGCACTGAAATATGTACCTCAAGTATCAACAGGTACTTTCAGATGACTGTAAACTCTTGCAATATTGTGCTCCATCATGCTTAATTATGTAACGCCATGTTCTTGGAACACCCTTGATGTGGTTTCAGGTGATTCCAAGCAGGCCACAGGAGAAGTTCATGTGTGGCTGAAAGAAGCGAAAGATCTCTGTCAGCTTAAGTCTCATAATGTGGATTCTTTTGTGAAGTGGTAAGGGAGACTTTATTTTAGACTTAGTAGAAGTCCTGACCTCCACACCTGACCTCCTGAAGTGCCTTCTTTTCTTGGCTCAGAGGTGAAATTGGTTTGTAGTATTATTTGTGTGTTTGTAGTATTATTTGTGTGTTCTCTGCTAGTGTTTTGTCAGTATCTTTTGTTAGTGTTCTTTGGTATAATGCAGAAATAAAATGAGTAAATCTGACATGGTTGAAGGAGTCATTCGACTCTGATTTCTCTTCCACCAGTTATATGTTACCAGACACAAGTAAGAAGAGTCGGCAGAAGACGCGCGTGGTGAAGAAGACGCAGAGCCCTGTGTACAACCATGCCATGGTGTTTGACGGCTTCAGGGAGGGTGAGGTCAAAGAGGCCTGTTGCGAGCTGACCGTGTGGGACCACCACAAACTCTCCAATCAGTTCCTAGGGGGACTGCGACTTGGCATGGGCACAGGTAAGCCTGTGGTGGGCACAGGTGGTGTGGTGGTTAAGGACCCTGGCTAGTATGCTGTTAGCCCGGGAGTTGTGTGTTCAAATCCCAGCGGCCACCATTGTGCCCTGGAATAAGGCGCTTAACCCTAAGCTGCTCTGAGGAGAGCTATGACTTGACTTTGAGCAGTCCTAAATCAGACTGTGTAAAATATCTCACAATTCCAGGCAGTAGCATAGAGGAAGATGGGGCCATTCAACTTCTTAAAATTTTCTTTCTTATTTTTTTTCTTAAGATAACATTTAAAAAATTGGTGAATGCAAATCATCTTCAAAAACATTCAAAAAAAAAATCTTCTTAAGAATGGTAATTGAATGAGGCCCAAGGTTTCATCAGTCAAGAGCAACAAGCAACAAGTTGGAAATGGCCTATTTCAGTTCCCCAAACTTATTTTTCTCAGTAGCTTGACTATCTGGGACAGGAAATGCTGTGTGTGAACAGAGGCCCCACTGTCCGACTGACCTTGATCATTTGCCATCCAACGGAAAGACAACAGCTCCACTTTAGGAGGGAGGGGCTCCAAGTTGATTGACTGTTGAGTTATTATGACCTTTTTATCAGAACTCACTCTCATGTACAGCCACATTTACAAGATTTGAGATTTTGGCCGGTGAATTGTGTTTTGTGGCTAACAGAAAGAGGGTCGAGGGTTGAACGACGAGGAAGTACAAAACTGCCAAGTTAGGTGACTAATTTCATAGCATCAATTGACATTTTACCTGTTTTTTCCTTGAGTTTTGTTTTGTAGTTTGTTTCCTTCAAATGCAGACTCTATATTAGTTTCACAATTGCTCTCTGAGGTTGTACACATCACCAGTTTAATCTGTAGTGCACAGACTTCATTTTAGTATCAAAAGTGCTCTGTGAGGTTGTTCATGTTACCTGTTTAATTTCTTGTTCAATCAGACATATTTTATGTCTGATTTAGGAAACTGCTCTCTGAGGTCGTTCATGTTACCTGTTTAATCTCCTGTTAAAGGGCTCTATCCAGCAACAAAACTGCTCTCTGTGAGATTGTACACGCCACCAGTTTAATCTGTTGTGCACGGCACTTACTTTGTTTCCTCACAACAACTCCAGTTTCCTCATGATCTATCGCTGAATGTTTTCCTGAAACAGGGGAGAGCTATGGCAAAAAAGTGGAGTGGATGGACTCGGTGAATCAGGAGGTGGAAGTCTGGGAGAGAATGTTATCGAAGCCAAACACCTGGGTGGAAGGAATGCTCCCGCTGCGCTCCTCCATGACACCCAGGAAGTGAAGTTTTGCTGGAGAACATAAAGGTCAAATGAGTGTGTCAGCGACTAACTACCAGTGCCACGTTCTTACTGTTCATGGAATAGTTTTGTCATTGCCATATCTCTGTGAGTCAACCAGATGTTGTATATATGCAAACAAACACACAAAAAAAATGTTAGCGACACTAAGCTATTGCATGTTCCTTTCTCTCCCATTAACCCAGAAATCACTGTCTTTTCAAGTGCAACTAAATTATGTGTTTAATTAAAAGGTTTGGAATAAATATCTTTCCCTCTCTAACTTTGACTGCTGGGCTCTCTGTGTGTTTCTGTGTTTTCACACTCTGGCTGAGGTCAAGGGCTTTTATGTGTAACACTGTGAATTTCACACAGGCCAGATCGATCATTAACAACTCTGTGAGCTTACTAGAGGGAAGCCAGAACGTGTAGAATGAATTTATGTATTTATTTTTCCATCATCAAAAGCTTAACTCTTAGGATGATATAATGAAAAAAATATTTATCTAAAAAGAAATAATTACAAATAATACAATTACATTATATATAAATTAATATAATTTCAAATAATACATAATACACCACTGAGGTGTGATCAATACGTTTTTAAAATTGTTACTATTAATTACTTAATTCATTTTTACTTGGGTGTGATTTTTTTAGACTGAATTTTACTCTCAGTCCCCTTCAAATTCACCTTCTAGAAGTTTTATTTCACAGCCTGCATTTCCAATATTTAACACCAGGTGGCGGTATAATACTCATGTGATGCTCACATTCCTTAACATCTTCTAAGGAGAGAAAAAAAATGGGATGAATCAAGGCACGGAGTCATGCAGGCTGGATGAGGAATCAGATGACCTCAAACTTTCCCGGCGATTCCAACGAAAAATGTTATATAGAGGATGAAGACTACAATGGAAAGACAGAAATGGATACTATGAAAGTTTATTGAAGACTTTTTTTATTCTTATTTTTTTTCAAAAAGGCGCTTACCGTTTGTGTCCCATGTACTGTTTATAGTTTTCCGGTGCGACCACTGACAAAACACCAGGTAAGTGGCAAGGAGAAAGTTTATAAGAAACTACCCTGGACTTTTGCTGTGATTTAACGTCACAGGCTCAAACAACTGATACTACTAAATACTGTGATACAAAATGAAAATGTTCATTGTGTAAATATATGTGGAAATTATTGAAACTGTTTAACTTGTTCTCCATTACGTTTCGGCACTGTTTACTGACAACATTATCCACGTTATTTTTTAAAGTATTTTGTCTAGTTTGCTGGATTAACGTTGGACTGGTTCAAACATCTGGATGGCACGTTTGAGGCTCCAGCTGTTCCTGTGCTGACTTTAGAAGTTGGCTGATGTAGGCTATAGTCTAGGCTTGCCCAGCTTTAAAAATGATTTGCCAGAGTGGTTTTTTAAGACATGGGCCTACACCTGAAAGATGGAGGTCATTTTGTTTCATAAGAGACGTAAATGTGGTAGAAAGATGTTGGCTGTTTGGGGGTTTACAAAGTTGAAACAGTACACCGTATTCCCTATTCTAAGCTCTTAATCTAGCCATCTTCCTGTGTGTACAGAGTAACCGTCTTCATCATGGGCGACTGGAGCGCTTTAGGGAAACTTCTTGACAAGGTCCAGGCATACTCCACAGCGGGAGGCAAGGTCTGGCTTTCGGTGCTTCTTATCTTTCGGATACTGGTGTTGGGAACGGCAGTGGAATCTGCATGGGGTGACGAACAGTCGGCCTTCAATTGCAACACTAAGCAGCCTGGCTGTGAGAATGTCTGCTACGACCGCTCCTTCCCCATCTCACACATGCGCTTCTGGGTCCTGCAGATCATCTTCGTTTCCATGCCAACGCTCCTCTACCTCAGCCACGTCCTCTACCTCATTCACAAGGAGGAGAAGCTGCTCAAGAAAGAGGAGAACCTAAAAATGATTCGGAATCAAGGCGGCGACGTGGATGCTCTGCTCCAGAAAATACAACAGAGGAAGTTCAGGTATGGTCTCGAGGAACAGGGAAAGATTAAAATGCGAGGAGGCATTCTCTACTCGTACATCGTCAGCATCATTCTCAAGTCTGTTTTTGAGGTGGCTTTCTTACTGATACAGTGGTACCTGTATGGGTTCCACCTGGCAGCCATCTACACTTGCGAAGGGATGCCGTGTCCCCACAAAATCGACTGCTTCCTCTCCCGCCCCACAGAGAAGACCATCTTTATCATCTTCATGCTGGTGGTTTCACTCGCCTCCCTAGGTCTGAACATCATTGAGTTCTTTTATGTGATATTTAAGAGGATAAAAGACCAGGCCAAGGAACAGGCTGCTGCCAGTCAGCTTCACCAGAATGGGCATTTGAAGCCCTGCGTGCCCGAGATGCCACCCAATGGTTATGTCTATTACAATGACTGCTCAGCCCCCATATCTAAACTGGAGTACAACTTGAGCAGCGCGGAGAAGAACAACTCCTGTGACAGCTACAGCAAACAGGCAAATGCCCAGAACTGGACTAATTTCAGCACCGAACAGAACCACCTGGGTCACAAAGTGCCTGCGTACCACTGCTGCCATGCTCAGGACTTCCACTACCCAGAGAAAGTGACGCCGGGCAAAGACATGGTTCTCCTCAAGCAGCTGGACCACCGGCCCAGCAGCCGGGCGAGCAGTCGAGCGAGGCCAGATGATCTGGACATCTAGCCGGAGATCAGAGGAACATCATGTGACTGGGTTCAGTTCAGCCCTCTGGGAGCCTCCTGCTGCTCTAGAAGCAGGCAGCGCAGTACAGTGCAGTTCAGTTCAGTTCAGTGCCAGGCCGCCGATTTGTACTTTGATGTGCCAAAAATCCCTCAGCTACATTCCAGCCTAATTGACAGAGGGATTCAATTGAGTTACTGCTCCTCCAAATACTAGAGGCCAGTGGTTTACTTCAGACTTGTGTGTTCAGAAAATTTACTACATTACTTTCAATAGCTTTACATTTACTTCAACAAACACGATCTGCATCCCATTATAGAGTGTTATTTCTCCCCCCACTGACAGTCCTTCATGTAGAGTTTTATAGTTCTAAGTTATTGAGTTTTGTTGTTTGAGAGGGTGTGATGGATGCATGGATGACACACACACAAGTGATTTAGTGCTTGTTTGTTTCTTCCTTGGCTTTGGAGCCCGGCTCAGCAATCTTTTTTGGGATCTAGAGCAGTATGTAATATATTCTTCAGATGAACAGTTCCTCGGAAAGCTCATGCTGTTTACTGAGAATTACACTGCAAGAAGACTTGCTGTCGGTAGTACTGTACTGTTGCAGTACTGAGCTCGGAGAAAACAACCCAATGGGTTCTCAAGTTCTGCATTGTCACGTTTATAGTACTTCTTGTTAAGAGCACTGACTTTTTTTTTTATTATATATTTCTAATGTTTTACATAAAATGTTTACCTGAAATTTGAATGATGTCTGAGTCTAAGTACAGTTAGTAGACTATTGGTATCTGCAAATATTAGAGTCTGGCCTGCTATGCTGTTCGTGGTTTATGAGGCACCAAGCTCGACAGAGAATGAAAAGGATTAACAGATTTTGAAGCAGTGTTTACTTAAATTAAAGTCAGTCAAACATGGCTCTTGTATATGCAACATTTGTGACAAATTGTTTGTGTAGAGGATGATAAAGTTTAGTCTTTTCATCAATGAGGTAATGAGATTCAAATAGTCCCCCCTTGCTCAGATTCTCCTATTTATTCACAGCGTTAAATGAAAACATATGTTTGAGTAACACTCAAAAGGCCATATGCGGGTGGATAAAGAAACAAAGTCTTTCTGTTTCAGTTTGGTTCTGACCAAAAGAATTCTTCCGACTTGGGTCTGTCTAATTTATTACATAATGGGCTTATGCAACATACCAATAGAAGACAACATAAGCAATGCTTTTTTATTTAGGTGATAAAATAGTGAATGCATTTTTCTCTCTTTCTCTCTTTGTGTGTGTGTGTCAGTGAGAGAGAGAGAGTGAGTATGAGTGCACTACTTGTGCCTAAAGGGTGGGTCTCTATACTGTAGGATAGAGAAGGCAGATGGAAAATATGTGGCACATTGTATGAATCTGGTTTTCAGACCACATGACCCTCTCTGCAACTCATTTCGTTTGGGCTAGCCTCAGCTTTCCCCTGTGGAAACTTGCTGTGTGTGCTCTGACTTTTTCCAACCTCAGTTTCCCATGTTGTCACACTTCACCTAGACTTTAGACTAGATGTATAGGGGAAAAATAGCAAACCATTAATATATAAACTAACATTAAAGAAATGTCCATAAGTGAATTATAATGAAATATTTCATCAAGTGGGGTGAATTTCATAGCAAATAAATTCAGAAATAATATAGAAATACAGAACGACAGTGTTTTGACAGTATTTTTCAATCCTGTTAGCAGTTGATAAGAGGAATGGATCTAGTTACAAAATCCATTTTGCTTCGACAGACTTGGTTCCTCATCCCATAATTTCATATGACAACTGAACACCGTATGGCATTAATGTCTCCAATAGAGGAGTCTTTTTCCTCAGGACAGTCTTAAGCCGCCAGTATTTGAATTTGCAGAGCTTCCATAGTGCATGGGAACTTCATAATGGAACACGTGTCACCAGTTCCAAGTTCACACAAACATATGAGAGGATGTTTTCATTTAGTTAAAATTAGAGCGCTGACCAAGGTCACATCCTCTGTCCTTTAGAGCTTTCCAGATGGGGGATAGTTTAGAGTTCTATGCAACTCTGCGTTTTAGGAAAGAACTGTCAGCATGGAGTTTCTGACTGCTAGGCTGAATTCTGGCCTGTTAAAGTTCCTAATGAGTGTTTGGGGGCCGACTCCAAATGAGTAGCCTCCATTTCCCCTCTGGCACAGGGCCAAGGTGTCCCATGCTACTCAGTGTCATTAGTTTCTGGCTTCTACTCTGCCACAAACAGCAACTTAAACAGATTCACACTCTTATGCCTTGTTTAAACATTTATTTTCAATAACACTCAAAAGATTTATGTTCATTTTAACAGAGTGAAGATCTAAAGACGCCTATTCATCATATCTATCATAAACATAGACCATAGTGTATATATACTGTATATGCAGACACATATACGTGTGTGTGTGGTCTATGTTTATGTTAATGTATAATATATTGTATCATATATTTATGTATTATACCTTCATACTTTCAACGCTTTCTGTGATGAGATGAAAGATCTCGGTTGACTGATGGTGAAACATGCGAGAGAACTCCGGGGGGTGACATGGCGTCGTTACGGCCCCTGCTGGTTAAACGCTCTTTCTCGGCGCTCAACTCCGCTCCGTTCTGCACACCACACTCCGCTCTGCTTTGCCAGACTGTACGTCTGCATTCAGCGGACATGCCATTCAGACCTGGATACTAATTGAAAACAGCAGTGACTAAAGTTTCTAGACTTTTCCACACAGTCACAATGAGCCTTCAATTTCCGTCAGGCTGAAAGCATGTTTAGACTAGGCTGTATCGGGGTAAAACGTGACTCATTATGGAAGTGCTTTGATCCAAGGACTATTTTTAGGACAATTTCGGCATGTTTTAGTCATTTTTGTGGGAGGATGAGCGGTAAACTTTCAGTTTAGACGACGCTGATGGTGGTACTTCAAAAATAGTCGCTTTTTGCTTTTGCTCGTTTCAGGGCTCAGCACAGATGAAAATGTCTGAGGAAACAGCCGTAAACACTTTCCGCCAAGAGGCCAAGGCTTCGCGAAGTTCAGCTCGTCCAGCACGTCCAGCGCCCTGCCACAGACAGACACACATCCGGCTCTGTAATTTTTACAAACAAGGGAGTGGTTCATAACTCTTAATGTCAGGGTAGAGTTTGTGTGGCAACTCAGGGTGCACATGAGGCGAGCCCGTGTCATCCCACGGGCTGAGCTGGACTCGCTCAATCCGCTCCTGTAGTGGTTGTATTTGGGCCCCTCTGAGTGAGATTACCAAAGCTGTGGTCTTACGTGAACATTCTGTTTCTGTGTGAGGGGTCTTGACTTACTCAATGACAAGATCTTTATGCCAAGTGTTCTAGCCTCTGCCAATTATGTCTTCGAGTGCCTAGAAACGCTCTGTCCAATAAATCAAATTGATATGTTTCTCTCTATGATATTATGCAGTTTATTAAGGCTATGTAGTATCATATAGTTCTAATAATTCGTTATGGAGCAAGATAAAATGGAAAATGTGAATTCAGTTGAAAACATGTCCACTGTTCTGATACTGTTAGAGTTTTTTTTTATTTTATATGTGCTTTAGTTAATGTCACCAGGAAGATTAATAGGGTCTCTAATGGTTCCCAGGAGCTCTTTTATAAACCATCTTCATTGTAATTGTTTGGATTAGTGAAGCACCAGTACCGAACATGCTGAAATGTAGGCCTACCCGAATATGTCTGGAGCTGGATCTATCAACTACTGGAGTGAGCTCTTCTACCTCCGGTTCTGGCTCTTGGCTGACATCTTGTGGACATTTTGTCATATTACATGTCTGTGTCATCTGAGTCGTTCGCATTTCTGTTAGGCCTACTGAATTAGTGATGTCTCATGAGTCAAAAAAATCTTAAACCATTTCAAAGTGGAGAGGCTTTGCATACAATGCTTCCTCACTAGACAATAATACATTCAAACATTTGATAACAGTAGAAATTCTCATATCCCATGCAATCTAGAAATCCTGTGTCTGTTTGAGAATTTGCCCCCTCAATTCCTTCCCTATGTGAGTGATGAACTCCCGTCCACATAATATGTTTTTCTTTTATTTCCTAGGTCTAAATGTTTGTGTTACCTTTGGCTGTATAATGAACTGTTAAAATCTCAGTTCATTTCGAATAAAAAAATAGCCTGCTATACTTCAAATACATTAGAACAATAGGCATTATGATGATCCATATGGGTTAACATAATAACAGTGATAACTCGTCCCTGTCATTACTGTAGGGATATCCAGCGATGCTAAAGAGTGAAGTTGCCAAACCAACCCAGTATTAAGTCTCATTCTTAGTTTTCCATTCACAGCCTGCATGTGTACATTATGCATGCTGATAGGCAAAGAACAAACACTCAATGTCTATGTAAGATATTAAAATATATTGTAGGATGCGAGTAAGATTGTTCACATTTGCGGAGTTTACAGTTATTTTAGTCTTAAACTACTAAGTAGCATTTAAACCTTTTTAATCTTCGAATATTTAAGCCTCTCTCATCTTCATAACACCACAAATCCCATCCAACACTGCTCTTAACGGAATATATATATTAGTGTTTATTTTGCAGCCTCAGCTCAGACAACAGTTGGGGGTAACGCGTTAACGGATTAAACATGTTAAATTACTCAAGTACAGTACCACGTTCTCGCCATCTTTCTGGACCAATCACAACTTCACGCAAGGCCTCATATCATCCAATCAGGATGCCCAAACGCTGCCTCCGTCTGACCCCGTCTCTTTGACAGTATTAATTAGATTGGACTCTGCGGCTCAACACTGGGTGAGCGAGGAGCACACACCACAATCCACACACCACACACTCTAGCCTTGTCCATTCATCGTCGTCCGTCCCGCGAGCAGACTACAACCGCTTAACTGCCGTCATGGATGCGTTCTGTGCCACATGGAAGCTGATTGACAGTCAGAACTTTGATGAGTACATGAAAGCACTTGGTGAGTAAATTTTCACATGCAAAGGACAGAACGAAAACTATTCTGAGAACTGAGGAGTCTGCATAGTCTCATGTATTTCTGATTTAAATTTTTTTCCTGTAACAGGTGTTCCTTTTGCTACGAGGCAAGTTGGCAATGTCACCAAACCGACCATAGCCTTTAGTCAAGACGGGGACAAAATTGTGTTGAAAACTCTAAGTACCTTCAAGAATACAGAGATTTCATTCAAACTCGGCGAAGAGTTTGACGAGACCACTGCCGACGACAGGAAAGTAAAGGTTGGTTTTTCACAATAAGGACTACTGACGCTAAAGCATATTTCGTTTTGACTGATGAATGTAATTATCACAAGTGAACAAACATTGTCAATTTAAATCAAATGAATTGCTGTTAAAAGTACTCAAATAAAATGCATGTGTCCCTACAGGTGTATAATGCATCTTAAGTAGCCTAATAGGAGATGTTTTGTGACTTTGTGAGCATATAATGACTTCAAATCTCATTGCAGTCTGTGCTTACTCTGGATGGAGACAAACTCCTGCATGTTCAAAAGTGGGATGGCAAAGAGACAAAGTTTGTGCGAGAGATCAAGGATGGGAAACTGGTCATGGTGAGTGCACATAATCTTTGGCTGTGGTGATGGATTGGACAGAGTTTTGCATCCAAGTGCCAAATCCTCAATATTCACACAACAATTATTGGTTCAACAACTTCCCCTCTTCTGTTACTTGACAGCATCTGACCTTTGAGGGTGTGGAGGCCGTTCGTACATATGAGAAGGCATGAAGTCCATTAAAACCAGCTCAATGGCTACTGTTGCCATGGTCTTCTCTCTTGTGTCTGCGGGTTTACATTCTCTCTTGCCTCAGCATTGTGCACTTGGAAGACCCACATCTTTTTTATCACATGACAGTGTTACTGTGTGTTTGTGTGAATGACATCTTTTATAATAAATGGTCCAGAAATTGTTCATGGGTTATTTTTATTAATTGAAAATTGCATATCAGTTCTTATTTGTTTGTTTCAAAATAAACCAGCCCTCTGATCACTGACTATGTTCATTTGTTTATTTGTTTATACTAAAGTCTATTTGTGCACAAACAGTTGGCAAACCTGTAGCATATTTAAACTATTCATGAAGTCACATTCAAAAAATAGATGTTAGCTTTAGGTCACATCCATAATGACAAAAATGATAAAAAATAAATAAATAAATAATATTTTAAAAATATTATGCTTGCGCATGCCTGGCACATCCATAACTGTCTACATTTTCAAAGCTAAATCAGATGAAGCATAATCAAGGCTCTTTGGCCACACCTTTTTTTCTTATCAATTAACTGTTGTACAGTGGATGCACCACCTTACCTTTTATATTCTTACACTAGCAACCTTTGTTTTTAATACAAAAGGACAACGTTTTGCAAAGCTATGTTGCATAGCACTTTCCCACTGATATTTCACAACATAATAAGGAGATTAATCACTAGCCTTCACAATCATCGACTGAGAAATTATTTATGTAACATTTTTTTACAATCACACTCATTAACTAGAAAATGTATAATAAACTGGGGAACGTCTCTATAGTTGAGACAACATTGTGCATAGGCCTATCAATGCAGGCCCCACATGGCACACAGAATCGTCCGGTTCGCTGAGCGTAAACAGCAATAAAAAGTAACTATGAAGGCGGTTAAGGGGCAAACCAGGGTAAATCAAGCCAGAGATAGGGATAAATCTGATAACAGAAGAGCCTGGAGTCCTCCCTTTCTTTCTAAACAAAACCAGCAGGCCACTCTATTACCACATTTACCACCTTTTCTAGGTTAATTAAGTCAGGTTTATCACGTAGTCATTTTCTTGGAATACCCTCCAGGACTTTTAGTCACTTATTATACGGGTATTAGCTTCTTGTATGTACGTACCATATTTGAAGAATTTGGGGTTACTTATTTCTGCGTATTCATGCCATCGCTGAAGAGTTGAAAACTGGTTAGATAGATTTTCTCAACTTAGAAACTGACGCCTTTGGAAGTTGTTCAAGGCTTGTTATCGTTACAAGGCTAGTCGCTCAATGATGGTGGCAGAATCAGAGCCTATGTGTTTGATGTTGTTGAGCCCTCCGTTAACTTTTGGTAGATGCTCGATGTTCACAGGACAATCAACTTCCCAAGTACTTTTTGTATTTTGAATGAATTACTGACTCTCTCAGGTGAATAATTCAAACAGTATCTGAGTAGCCCCTGGACTATTCTACAGGATGAGGTAATAGTTTTTATGGATGATGCTGCAATCACTTTGAGATGCAGCAAACTGTGCTTTTGAGGTATTTTCACCAATATGATGCGAACTGTTTTGGCAACTAAAATAGTTGGCAATTAATTACACCAAATAATTGGCAACTAACTTTATCGTTTCCCGGAGCGCTTGAGCGTGAAAAACGGGCACACCAGTCATAAATGTAGCACATGCTAAAAGGGCTTTGATAGTAGTTTTGTGAGCCTCACAAACTCACATTCTGTGAAAGATCTGAAAAGGGCACAGGCTTGCCACTGTTCACTGGCTCTTCACTTGACAGCTGTGGGCACAAACTGCCCTTGTTCCTCTTCAGAAAAACGCGGATGGAGGAGAATGACCCAGAGTAACCTCAAGGAGCGTCCACCTGCCGTTGGTGTGAGCTATCATCGGTCGTTCCAAGATAATCTCTTAATCCTGAGTGTCTTTACATAGGAACATCATTCGATAGAGTCAACCAACCACGTACAGGCAATAATTTGGACAAATCTGAAGCAAACATGGCCAGTTTTAAAACGACTGAAAAATCACAATAGTAAGTAAAAATATGAAGTTTAGAAAAGGTTGTGAAACATGATGCTTTCCATATACAACAGAATATGAAAATTTTGCAGCCCTTGGAAAGAATTGCTTTTATCAATATCTATTCAAAATACCCTCAGTTTTATTTATTCTAAATTTCTGTGGAGCAAGTAGTAAAGTTGACTGTAACTTACAAAAGAATAAAAGAATACATATGGGAAGCGTTCACACAAATTATTCTGAGGTGAATTCTGGCTGAAGGCTGCTGATTAAGTTGTCGTTGAATGTGGGCTGCTAAACCTCAGACTGCTAGTGAATGGGCTCCTTCTATCACAAGAGCACAGCAATTGGAGTGGAAAAAATGGACTATTGTGTCCAGAGCTCATCCTATCTTTAATGCACACAATGCCTTTGATGCACTGCAACGGCAAAGCTGAGAGGCCACAGAACACAAGGGTGACACAACACAATTCACTCCAGCTGGCTTAATTATGCCAGAGTTGTGTATTTAATGAAAACTTGAGCACTAGAGAGTTACACTCTTAACTAGATGTATTCATATACAGACATTGTCCAAATGAACTCGGTATACATTTTATTGAATGGTTTGTGGTGGAATGTTTGTTGTAATTCATTCACCCACAGAGCTCTCTCTCTCTCTCACACACACACACACACACACACACACACACACACAGAGACAGACACCGATTTCCTGTGGGTGCTCGACAGAAATGTGTGTCAGTCTGTCAGTGTTGCTGCCGAGCTCACACATTTGCTAATGTGCTAATCCTCATTAAGGCTGGGCCTCTCACAGATCTTATGATCTTTAGCTTTCTCCATGGGTACCTTCTCTGTCACAGACTAGTAGGAAAACAGTCCATGATCTATGCCTGAACTCTATCGACTGAGATGGAATTCGTTTCCATGTGCTGTGATAGCATTTTGAGCTTCAGGATAGAAATGTGTGCTGTGTGTTTCTGAGTAAGTGTGTAGCCCAAATGATACACCCATACATTGCATGAGTATTTTCAGTTCATTCATGTGACTTTTCTTGTCCACAGCTACTAGATTCATCTAAAATAGGTTTGCTAGGGAGTGCAAATTGAATAAAGCTGAATGTGTAGATGAATCCAGGCCCAGTCTGAAAACACAGTCATTATGCAGTTGGCAGTGGCTACTGCTGCGCGTTCTTTGGGTTCTGAATGGAGAGAGAGGGGTGCCAGTGTGTGGGACAGACTGAAAGAGGCTAGGCAACTCTTTCTGTCTCTCTGATGCCATTTTGGCACCAGGGAAGAATGTTTGAATATTTGACCCCCTTGGCTTTATATTGGATGTGGGATTCAGCTTGATGAGCTATAACCTGATTGCACTGCTTGTCTCGGCAGACCTGAATGTGTGTGCATGAGTGTGAGAGTCTGTGTGTGTGTGTGTCTGCGTGTAAATGAGTGAGTGAGTTGAATTGCTTTGAGGTTCACAAGTGACATCATTGTCACATGGTGCCAAGTGTCCTGAAAGAGTGTCTGCTTCTCTCCCAGTGAAAAGACAAAAGAGGCTGATTGGAACCTCTCCATGTCTTCTATGGGAACAACAGGCATCGCATGGACAGCTAAGAGAATGGCGTAGAGTCAGCCTAAAACAAAGCTGAGTTCCGGAGCATGGGACTTCATTATGGCTGGTGAAGTGCTAGCATAGCGTGATATAGCCAAAGGCTGGACAGCAGGCTTGATCATGACTACATTTAAATTCCAACAAAGGGTGAAGTGGTGGCTACAAGTGGACCCTGCTACCAATCGGGATAGGCTTGTATATGGCATAGTTACATATTGGCACAGTTTTTAATAATGTACTCTACTAATGTGGTTGAAATGTAGTTTGTATTGCAGAAAAATAATTTTCCAAATCGAAAGTTTCTGAAATAAATATGCCTGCATAACATAAATATTTAACAATAGAGATATAACATAACATAAATAAAGATAGACGTAATAAAAAAAAAAGACGTAATGAAGATTAATGATGGTAAAGAGTGGGCTATAGATTAATACAGTGTCAGTGTGTTACAGACTGACAAAAAAAAAAACCTTTGGCTCATACCTGGGTGTAATGGCGACACCTAGTGGCACCAGAAGTTGAAACAAATATGAAAGAAAAGTCTTACAAATAATCAAATAGACAACAAACCATTTGACGTACAGAGCAGTTTATTAGACATTTTTGATAAACTTCTACATACTGATATCTAGACTTATGAATTTACTGATCAACTTTACTCAGTACGGATATTATGTGAAGTTCTGATTCTTGCATGTGAAAATGGGGAAGTCAGATCCATGGGTTTACAGTAAGGGGCAGGCTGCTCATTGCAACCGCTTCAAACCAGCATATAAAGTGCAAAAATGACAACTAATGAACACCAGGTTGCCTGAATTGTTGTGGCAACTTCAGGACAATCATTGAAGCAACCATAAGCCTTACTACACACCATGTATTGGCTATTGCAACCCACAGACACTGGCAATCACACTGGCATAAATGAACCTTTAGGAGTCCAAATACAGGCAATCTGACAGATATAATGATACACCTTGCAAATGTGAAGAGCTGAAGAAAAGATGTATGACATCTTCCTTAGTGTAAGTGCTTTGAACTAAGACACTATGTAACACTGCTACAACTGCAGCATGCCTGTATGGAGGTGTTTGCAAAACACTGTTAAAAAACTGAAATCCCCAAGAGAAAATAATAGGTACATTATTTGAGTCTCCCACTGTATCTAAATATGAACTTAGGCTATATCTTTTTAAATGTGAAATATCTTACACAAATGGGATACATATACAAGAATCAGAATTAAAATAGATGAATACAAATCCCCGGGTTATTCTTTCTCTGCAAACAATAGTTTTAATGCAGGCTACACATTACTCCAGTTTAAACACACCTGAGTCTAGTAATACCTCAGCGTGGCTGGCTAGCATGTTTAGAAGCACAAGACTTACTATCACACCATGCAGTAGATTAGACTACTTGTTCAAATTACTCATTTCCATGTTCATTTGTGACATTGCATCAGCAGTGTTTCTAAACTGGCACATAAGCCATATCATAATTTGTAATCAGACTTAACATATGTGGTTTCATATCTTTCAAACATAGCACAAGACCATCCAGTTGATGACTGGTCAAAAAGGTAGCACAGCACTGAGCATACAGCTCTCAACATGCTCATGCCTCAAATATCTGATCAAATGTCTCAACAGTGATCTTGGTCTTGTTTTGTCTCTTCTTAGTATCCATAAAGCATCACAACACAGTAAGTTGTATTGTATTGTATTGTATCACAACCATACTGTTGTCACTGTAATAATTTGATATTCACATAATTGAAAAATACCATTAAACAATAAAGAAGACAGTGTGTATAATCGGACCATTTTTCTAACACAGTACTGTGAGCAAATATTTTGCCAAGGCAATGTAAACATACCTGTCTGAACTATATATTGTACACTTGTGTAAACATTGGGGGTTACAACAAGGGCATCAACATGACGTAAAGGCCCAATGTGCAGATATCTCAGTATGGATGTTCAGTTATCCAATACTCTTTGTTTCACTTGCATGCAGAAGTTAAGCATATTAATTTCCTGCATGTCTCAAGAGAACAAGGGCATTAGTCAACTAGTTTCACCCCAAGATATTTACATGCACGCAGACTGCATTGGTTTGTCTTGTAATGAACACAATAACACGGCCCCCCAGAATGCTGCCCTGATTCCGCTGAAGACCCACCATTAATCCATTGTGATTACGAGTGTTACATTCCCTTGGCAGCCATGTCTTATTGCCTAAAAGCCCATGGACCCACAGCACGGGTCTGATGTGATCTCATAAACATATCAGGTGTTCTTGAGGATAACACCTTCAAACTGGACATTAACAACAAAGTCTGGGCAAACATAGTCAACACATTATGTGCTTTTCAGAATAAATACAACAACAAAAAGAAATAAAAAAAGAAAAAAGAAAATAAAAAAAAATGATATATAAAGAGCCAAACTTCCATTATTATAAGTGACTACATCAGTGAAGGCGTCTACACACTCGCTGTGTGGTCCCTGTCATATGTTAACTAGCATGCCTATGCCGTCTACACTCAAACAGTACTGCCATTGTCTATTTGCTCTCAAAATCACACAGTCCTTTGTTGTTATAGGGTGGGAAGCTACTAAAAGCAAAATATTTGACCATTAATATGCCATAATAGTGTGGTCTCTACGCCAGTGGTTCCCAAATAGGCCAGAGAATCGTTTTTGTTCTGGTTTACACTCCATATATTGAACCTGTCGGACATTTTGACCAAGAATAAATTGATTTAGAACCGGAAAATTTGGTTCAGAGCTTGATCCAAAAATGGGCTGGTTCACCAGATAACACGAATGTTAAAAGGGGAAGGGAGTTAGTTGAGGAATCAGTTGTCTATTGGTCAAAAAATACCCAATATTTGAAGCACACCCCTTTAGTTCCCCAGTCTCACACAGTGGCATGCTGTCATTGTGGCACACAGGGACCTGCTATGAAACGTTTGGGAGCCACTGGTTAACACTATGATACTGTACAGGGACACAAGAAGAGTGAACAGAGATCGCATTTAATGCTCTACTTCTATAGTGTGCTATTGTGCTCACAGCGCTAGGTCATTCAATTGTCGCCTCACTGGCTTTGTCAAACTCACACAGAAAACAACTCACAGCTCTCCACTTTGATGGATGAACAAACAAAAATAAACAAGCAAAAAAATTGACAAATACGTACACACAAGTACGCTGTTAGGCCCCTCGGCAAATTAACGCCACAACAAGGCCTTTGAGATGTAGTATTATTTAAATTTAAAGCATTTTCTTATTCAAAACAACAAATAATCAACATAGGCAAAATCATTAAATGTAGCTTTGAGATACATTCTTGAAAAGTTTAAATTATAACATGTAATCATGATGGGTCTCTCTATAAGATATTATTATAAAAATAAAAAGATCAATATATAAATTATTGATATCTTCATAAAATATTTCTAGTTCTTTCTTGCTTAGGCAATTTTACAACTGTAAATATGCAAAAAATATGTCATTCTCTTGATCTGCAGAACAAAAATGTATGTGTATAGTTTCAAATGCTGTTATGGCTCAAGATGACATTTGGTCTGTTGGTTGAAAACAAAATGGACTTGATACCTCCAGACCTGATTTCCACCACATACTGTGCACACCAAGAGCTTTGTCATGAGAAACATTAGTGCGTCTTTGTTAAATTTCAGAATATTTAAATGATTGCACCAGTTGCAACTAAAAGAAAAATGAAAGTGGAAGTTTGTGCGGTTAAATCACCAAGGTCAAAAACATGGCCTTGACCTGTGACAAAAGAAAGTGTTTTGCTGCCACTATATTCAAAGTCTAAAGATAGTATGCTCAAAAATAACATTGCTAAAGATAGTATGCTCAAAAATAACATTGCTCAAGGAAAAAACAGGTTTTGTAAATTTGTTGAATACAACTTCAAGTTGAACGTTTGTGTTGAAAAGTTTGTCTTGAAAAAAAGGAAAGACAAAATACATAACAAAAAGGAAAACCTCATTCTGACGGCTAATATAATGGAATGCTTTGAATCAGCACCCTATTAAAATGAGGAGCATGTCGACAATTGTTCTGTCGTTCGATGTTGAAATAAGACTTTTTAATCTGTGTAGACACAGACACTCTGTAATGTACACCCATGAAGGGCTTGTCAGGTAGTAATATTATGGTGGTCGATAGATACCTCTGGTAGCTCTTTCAGAGTAAAAGCACAACACTCTCCTGGTTCGGACAGGAAAGATGAGAAGTGGACACCCATAACACAAGGGATCCCCTAGAAAACTCAGCTTTGTTGTTTGGCTGACTATTCAGGTCCCTCAACCTCATGTTTTTAACTTTGTTGGTGTTTTAAAATGACTTAAACATTTTACGACAAAATGTTGCACAGAAGACAAATCTGTTTATACTACTCGTATAAATTTAAATTAAATTATTTAGCCATTGTCAAAACAAACGTTGATTCAAGTGAGACATGGCTGAGGTGTTTATTTAAATGGCGACATCCTGAACTTATGTATGTTTCACTGAAACAACTAAATACTGCTCTAATATACTAACACAATAATGTTTAAGGTTTGTAAACCACCTGGGAAAAAAAGATGGTGTCTCCTGCTTCTGTGGTCTGTTAAAAGCAAACCGAGGTGTACGAACAAAACTGTTATCACCATTTGTCATTGGCAGTTTCGGTGAAGAACACCAGCCATCATGTTAGCCATGTCGAACCAGTGGTGACCATCACACTGCCCTGTCCGAGCACAGCAGTAATGGTAGACATGTGACATGTGACGCACCAAGCTATGTCCAGATTATCCATGTTTATCTGGTGGTGGAACAGTCTCACATTTGAGGTGGTGAGAAGGGGAAGAACGGGTAGTGAGTGTCTTCTTCATCCACAAAGAAACACTGGAAGTATGGGATGTCCTCTGGATTTGGACAAACATGGGAGAAAAAAACAGACAAATAATTCATTAATTTAATTTAATGTATTTGATTTATTTATAGTTAATAATACTGTACCCAATCCCAAACCCTCTGCCCTCATCTTTCAAAAACATAGTGATATCTCTCCATGCATACTCACCTTCTTCTTCCACACCAAGGCCCTCTAGTATTGGAGGTTCTGGGGATAATCACATAATATTATTTTTTAATCAATCACATATTTACAATCAATACAAAAATAAACAGAATCGATCGACCTCGCCAGATAAATTTTAAACCATTCCTCATGCCAATAAAGCCACAACGTTCTTTTGTGGAGGCAAACAAATCCAGGTCCTACCTTCCTGTGTTGGCGCCGGGACTGCCACTTTTACTGGTTCCTCGGGCTCTGTGGTGCGACATCAAACCCATGTTAGAGTTCACCAGCTTTGTATTTTAGTGGAGGTATTGCCAAATCAACTGGAAATGCTGCCAATTTTGCCAATTGCTTTATCACATTATATTAAAAAGGGGTTCCTTCATTCACCACAAACATAAAACTGTACTTAATACCTTTCTTTGTAGGTTTAACCTTCTTTGGAATCTCTGCTTCTGAAACAAAGAGGAACATAACATGCTGTTAGGGCCATACTAATGTATGCCATTGGTTATACTATTACTATGCCATTAACCATAAAGTTATATTCTATTAGCATATATTCCATTGACCATAATGTTATTGAGTGCCATTGCCCATAACATTAGTACATGCCATATACCTTTCACTGGGACAGGCTTTGTTTTTTCTTTCAGCACCACTGGTTCTATATCAGGAGACAGGAGTTTTGTCAAAGAAGCTCTCTCAGTAAGATAATTGACCAAACATTACAGTATTTCTAAAGATGTTAATGCAATTTGGGATGCGACACAGTTAAAGTTTAAAACAGAGGTTTTGATTTAACACAAATGAACAAGTTATTTTTTATTCATTTTATTCATTATTATTATTATTATTATTATTATTATTGTTGTTGTTGTTGTTGTTGATAACGATAATAAGAATAACAATAATAATTAATATAGCCATATTTGAGAGACATGCAGATTATACAGTAGTGTGTTAAGAGTTCTAGTTCCAATATCCTGTATGCTTGTAAGACCTGTGGAGATTTTGAGGCATGTTTGTCTCTCACACACACAGAAACACACACGCACACACTAGTATATAGCGCAAGATGCCAAGCGCTCTGCTGCTGTCAGTAACTTTACCGCTACTGCGAAAGCCACTGCCGATCTCTCATTCTAAACTAACATCTGCTTCAGCTGGAAAACAGGAGACAAGGCAAGACAGCAGTGACAAGACTGATGTTCCAAATCTGTCCATAACAATCTTGCCTTGAGTGCCTTTAACTAATATTGTTTACATACAGTAAGCCAATGGCTACATTGCAATAAAACAATGTGTCAGTTTAGCTGAGAAACAACAATTTAGGCACATCTTGCTACATCTTTAGCATACAGTATCTTTTGTCTTTTCAAAATACCTTTCTTGACTGCTTTGGCTTTCTCCATTAAAACTTTGCGCTCTAAGTTGAACAAAAAAAGAAAGTCTTGAAGAGTGTGTGTAAATAAGTTGTTGTGCAAACACATTCAACTTAAAACTTGTTTTATATAACATGGCTGTGTATAAAGGCAGACATTAACTCAATACGAAGTGATTTACATCCATTACATTTGCCAGTAAGTGAACCTACCAGACAAATGCCTTAAATAAACATGCAAACCCCGGACAGAACATGCTTTGGCAGATCCTTAATGTGTAATACCAGGAGTGGACTCCAGTGCCTCTAAGGATGCATTAATGTGTTTATGTGTATTACGCATTAATGTGTTATTCAACTGAGGAATTTTACCTGTCTTTGCTGGAGTTGCTTTTGTAATATTTTTCAGAGAATCAAATTCTATTCAGAAATAAACCAGAGGCAAATAACTCTTTTAGCAACAGGATAACCATTAAAAATGGCCATGGGGTGGGTATAACAAAAGAAAAGAAAGAAAAATCTCTCTTTTAACTAATTTGCTCTGAATGATTTATAACTTATAATCACTCATGTGTATTAGAATAAAGATGTAAATTGAATACGTAATTAATTCAGTAAACACCTTCAGTGGTCAGCTTTTATGCCTGCTTCATTCTGGCTTAGTCACTTCAAATACAGGGAGTGCAGGGAAATTTAATTTAAAACAATCAACTGTCAGTTTCCTACTCTGCCTGATTGCCTGATAGAATGATGTTGTCATTTACTTAGGTTGGGAAAAATGGAAAACAGCTTTGGGCTTGTAGTTTCTAACCCATCTCTCCTCCTATCTGCTTGTGACTCTCATTTCACAGAATCCATGAATATGTAGACTAGACAGGAAGTATGTGTGGGGGAGAATTATCTATTTAATCATAATTTATTTAGAATTTAGCTAATTATTACCTTTCTTTGCTGGTGCAGCTTTTTCCTTAGGAGCCTCAGGTTCTGTCAGTGGTAGAAAAAGTAATTTATTTTTTGGTAGTCGTTTTCAAAGTCAATGTTGCCTTTATTAAATTAGACAGAATTCTAGGAGCACAGCAGTAGACTTACCCTTCTTTGCGGGTTTGATTTTCTCCTTTGAAACCTCAGGTTCTAAAACAGACAAAGCTAGCATGGGTACTGTGTTTGGTCTCCAGTAACTAATGATGAAGTGACACACTGGGAAACACTTGGAGGAACTTTAACCTCAAGTTTAGGTCTTTTGGGTGTAAAGATCATTTGAATCACATATAAGTGAGTAAGTGACTGTTTTAATTTGTACTTGGCTTAGTGGACATTGCTGTAGTTACTGCATCACACCACAGTACTTTTATCTACAGACAAACTGTCAGTTAGACCCACCTTTCTTAGCAGGTTTGGCCTTCTCCTTGGGTGGCGCTGGTTCTGATTCAGATAAGAAGGCAATGAAATCAGATGAGGAAATGTAAACCTTTTGGAGCTCATGCTATATCTTATACACACACACACACACACACAACACACACACACACACACACACACACACACACAGCTTCACAGAAATCTACACTAAGGCATATGTTCTCCTAATGATTTAGAAGCATAGAGAGACAAACACCTTTCTTGGCTGGTGCTGCCTTCTTTGGAGTTACAGGCTCTGCATCAGAGTAGTAAACAAAAACAGGAAATGCATCAAAGGAAAGGACACATACTTGGCAAAGGGGGTATAGCATTTATAACACTACCTCATCCTCTTGGTTATTCAAACCTCAAACTCTTCTACTGTGGGGTAACTCAAAGTTATTACAGTCAGAGAAAGCACAGAGCTGATTTAAGAAAGAATATAGAAAAGTTTTGAGATATATTGACGTCATTACCTTTTACTGCTGGTGCAGGCTTGACTTTCTCTTTAGCAACTTCTTGGTCTATATTAAATCAGAAATGATTGATTAGATAGTTTATTGTTCTTTATTTATTAAAGAATGGAGTCTTGTAACCAAAAGGCTAGAGGGAGTTACCTTTCTTAGCAGATTTAGCCTTCTCCTTTGGTAGCTCAGGTTCTGAATTCAATACAAAAAAATGCTAACATTATTTGTCCTTTGATTCATAAGATACTATATGTATAAATCAGGTGAATAAAAGGTTGACAATAAAAGGCAGAATGCATGGGCTAACATCGCAATAAAACACATTACCTTTCGTTGGCGGAGCTGGTTTGGCTCTCACCTTTGGAACCTCAGCTTCTGGACATTTTGAAACTGGACATTAGTGAAACCTACTGGCAATAATTCCTCCTCCCCTCCCATGGCTCATAGAACAAATCATGTTGTACAGAACTACACATGGTCTGTGTGGGCAAACTGCCAGACTGACTTGGCTTTTAGCTGGAGATGTAAAAAAATGTTGGAATACTTGACTATTGGAACACAGGGTTGAAATGGAAGGACTGGGAGCCTGAAGGGATTTCATCCTACTATACTGTTGTGCTGCAAAGCTGCATGCAATGAACTAAAGCAATGTGAATGAGATACCTTTCTTAGCTGGCTTGGCCTTCTCTTTGGGAGGCTCAGGCTCTGAATCCAAAAAGAAATTGGGTAAAAATGATTACTATAAAATAATTAATAAAAACTAATGCTTTAACTATAAGATGTATGCTAGGAGATGACTAATTTCATACGGATGGCGGTTCACTTTTCCAAGATAATCTATGCCAATCCCTTGACATGAGTGACAAATCAAAGAAACAGAATCAGAAGTAAAATTACCTTTTGGTTCTGGTGCTGGCTTGGCTTTCACCTTTGGAGGTTCGGGTTCTATTAGAAGAACAGATCATTTAGGTAAATGAATACAAACAAGTAGTAGTACTGGAAATGAAAATGAAAACACAAAATCCAAAAGATTTGTGGTGTTATTAATAGACAGACACAGCGACAGCAGGAACCAGGAGATGTTTATGTTCAAGGGCCTGGAGTGTCTGTTGTGATAAGATTGAAATGGATCTGATAACAGTGTTATCTGATCATTGGAAGAGATACCTTTCTTAGCTGGTTTGGCCTTCTCCTTTGGAGATACAGGCTCTGAGTAAAATAACACATGTATAAAACTTTGTGGTAAAGCTAACTCAGGAGAGAAGGCTTATGTGTTCAGGATGGATGTTGGATACTACTAGCACTGTACTAATATACAGCATCTCTCCATACCTCCAAACCAACATTAATGCCACTGATGTAAGTGTATTGTTTTCATTCATTTGAATGGTCATACTTAAGATTGTACTTTTATCATTTGTTACTTTGCATTTTATAATTTCATAATGTGATAGCAGTAAAAGTCTTCAATGTACTGTGATGGCATTAATATGCCTGGATGAAAACCAGCACCTTTCTTTTCTGGTGCAGGTTTGGCTTTCTCTTTTGGAACCACGACTTCTGCATGGGCAAAAAACAAGAATGACATTAGTACTGATATTTAAAAGAAAAAAAAATTAAATGCTCAGCAGTAGTAGCCTAGCATGTTGAGGGATGCCATGCAGTTGCAGACATTTCTGAAGAGATTCTTCAGGTCCTGATTTGCCTAAGAGAAGCAAGCAAGATATTTAGACATTAGGTAAGGTCTCTGGCCAGGGTCCAGAAAACAACTTGAAGGGACTGTCCAGGAATCAACTGTGATTTGTTAAGAAGGATCCATCATCCATACACCCCCATTCAATACCAAAGGGAGTCAGGAGGTGTAAGGGGATGTTTAGCGCCAGCAAAGCCTCGTTCACATATGGGCAAAATTCTCCCAGGTAAGTCCAAAAAAGCGCTTAGCTGCAGGCGAAGAGAATTTTGCCCATACAGTGTAAAGCAACTAAGGACCAAAAGTCTGTGTAATGTTAATCTAATTGAGCAAAATTACAGACAAAACAATCACTGGCGAATCAAGACAGCAATACGGTCGAAATAATAATTTAAGTAAGGGCCAGAGGGGCAAGGAGAACTCAGCTGAGAACTGACAGTATCGTTAGTGTGGCATATCTTTCCAGGCATCCATTTAGGAAGCTGGTAAGAAAATGTAGCGCCAACCATTTTTTGCAGTTCCAAATCCAACCATCTGCCAGTATAGATACCTTTCTTTGCTGTGGCCCTCTCCTTTGGAGGTTCAGGCTCTGAAGGATACATGAAACACAGAGTTGTCTGATGTTCTAGAATAGCCTATTATCTTCACCATACAAAAATGTTTTGATATAATTGTGTGAGAAGCTGTTTGAGCTGTTTGCTGTCATCAACTTGTACATTTAGAAGTGATACCTTTTATAGCTGGTTTGGCCTTCGCCTTTGGAGGTTCAGGCTCTATAGGGCACATGACAAATAAAGTCTTTTCTGAGATTTTTAAAAATGATTTATTTTATTCTGTGAAAGTTCACTCTCAATGCCATGCACTTTTAGTATTGTTTGTTCATTGATTATTCAGAATAACCAGAAATTGTTTTTAATGGTCAGCTAGGCTTTATGACCAATATATTGAAGTATACCTGTAAAAGTAGGGGCCTAATTTAAAGTGCAATATCTATTGCAGTAAAAAGCAAAGTTCTCATGCATGAATTATAGCTGTCATTTGGCATGTGAGAACACTGAGCCAACTCATCAGTATTTGCAATTAAGGTCTTGACCACGGTGTTAAATAATGAAATTGATTTTGCCTTAATATTAAACTGTCTTTGGTTAGGCACAAGACTTTGCACTTCATTCATCATTCAAATTAGGATCCTGTAATCGTTACTTCTGAAACATTTCAGCAGAGGTTGTGGGGATGTTTAGTTCGGGACGTGATGCATATGAACGGATTAAACAATGCTGCTTTGTATCAGCACCTTTTATGACTGGCTTGGCTTTCTCCTTTGGAACCTCAGGTTCTGCAGTGGGACAGGGATAATTGACGTTATTCACTAAACTGAACACTTTAGTGTTAAAATATATTGGTTTTACATAGAAAATTGTTCCGGCCAAATCAGTTAGAGGTTGTTCAAAGAGTCGGCTGTCCCAAACTTAATTATCTGCTGTTACAGATACCTTTCTTAGCTGGTTTGGCCTTCTCCTTTGGAGGTTCAGGCTCTGAAAGGGACATGAAACACAGAGTTTTCTGTTGTTCTAGAGTAGCCTCTTGTTTTTTTTTTCTATGTGACAATATTTTGATGTAATTGGGTGAAATTGGCATAACAGGGGCAGACAAAGTTGGCTGTCATCAACTTATACATTTAGCCTAGTGGTGATACCTTTCTTAGCTGGTTTGACCCTCTCCTTTGGAGACTCAGGCTCTACATGAGACATGAAAAACAGAGATTTCTGATGTTTTATTTTTGCTATGTCAAAATGTTTTAGTATAATGAGTAGGTGAGAAGCTGTTTTTTTTAGATAAACTTTGCTGTCATCAACTTATATTTAGCACTGATTTAGGATGTATGATCATTCTTATGAAATATACCTTTCAGTGGTTTGGCTTTCTCTTTTGGAGCCTCAGGTTCTACATTGGGCAAAACGTATTTCATAAAAAAATTTGTCACCAATGCAGTTATTTTTTAAATATGTATAAGTCTATCAGTAGCAGTGGGGCGGTGTGGCGCAGTGGTTAAGGAACCTGGCTAGCATGCAATTAGTCTGAAAAGTTGTGGACTCAAATCCTGGCTGCCACCGTTGTGCCCTTGAGCAAAGCACTTAGCTCTAAGGGAGACTGACGCTGACAGAATTGATAGTTGACAAATGTAAGTCGCTTTGGATAAAAGCATCTGCTAAATGTAATGTAAAGCAGTGGGTCCGGTTAGTTACAAATGAAAGGATCAAGGTGTTTAAAATGTTGTGCATGTTTATAGCACAGAAAGAATCTATGTCTGTATCAGCACCTTTTATGACTGGTTTGGCCTTCTCCTTTGGAGGCTCAGGTTCTGCTTTAGACAGAAGATCGTTTGGGTTAAATGCTTAACTGAGGAGAGTTTGCATTATATTGAATAATATTAGCTGAGGCAGTAAGAGGTGGTTTATAATGTTTGTTGTTTTTCTGCAAGTACAGATACCTTTCTTAGCTGGTTTGGCCTTCTCCTCTGGAGGTTCAGGCTCTACGTGAGACATGGAACACATGAGTTTTCTGGTGTTCTAGAGTAGAGTTTTACTAATGTAAAATGTTCTAAATAATTTCAATTCGATTGGATGAGAAGAAAAAAATCTATGGGTACCTTTCCTAGTTGGTTTGGCCCTCTCCTTTGGAGGTTCAGGCTCTGAGGGAGTTACGAAAAACAGCTCGTTTCTCTCAGCAGTACTGAAATCTGTTAAAAACTGCTACACTGATTTCAATGTTGTTTGTGAATATTTTAGAGTAACTGGTTGAATAGTCATAAATTAATTTTACGGGTCAGTTTTCTGTGTTAGGCAAGCTAACTATTTGTCCATTCTGCTTAAGTCTACCTTTCAGTGGCTTGACTTTCTCCGTTGGAACCTCGGGCTCTGCATTGGGCAAAACATAATCAATACAAATAATGAGACTAGCTGTTATTAATTAAATATCCACAGAGGTAGTTGGTGTTCGGTTAGGGGTGCATTGCCAATGAGGGCATCAGAAAAGGTAATGCAGCTCTGGTTTGAAGTGAGTGAAGCTAACATGCATATATGTATCAGCACCTTTTGAGACCGGTTTGGCTTTCTCCTTTGGAACCTCGGGTTCTGTGTTAGACAGATCATTTAGGGGAAATGTTACTACTAGTTAGCGTTACTGTCATATTGAAAACTATTAGCAGCAGAGTTGGCGTATGAAGTTTGCTGTACTCAAGCATTTGCAAGCAGAGATACCTTTCCTAGCTGGTTTGGCCTTCTCTTTTACAGGTTCAGGTGCTGAAGAAAAAAAAAAATTTAAAAAATATGTAAAAAGGGAGAATGATTTGTACTGAGGAACAACGTTTTTTTTATTCTAAATGTTTGTTGTACTGTTAGTCCAGAAATGGATTGCAAAGAATGCAAATGATGGCGTTGGAAAAGGTAGCAATGCTATATTGTATTTGGAAAAGATCATTAAATATACACCTTTGATGGCTGGTTTGACTTTCTCCTTAGGAACCTCAGGTTCTGTATTGGACAAAAGATTATTTAGTTTAAAAGGCGAAGTGAAGAACATTTTTTCTGAAAATGTGTAAGTTAAAGGTTGCTGACAGTTTAAAACTGTGCTGTTTTAAAACTCAAGCATCTGCTAGTATATGGACCATTGGACCAGATTCATAAAAATCTAATTATGAAGTTAATTTCCTAAAATAAATCAGCTGAACAGTAAATGTGTTTAGTTAGCGATGTTATGCAAATGAAAACACTAGAAAAGGTAGAGTTGCTGTGCTGTGATGCAATAAATGTTTTGCAGTTGGTTATAAGGCGTGGTGAGGACCAGTAGTTAGCCATTAGATGGTCATTAAAGGTGGTCAATAAAGTTTGTGTTCCTAAAGTCAGCCTATGACTAGTAGTGATACCTTTCTTAACTGGTTTGGCCTTCTCCTTTGGAGGTTCAGGCTCTGAATGAGACATGAAACACAGAGTTTTCTGTTGATTTTTAAGGTAGTATGTTTAGGTACTACGTCAATGTGTTTATACCGTTTATGTAAAATTGTTCTTCTAAGTGATTTTTTTGTGAAATTGTCTGAGTAATAGCTAACTGATTTTGAGGTAAAGATTGCTGTTATCAACTTAGGAGATACCTGTCTTAGCTGGTTTGGCCTTCTCCTTTGGAGGTTCAGAATCTGTTGATATGAAAAACAGTGTCTCTCTCAGGTTCAACAGCAAATGTGGCACTGTTGTTAGATTTCATGATTTGAAAATAACTGTTTGAATAACTGTAAATTGATTTTAAGGGTCATTAGACGAGATAGGATATATAAAAAAATTGTCACCAATGCAGTTATTTTTGAAATATGTATAAGTCTATCAGTAGCAGTGGGGCCGATCAGTTGCCAATCAAGGTGTTTCAAATGTTGTGCATGTTTATAGCACCGAAAGAATCTATGTCTGTATCAGCACCTTTTATGACTGGTTTGGCCTTCTCCTTTGGAGGCTCAGGCTCTGCTTTAGACAGAAGATCGTTTGGGTTAAATGCTAAACTGAGGAGAGTTAGCATTATATTGAACAGTATTGGCTGAGGCAGTAAGAGGTGGTTTATAATGTTTGTTGTTTTTCTGCAAGTACAGATACCTTTCTTAGCTGGTTTGGCCTTCTCCTCTGGAGGTTCAGGCTCTACGTGAGACATGAAACACATGACTTTTCTTGTGTTCTAGAGTAGAGTTTTACTAATGTAAAATGTTCTAAATAATTTCAATTTGATTGGATGAGAAGAAAAAAAAATCTATAGGTACCTTTCCTAGTTGGTTTGGCCCTCTCCTTTGGAGGTTCAGGCTCTAAAGGGAGTTACGAAAAACAGCGTGTTTCTCTCAAGTTCAGCAGCACTGAAATCTGTTAAAAACTCCTACACTGATTTCAATGTTGTTTATTTTAGAGTAGCTGGTTGAATAGTCATAAATTAATTTTACGGGTCAGTTTTCTGAATTAGGCAAGTTAACTATTTGTCCATTCTGCTTAAGTCTACCTTTCAGTGGCTTGACTTTCTCCGTTGGAACCTCGAGCTCTGCATTGGGCAAAACATAATCAATACAAATAGAGACTAACTGTTATTAATTAAATATCTGCAGAGGTAGTTGGTGTTCGGTTAGGGGTGCATTGCCAGTGAGGGCATCAGAAAAGGTTTGAAGTGAGTGG
This sequence comes from Tenualosa ilisha, assembly GCA_015244755.2. Lineage (NCBI taxonomy): Eukaryota > Metazoa > Chordata > Actinopteri > Clupeiformes > Clupeidae > Tenualosa > Tenualosa ilisha. The sequence continues at coordinate 413,978 of PYXC01000903.1, forward strand.
AGCTAACATGCATATATCAGTCAGCACCTTTTAAGATGGGTTTGGTTTTCTCCTTTGCAACCTCGGGTTCTGCATTAGACAGAAGATCATTTAGGGTAAATGTTGGACTAATTAGTGTTATCATTATTAACCAATTAGCATTTTCATACTAATTACTAATTTGTGTTGTCATATTAAAAAATATGTAGCAGAAGGTGGCTTATGAAGTTTGCTGTACTTTGTACAAGCAGAGGTACCTTTCCTAGCTGGTTTGGCCTTCTCTTTCACAGGCTCAGGTGCTGAAGAAAAAAAATATTTTAAAAAATATGCAAAAAGAGAGAGTACTGTCGAACGGTTTTTGATATATGTTTGTTGTACTTTTAGTCCAGAAATGGGTTCCAAATGAATGCAAATGATGCACTGGAAAAGGTAGCAATGCCATATTGTATTTGGAAGAGATAATTAAATATACACCTTTAATGGCTGGTTTGACTTTCTCCTTAGGAACCTCAGGTTCTGTATTGGACAAAAGATTATTTAGTTTAAGGTTAAGTGAAGAACATTATTTCTGAAAATGTGCACTACTAGTAGTGATACCTTTCTTAGCTGGTTTGGCCTTGTCCTTTGGAGGTTCAAGCTCTGAAGGTGACATGTAAACAATGTTTGCTAATGTTGCACAGTTTGAAACAGGTTTCAAATACTGGCTCTGTGGTCAGTTTAGTAGGTCAATTGGTCTATATCTGATAAAATATGCATGTTTAGCTTGTCCAGTGTTTTGAGAAGTACCTTTCAAGGCTGGTTTAGCTTTCTCCTTCGGAACCTCTGGTTCTGTATTGGGTAAAATATAATTGCCAAATATGATGACACTAATAACGATATATATTTTTAAAATATGTTAAGGGGTGCATTGTTTATGAAGAGGAGCATAGTAAAGCAAATATGCACCTTTAACAACTGGTTTGGGTTTCTCCTTTGGAACCTCAGGTTCTGTATTGGGTAAAACATAATTGCCGAATACCATAACACTAGTACCTTTACTGTAGACATATGTTAGCAAGGGCAGTGGAGTTCAATTAGGGGTGCAATGTGTATGAATATACTATAGAATGTGGCAAAGTAAAGCAAATATGCATGTATACTATATGCACCTTTAATGACTGGTTTGGCTTTTTCCTTTGGAGCCTCAGGTTCTGCTTTGGATACAAGATTATTGAGGTGAAAAGCATTAGTTTTATGTCTGTTATGAGCACTGGCAGCTAGTGATGACACATAAAACAACTAGGCACAGCTCAAGCATCTTCTAGCTACAGATACCTTTCTTAGTGGGTGTGGGCTTCTCCTTTGGAGCTTCAGGCTCTGAGGGAGACATGAACAGTATTGTTCTACTGAGGGTTTTTAACTGTTAAAGCTGGTTTCAAAAATAATCATTGGTTAGTGTTGGTCTCTGATTTCATTTTCACTACAAAACCAAACAAGGTAACTTTGATGGGTCCCAGCAGTCTCTGCACTGCGGAAGAGAACCATTTTCATTATCACTTCACCATCACCATGACATCATATTTAGTGCCATGAACAAATTCTTTGTTTAAGTACAGAAATAGATACAGAGAGAGAAAGAGATAGATAGATAGATAGAGAGAGAGAGAGAGGTCATTCACTAAGTCCATCAGATCCGTCTCCCTCACTGGTGCTATGACTTCCTTGGGACGGTAAGAGATTCATTTTTTTTTTAATTCCTCTATCTTACTTTCATTATATTAATGAAAAAAGAAATTGTTGTCCAGGCTGCTCAAATGTGGTTATAGACATGGTTATTATTATTTTTCCCCAATTGCATGAAATACTACCTGCTATCTGCTATTTACAAGCAATAAACAATGTGGGTAATTAATGGGTTGATACTGCAGTCAGACACAGATAGGTTTGGAAATAGCAGAGGTGGTGTTTACATTACCTTTCTTTACAGGAACTGCTTTAGTGATGTTCTTAAGAGATTCTACAGTAGAGGAGTACAAAGTAAATTGCTTTAGCATACACAGTAAAATGCTGTCGTCATTCAGACTAACTATATGTAACTGTGTTCGTCATGAAATGAATACCTGTTATTGCTGGTGCTGGTCTTGCTTTTGGTAGAGGAAGCACTGTCACAAAAAGTAATTTATTAGTCCATTATCTTATCTATCTAATTTCTTCTCGTTATTGATAGGATCATTTGACGTCTCTTATCTATCTAATTTCTTCTCGTTATTTAGAGGATCATTTGACGTCTCTTATAGTTCAGGATGCAAAATCTGGCTCAGTACCATAGTCAACTAAGACATACAGATATATACTATACACACATTACCTATCTTTGGCAGTGCTTTTAGTTTTTCCTTTGGTTCTGTAAAGGACAAAAAAAGACTTCATAGGCAACTGGGTGGTTTGCAATATGGGCTTAATTTCAGACAAGGCAATTTATTTGCATAAATTGTAGACTTAATATAATTTAATATTATTACATTTGCAGACCCCAGCACAGGTCCTAAATTACCTTTCACAGGCACCGCAGGCTTCGCTTTCTCCTTTGGAGCCTCAGCTTCTAGAGCGGATGAGAAACAATTGTTAGTCTAAATTCCATGGCACTTTTTGTTGATATACCAATGAAGAACAGGAGTTGATATACTAATGAAGTACAGCAAGGCATTTTTTAAAAAAATATGTTAGCAGAGCTGTACTTTTAAACGTATTATTAGCTGTTTGAATATTGCTATTGTAGATATTTGCTGTTCAGCTCAGATATCCACAATTTTTCACAGACTGCAGCTTTGTAGAACAGAAAGTTAAGCAGTGCCTCTTTAGCAGCCATATTCTTGTCCATTGAGAAAACAGAACAAATGGCTGCGAATTTGAAACACAAGTGAATGACGCCTCGAGGACAAAGGTGTTTTTGTTTTATTGAAGGCGAATGTAAAAATGAATTATTGTTACTTCACACCAGTTACTTTAGGCAAAGCTGTGTCAGTCTGCAAATGAATTGGGCTGATAAAGCTGCTTTCAGGGGATTTGATTTGTAATGGCAGGCTAATAGGTTTGTATGCAAAAACATTAAAAGAACATTTTTGTTCTTTGCTTCACTGGCATGGTTTGGGAACCCCTGGTATCTGGACTAGATGTGGATAAAAACTGAAAGTTTGTTTGTCTTTAAACAAATATAGTGAACTTTAACTTGACAAGCTGACAAGCCAGACTATAACATCAAAATGTATAGTCTGACCACGACTAATAGACAGAGCTCAATCCTAGGGGCAGAATCTTTCAAAAACTGGATAGCGCTACGACCATTCAGAGCAACATCGGCATAACAGCAAGACATCCTTGTTTGAAACGAATGACTTGAGTACCTTATTTCTCATTTTATTTACCTTATTTCTGCTCAACTTTCAAGGAAAAGCCCAGGTCTAACTCTTCCAAAGTCGATTCAAACGATACCTTCACAGCCCTATTATTATATAATATATATAACTCTCTACAAAGACAGAGCACTGTGTTTGGTCTTACCAAGCCTGTGTTAGACCAGTGGTAGACCTACTAAGACCAATGGTGCGTGGCTAGCCGCACTCACTGAGCAAAACTATTTGCTACCACAAGTGTGCGTCTAGATTTCTAGGCTAGGATTATAACTCACACCATACCTTTTTTGGGTGGTTTGGCCTTTTCCTCTGGAACCTTGGGCTCTGAATAAAAGCAGACGTAACAATGTAATAATATGACAACAAAGGACAAACATAGTTCAACATATTTAGCACAGCAGTGACATAGTTGATGAAAGTACATTTCTGCAATAAACATCTTCAAAAATCTACCAATGTACATTTCATATCACATTCATGTAGTTATTCATGTGGCTCATTCATAGCACTGGTTCTGAAACTGGGAAACGAGGGCCCCCAGGTGTCCACAGCATATTTTTGCACTATTGAGGTTGGCATTTAATAACATTTGTTATACCTTTCACCGCTGGTGTTGGTTTGGCCTTCTCCTTTGTAGGTTCGGGTTCTGGAGCAGTGAAATAAACACATATTAATTGAGAAGAGCTGACTTGCATTTATATCTAATGAAGTGCTTGAGCTTCTGAAAGCATTTTAAGAATTCAGCATGCTCAGTGCACTAGGAGTAGATTTACAAATGAGCTAATGTAGGTTTCTCAAAAATAAACGGAAATATTTTTCTTTAAAAGTGCTGCAGCTATAAACCTAATGCAGGAGAGCTTAGTGTAAAAAAAGTAACAGCTAAGACATGCAACCTCAATTAATGCTCTGCAACACTGCCTTCATTAAGAACTTGAGTGTTTTAAAACCCTAAGCAAAGCACTTACACAAAACCAGGTATCACACTAAATGTATAAAACTTTGGCTTGTCCTTGAAATGGAATGATAATTGAATGATCTTAACAGCAAACAATACTATTACCAAATAATACTATTAGTTCAGCATGGATAAGATCAGCATACAAACACACACAGACAGTATTGACTACAAGCACACACACAGGGACACTACTGACTACAAGCAGAACTGAGTTACTTTTTGTGCTGGTTTGGGTTCCTTTCTAGGACTTTGGACAGTAAATTGTGAATGCAGAAGTAGATTCACACTTAAAGCCATTTACACAGAGACAAATGACTATTATGCATGTGTGAAGCGGGCTGTTTTGTATAGCATTGCAGGGCAGAATAGCTCAGGCATATGCTGTACCTTTCTTTACAGGTTTGGCCTTCTCTTTTGGAACCTTAGGTTCTATGTTGAAAGATAACATGAGTTTTGACTTTGACTTTCCTTTAATTTATCTTTCATACCAGTTGAATTTTTTTTTCAATGAATCAAATAAACCCAAGTGACAGAATTACTGACAGTTGTTGTTGTTATTGTTCTAGTCTAGACATATTTTAAATAAACGATACAAGTTCTAGCCATAAAGAAATGATCATTTTCTTTTTTATAAGCCTAGGAATTATTTATGAATTCAGTTAATTTCACCTTAATTCTTACCTTTTACAGGAGCCACAGGTTTGGCCTCTTTCTTTGGCTCCTCTGGTTCTGCAAAAACAATTAGACAGCCTATAAAGTCTCTGTAAGTAAACCAATAACAGTATCATTTGCGATGTTCATTTGCATATGCACATATGCATTTCAGTTGGTACCATACTGTAAGAACTTGCTCTTGTTTAGCTACAAAACACAGGCAGCCTACAAGATTTCACTCTTGGACCTTTCATTTCAAAGAACTGGTGGATTGTCAATTTTCCAGATTCTTTAATGAAACATGTATTGAAGTGATATTCAAGCACAAATCAACCCATAGCCCTGTTGTTCAAGGCCACCTAGTGCTGTTCAGTGCAGTTGTATTGCTATTCTCTTTATGTTGTATCAAATTTTGTCATTCTTTCTCCCTACTGACTGCACTCAGTGACCTCAAAAGCAGGTCTATGGTTTGATTTCCCTGGAATATCCCTTTAGGTGCATATGGAAAACTATTTCAAATCAAACACAACCCCATCCCTGACCTTGGTCATCCTGTGGGGGCATTCAGAGCAAACTGGTCAGTGCAATTATAAAGCACAGCACTATTATAAACACCATTAAGCTGGCACATTGTACTAATATACGTTTAAAATAAATATTTTTAAAGCATGTCTATTGCTGTTGTAAGAGAAGCAATACTGCTGTGGAACATTTCTAATGTTAATTTAAACTGTAACCATAGTGACTATATTAATAGTTCAGATAGATACGTTTCTTCTCTTTGTGTTTGAGTTGCTCCTTTTCAACCTTTAATTCTGTGTAAATTATAAAAAGGTTAGCTTTACATATTCTTCATGAAGTAATTTTCAATTGTAAATTTTATCTTCTATATTTTGACAGTCTACCTTTCTTAGCAGATTTGTTTTTGTCTGTAGGAGCCCTAGTTTCTGAGTACAAAAACAACACAACTTGAATTTTCTTTAAAATTTGTCAATAATATATGCCATACAAAATACTAAAACTAAATTCAAAATCCAAAAGCTTACCTTTCAGAGTTTTGGCTGGCTTTGCCTTCTCCTTCACAGGTTCCTGCTTAGCCTTCTCCTTCACAGGTTCTGGCTTGGCTTTTACAGGCTGTGGTTTAGCCTTCTCCTTCACAGGTGTGGGTTCAGGTTTAGCCTTCTCCTTCACAGGTTCTGGTTTAGCTTTGTCCTTCACAGGTGTGGGTTCAGGTTTAGCCTTTTCCTTAACTGGTTCTGGTTTAGCCTTCTCCTTCTCAGATTCTGGCTTGGCTTTAACAGGCTGTGGTTTAGCTTTCTCCCTCACAGGTTCTGGCTTAGCCTTCTCCTTCACAGGTGTAGGTTCGGGTTTAGCCTTTTCCTTCACTGGTTCTGGTTTAGCCCTCTCCTTCACAGATTCTGGCTTGGCTATTACTGTCTCTGGTTTAGCCTTCTCCTTCACAGGTGCCGGCTTAGCCTTCTCCTTCACAGGTTCTGGCTTAGCTTTTTCCTTCACAGGTTCTGGCTTAGCCTTCTCCTTCACAGGTGTGGGTTCGGGTTTAGCCTTTTCCTTCACTGGTTCAGGTTTAGCCTTCTCCTTCACAGACTCTGGCTTGGCTTTTACAGCTCTGGTTTAGCCTTCTCCTTCACAGGTTCCGGCTTAGCCTTCTCTTTTACAGGTGTGGGTTCGGGTTTAGCCTTTTCCTTCACAGGTTCTGGCTTAGCCTTCTCCTTCACAGGTGTGGGTTCAGGTTTAGCCTTTTCCTTCACTGGTTCTGGTTTAGCCCTCTCCTTCACAGATTCTGGCTTGGCTATTACTGTCTCTGGTTTAGCCTTCTCTTTCACAGGTCCCGGCTTAGCCTTCTCCTTCACAGGTTCTGGCTTAGCTTTCTCCTTCACAGGTTCTGGCTTAGCCTTCTCCTTCCCAGGTGTGGGTTCGGGTTTAGCCTTTTCCTTCACTGGTTCTGGTTTAGGCTTCTCCTTCACAGACTCTGGCTTGGCTTTTACAGTCTCTGGTTTAGCCTTCTCCTTCACAGGTTCCAGCTTAGCCTTCTCCTTTATAGGTGTGGGTTCGGGTTTAGCCTTCTCCTTCACAGGTGTGAGTTCGGGTTTAGCCTTCTCCTTCACAGGTGCCAGCTTAGCCTTCTCAGGTTCTGGCTTAGCCTTCTCCTTCCCAGGTGTGGGTTCAGGTTTAGCCTTTTCCTTCACTGGTTCTGGTTTAGGCTTCTCCTTCACAGACTCTGGCTTGGGTTTTACAGCCTCTGGTTTAGCCTTCTCCTTCACAGGTTCTGGCTTAGCCTTCTCCTTTACAGGTGTGCGTTCAGGTTTAGCCTTTTCCTTTGCTGGTTCAGGCTTCACTTCCGCCTTTATAGGGACAGGTTCTGGCTTAGCTTTCTCCTTCACAGGCTCTGGCTTGGTCTTCTCCTTCACAGGTTCTGGCTTAGCCTTCTCCTTCATAAGTGTAGGTTCGGGTTTAGTCTTTTCCTTCACTGGTTCTGGTTTAACCTTTTCTTTCACTGGTTCTGCTTTAGGCTTTTCCTTCACATGTTCTGTCTTAACTTTGTCCTTCACAGGCTCTATCTCAGCCTTCTCCTTCACAGGTTCTGGCTTGGCTTTCTCTTTCACAGGTTCTTGTTTAGCCTTTTCCTTTACAGGTTTGGGTTCTGGCTTAGCCTTCCTGACAGGTTCAGGTGTAACTTTCTCCTTTGCTGGTTCTGGCTTAGCCTTCTCCTTCACAGGTTCTGGCTCAGTCTTCTCTTTTGAGGCTACTTTCTTTGTCACCTCCCTAGCTTTTTCTTTTGGAATTTCAGGCTTAGCTTTTTCTTTAGTTAGTTCTGGCTTAACTCTTTCCTTTACAGGTTCAGGCTTAGGTTTTTCCTTAACAGGCTCTGCCTTATCCTTCTCTTTTGAAGGCACTGCCTTAACTTCCTTCTTTATAGATTCAGGTTTAGGCTTCTCCTTTACAGGGGCAGGCTCTGGTTTAGCTTTTTCTTTAGGAGGAGCTGGCTTAGCTTTTTCCATAGCAAGTTCTGGTTTAGCCTTCTCCTTCACAGGCTCTGCCTTTACTTTTTCCTTTGGTGGTTCGAGCTTAACCTTCTCTTTATCAGCCTCAGGCTTGGATTCATCCTTTACAGCCGCTGGCTTAATCTTCTCTTTAGCAGGTTCTTTTTGAGCTTTTTCCTTAACAGGCTCAACCTTAATCTTCTCCTTCACAGGTTCTGGCTTTGCCTTCTGCTTCACAGGTTCTGGCTTCACTCTGTCCTTTGCAGGCTCAAGCTCAGCCTTCTCCTTCGCAGGTTCTTTCTTGGTCTTTTCCTTCATTGGTGCAGACTCTGATTTTGGTTTCTCCTTTACAGTGGGGGGTTCAGGCTTAGCCTTCTGCTTCACAGGTTCTGGCTTATCTTTCTCTTTTGTTGGTTCAGGCTTAGCCTTCTGCTTCACAGGTTCTGGCTTATCTTTTTCTTTGGCTGGTTCAGGTTTTGTCTTTTCTTTAACAGGTGCAGGTTCTAGTTTAGCTTTCTCTTTTGTTGGTTCAGGCTTAGTTTTCTCCCTCACAGGCTCTTTCTTAGCCTTTTCTTTCGGAGTTGTAATGCTCTTCTTGGTGGCTTCTGGCTTAACCTCATCTTTGATAAGCTCAGGTTTTGCTGTTTCTTTTACAACTTTTTTCATAGCCTTTTCCTTTTCTGGTTCAGGCATAGGCTTTTCCTCTTTTGGCTTAGGCTCAGCTTTCTCCTTCACCGGTTCAGGCCTAGCTTTCTCCTCTTTCGGTTCTGGCTTTGCCTTCTCCGCTTTGGGCTCTGGTTTAGCCTTGGGTTTCGGAGATTCTGGCCTAGGTTTCTCCTTCTTGGATTCTGCTTTAGCTTCTTCCTTAGGATGAACAGGTTCTGGTTTGACTTTCTCCTTTATGGATTCCAGCTTGGCTTTTTCCTTTTCAGGTTTTTGCTTGGCCTTCTCCATCAGGGGCTCTTGTTTCAGTTTCTCTTTCTCGGATTTTGGCTTAGCTTGCACCTTTACGGGTGCAGGTTCTGGCTTAGCTTTTTCCTTTACTGGCTCTGTCTTAGGTTCTTCCTTTGCAGGTTTTGGCTTATCTTTTTCCTTTACAGGTACAGGTGCAGGTGCAGGCTCTATATTGATCAAATATGAAGTAATGCAGAAGATACACATGTTGGAGAAAACCCTCTTGATTATAAGCACAAATAAGCAAGCCCTCAAGTTGGTTTGGAATGTGAAAGCTGTTCTTCATATTTTAAGAGGAATTAATGGAAAACAACCATTAACAGTAGATTAGCATTGGTATATGCAATTAAAATATCACTTTAATTAGTTAGCATGCATGCATTGTTTAGTTTCTCAGTAAAGCAATGGAGATGTGATAAAGATCTGAGTTTGCAGTTGTGAACCAAGAGGTCTTTTGTTGTTATATGGTGTATACTGTTATCGTTCCATCTTAGTTCTTCTACTAATGTGACTGGTGTTTCTGAAGCACAGTATAAAATCCAACACTTAAAAAAGGTCATTTGTGCACATCTGTCCTACATGCAGCTCGGCTGGGAGTAGATTTACGACCATTTCTATCCTTTTCTTATTACCTTCAGGCTTCAGCTCTTCTAAAGGCTCCATTTTTGTCCAGCGTTTGCTGGTGACTGGAGCTGCTCTTCATCTTTGGCTTCAGGAACATCTGCCTGTTTTGGTTCAGCAGTTACCTTCTTTTGGGGCTCTTTCTCCGCTGTGACTGTTTCCACTGTTTGCAAACATAGGCTTCAATAGTTATAACCTAGTTTTTAGTTTCCAGAGTAAAGTAATTTCAGCCACATGTAGTTGGTCTTTTTCTCGCTATAGTCAATCAACCAGTAGTCTTCACATAACTAATATCTTTAAATGTGTTCTGTTTTTTACACCTTGGTTGCAGGTTGTTTGGCAAAGTTGCTTAGTAGTTACCTTCAAGCTTCAGCTCTTTAGTCTGTTCTGGTTCAGCTGTTAGCTCTTTTTCAGGCTTTTTCTCAACTGTGACAGTCTCCTCTGTTTGTAAACATAGGCTTCAAGAGTAAACACATACAGTATTTTCCAGTTTTCAATACAAACTAATTTTAGCCACGATAGTATTTCTTGTTATTACAAATCACAGAACAACACTTGTGGACATAACTGTTGGAAAATATCATTGGATGTATTCAGTCCTTCTCATACTCAGAGGGTAGAACTTTGTTTAATCACCTCTATCTCCAACCCTGGCAGACAAATTACTGGCACCTAATTGCTTGAAGAGTATTTTTTGTGTCTACCTGCTCTATTCTTTTGTGGGAAAGATGCAGCCACATAATCCTACAAGAACATTAATCACCTTCAAGCTTCAGCTCTTGCAAAGGCTCCACTTTCTTCCAGCGTTTGCTGGTGACTGGAGCTGCTCCCTCATCCTTGGCCTCAGTCACTTCTGCCTGTTCTGGTTTGGCCATTATCTCCAGTTTGGGTTCGGCTATTACCTCCTTCTCAGGCTCCTTCTCAACTGTGACAGTCTCCTCTGTTTGTAAACATAGGCTTCAAGAGTAAAAACTTACTTTCCCCCCAATTTCCAAGATACAAAAATGTTTACCATTTGTAGTGGTTTCCTCATGCTTATCAAAGAACAACATTTGAGTAGGTCATCTATCATTTGATGCTATATTTTACACACCAGGTAGAGGTGCCTTAGACATCCACTTCGCACATGCCACTGGATTTTGACTGAATCACTGACTGAGTAAAGATTTAGCAATTGCTAAGAGTATCAATCAAATATTTTTCATTATGGTAAAGATGTTGAATGTATCTGGTAGGTAGAATTTTCCCTTTTCCTTCCTTCCTTACTCTGTGTCTTTCTTTCTTTCTAACCCTAAAATCTCAAGCTTTGCAGGGTTCTTGTTTTTTCTGATTTACCTTCCAGCTCTTGTAAAGACTCCACTTTCCTCCAGCGTTTGCTGGTGACTGGAGCAGCTGCATCATCTTTTTCTTCACCATCTTCCTGTTTTGGTTCAGCCTCTTCCTGTTCTCGTTCAGGTTCTTCCTGTCCTGGTTCTGCTGTTGGCTGCGTTTCTGGTTCAGCTGCTAGCTCCTGTTTGTTTTTTTCTGGTTCTGCTGCAGCGAGTAGTTCTGGTTCAGCTTCAGGTGCTAGCTCAGGCTCTGGTATGTCTGTTACCTCCTTTTTGGCTTCTTCTTCAGCTGTGACAGTCTCCTCTGTTTGTAAACATAGGCTTCAAGAGTAAAGACCTTCACCTGCCATTCCCTGACCTAAACCAATCACTAATCACTTGTGCTTGTTTTTGAGCATAAATAAGCAGGCCTATAGTTGTCTCAATCTTTGGTTTGGTAGACAGATACCATTTGATTACAATTGAATCAAGATATAAAATGTAGCACTGTTGTTAAGAGTATCAAACGTGAAGATGTTGAGATGATGAAGTACCTAGGCCTCCTAGATCTTGTTTTATTTCTTTCAGCTAACCCTGAAGTAAAGTAGATTTGGAGTTTTCTGTCTCTCTTGTTACCTTCAAGCTTCAGTTCTTCTAAAGCCTCCACTTTCCTCCTTTTGTCTTCAGGAACTTCCGCCTGTTCTGGTTCGGTTGTTAGATTTTGTTCTGGTTCTGGTTCTTGTTCTGGTTTGGCTGTTAACTCCTGCTTAGATTTGGCTGTTAGCTCCAGACCTGGCTCAGCTGTTACCTCTTGTCCTGGCTCTTTTCTGTGACAGTCTCCTCTGTACATAAACATAGGCTTCAAGAGTTAAAACGTAGTTTTACCATTTCTAGTGTGAAATAATTTTAACCATTTGTATTTATACTATTCCTTACTATTACAGTATATTAGTGATTCAGGAACAGTATTCAGAACCTAGGACTGAATATCATTTGATGCATTCAGTTTTTGTTATATCCAGCAGATAGCTGTCTGCCAGTCCATTGTTATATCAGCTGATAAAAGTTACATAACTTAAATTCAACCACATTGCTTGAAAGGTGAAGTTAAAGATAATATAATAAACATATTTTCACTGACTGATCTCATGATTTCAGTTGAGATAGTGTAGATTTAAAATGTTATCTTTGTTTCTCCAGCTGTCAACTCAGCTGTACTTTCTTCTCCAACAGTTCAGGTTTTGCTTTCATTTCAAGGAATTTCTCAGGTGTGACCATTATATGTTTGCATAGAGAAAAGATTAAGGAAGCTTTACGTTACTTATTTAGTGTGTGTTAGGGTTTTTTGTTTTGTTTTGTTTTTTATTTAGTGATGTACATGAAACTGTGCTATCGTGTATGCCTCTTAGTTTCTTGGCCTGCAATTTGGTTTGTATGAACAGGGATACACATTCTCATATTTCAAGAAATTGTGGTCTTTTTAACATAGGTCAGACTCAGACCAAAGTCCTGTTAACATCTGTTAACATCTACGCTTTCCTGTTATCAGGAATAATCTCTAGCGATCTCTGTTTTGTGGTGTTTGTGATTTATTACATGTACAGTATTATAGTTAGGACATACAAGCTCTTCCTTTGTGCTCAGGATTGGTGTTCGACAGCATCAGTGATGTTTGCAAAGATTACGGAGGTAAATCCTATGTGTGGCCTGTGTATTAAGTTTCAAGCTCCAAGTATCATTATATCTTAAGAGAACAAAAATCTTGAGTCTCGAGTGCCTCTTGCGGAAGAGAAGGTAACTGAATAGGCATGTTCCAATGTTGTAAGTGATATTGATGTTGTATCAGCTATGTCTTAGTGAGTGATGTGTGCAGGTGTGTGTCAGTTTTCAGTGTAACCAAGGTCATCCCGCACAGTCCAGCTAGGCTCAAACTTGCGACCTCACAGCAACATTCCTTTGGTACTCAAGCGCACTACCAAGTTGCCTGAAAAGCCCATGCTGCCAGTCAGCTGACTAGCACATCTCAAGGCGGGAGGTTTTACTAACATTCTACATAAGGAGCTAGGCTAGCTTACGTCCGGTACACAAGCAAAATGTTATCCTGAAACTGATGTGTGTCAGTGAAAGCGAATTAAATCCCGAAGGTATGATAAAACATCAAGGCTTGTATCAACATTGGCCTAGTATTTAATAGAATTTTTATACATGCTGCTGACAAAGATGCGTCCTCCATGTTTGAATGACGGGTGTTGGGCCGTATTAGCAAATGGGCCAACCGGGCCCAAGCCCAAGGGCCCACAGGTCAGAAGGGGTCACAGGTCAGAGAGTGTCCTAGAGACCCGGCTCTGGGTAGGAGTATCCAGTATGAATGTAGGTAAATGCTATCTAGTAATAGTTAGTTCTACCTCCTTTTTGTTATTATTGCTGCTAGTATGTGCTTACAGGGCACCAGGGAAGCAAATGATGATATTATCGCTGTTTTACTCATTAGAGCAGGCAAATGTGTTAAGTTTAGGGATTATTATCAATATTATTATGTTTTCTTTTTCAGTGAGAGTGAGAGGAAGTATACAAAGTTATGATTCACATTAGTAAGTTAAAGTAAAGTGACCAAACCTCTAAAATGAAAGTCAGGGACATATCTCTGAATTTTCTTTAGGAACTAGGGACATTCCTATTTCTACAGTTAGTGTCATTAAAATAAGTAATGTTTTAGCTTTTAAAGTATGTTTTCTTGTAATTTACTGGGGACAGACCACCAAAATCGGGGACTGTTCCTGGAAATCTGGGTCATCTGGTTAGCATAAGTTGAAGTTGTTTCTACTGTAGCACACCATGTTAACTCAATAGGGCATAACTACTTGTGGATATCTCCCTTTGTCACTCCTTACCTTTTTCCTCCTTCTTCAACTCCTGTTTGGCTTCAAGTTTTAACATAACTGCCTCTTTTTCAGCTTTTGTGGCTCTTAGGTCTGTTGAAATAGACACTCTTGTGAGGGAAATCAACTTGTTTTCTCCGTCTTTTAGCTCTGTTGACATTGACACGGTGGTGAGGGAAATCAACTTCTATTCTCAGTTTACGGTGATGGAGACAAACTACTCATGTACCTTGAATAACTTTGTATACTTCTTCTCTTGTCCTCTGCAGCTTGGAAAGCTTTTCTTGTTCAAGAACTAAAAGAAACGTTCAGTAATGAGCTCATGTAATGACCAGACCGATGTTCAGATATTGACAAGACAGTTATTAGGTTGACATAGACTCAGTTAGTAACCCAGCAAGCAGACACAGATACTGTGTACAGTTAGATTCGTTTATAACAATCGTGTGTGATTGTCAGCATGGTTAACTAGTTATAAAATGGCAATTGATCCAATTATTTACCCAAATGAAGCTTAGTTTTGCTAAATATACATGTTTTATATACATGTTTTCTTTTATTTCTCATTTTCACTAACCATATGGATTTTGTATTACTGTGAACATGTGGTCTTTCATGGGTAACACTCGGTAGCTGAACCATCAGCCTTCCATAGTGCTGCATAATTATGGTATAGATATAGATTAATTTAATACATTAATGTAATGTAATGTAAAATGTCAAATTTACACTCTAGCGTTCATGTCAAAGAACATTGCAGTGGACCTTTGTTTCTACCACATTACGAGATGTATACTACATCACTATTGCATCACAATGGGTAGGCTACAGCAAGCAGTCCCATCCCACTGCACAGATAATCCATTATTTTACATTATACATTGCTTGCCCTTTGTACACTGACAACTGAACACTGGTTTAAGTGTATGGTTGCTGTTAGGTAACCATCTGTTATTCCACAATACCAGTAGAATAGGAAGCTTACAAGCCTCAGCATGTCTCGTGTTAACCCATAATGATTACGATTACTGACTAGTTTTAAGGAAAAATCTGATGACATTTTGTTTTATGACAAATGTGTCTACAGGACAGCATAACAATGAGCAAGCAGTTAGGAAATCTAATGTATGATAAGTAATGAAAAGAATGATTTATTAGTGTGTAATTCTATTAGAAGTCTATGTAATCCTGTCGTTTAAGAGATCATACCTGATAGAAATTACACGGATACCTTTTTTAATGTGATGGCTTGTTTCTTCCGTGTCATAGTGAAGCCTGTGGGGTCTTGGATGCCTGCTTCTGTCCCTCCTAAATTCATTATTGTTGTTGTTTGCATCATCGCCATCGTCATCATCAACGTCGTCATCATCAGTTTCAGCCAGGACAGAGTCCTCCTCAACTAGAATAACACCTGCCTTGGTTAGGATGTCAGAATCAGCAATGAATTGATTGTCATCATCATCAGTGATTGATTCTTTTGTCTGTTGTGTGATGTTGTCTAGAGTAGGGTGGTCTTCATCAGGTAACCCTGAATAATTTTCTTGTGGTTCAAGTAGAGCAATTTCATGTACAAGATGTGGATATTCAGAATCCTCCACAGTAGCATCAGTTTCATCATCATCAGTATCTTCATTAGAATCTACGTCAAGTTCACTCATTGTAATTTCAAGTTCACTAGGTTCTTCTTCATCATCATCAAGAATTTCAGTGGTTACATTAGACTCCTCCTTTACAAGTTTAGGCAGAGAAATGTCAGGGGTTTCCAGATCCTCAACGTCATTATCAGAGTCATAGTCATGCTCTGATATTCCTGAATCTGAAGCATCAGTGTCAGACCAAATAGTGTCCTCCTCAGAATCAGCAACATTTTCAACAAAGTCAGTAAGTGTAAATTCAAATTCTTCATAATTATCCAGAAAATCTTCTCCTTCCCTAGGTATGCTGGACTCATCCTGGTCTGGCTTGGTTGAAGAAATGTCAGGAGTTACCAGATCTTCAACACCATCATCCAAATCATTGTCATACTCAGGACTTGAGTCACTAACATCAATGTCAGACCAGCTAGTGACAATGCTAAGAGTTTCTTGCTCCTCAAGTTTGTCTTCAGGATATTCCGTTTCTTCTTCATCCTTTGATATAACTAACTGATCATAGTCAACAAGCTCAGTAGTGCCAATATCAATTTTATCATCAATAATAAACTCGATTTCCACTTCAGCTTCAGTTGTTTTGGAATCATCTGAGTTGACTGCTTCAGAAGCAGGTTCAGCATCTAAAGAAACCTCAATTTTCTCCTCAACTTTAGCTGTCTCAGAATCATCTGAGTCAACTCTTTCAGAAGCATGTTCAGGATCAAAAGAAAACTCAATTTTCTCTTCAGCTTTAGCCATCTCAGAATCATCAGAGTAAACTACTTCAGAGATGGGTTCAGCGTCAAAAGAAAACTCAATTTTCTCTTTAGCTTTAGTCATCTCAGAATCACCTGAATCAACTCTTTCAAAAGCAGGTTCAACATCAAAAGAAAGCTCAATTTCCACTTCAGCTTCTGTTGTTTCAGAATCATCAGAGTCAGCTTCTTCAGAGATGGGTTCAGTATCAAAAGAAAACCCAATTTCCTCTTCAAATTTAGCCATTTCAGAATCAAATGAGTCAACTGCTCCAGAAGCAGGTTCAACACCAAAAGAAAGCTCTAATTCCTTCTCAGTTTCAGCTATATCAGGATCAAATGAGTCAACTGCTTCAGAGACAGTGTCAGTATCTAAAGAAAGCTCCATTTCCTCTTTGTTTTCAGCTATCTCTGAATCTTCTGAGTCAAATCTTTCAGAAACAGATTCAGCATCAAAAGAAAGCTCAACCTCAGGTGTCTCAGAATCGCCTGGTTGGAAGAAAACGTCAGCGTCAATGGTAAGCTCGATTTCCTTTTCAGCTTCAGTTGTCTCGGAGTCTTCTGATTCATCCAGTTGAGAAACGGTTTCAACTTCAGCATCAGCAGTGAGCTCAGCTTCATCTTCACTGATTTGTGAATCCTTCCCCTCCTCTTCCTCAGACTCTTGTATATCTGTGTCTTCATTAACTTCCTTGCTGAACTCACTGCCCATATCAAGGGAAACATCCTTGGGATCATCCTCTTGCTCAGCATCCTGTCCATCAGCATCACTGTATTCAGTCACAGAATCATCTGCCACATCGGCCTGCTCTTCCTCATCCTCTCTTGTGTCAACCTCAGCATCATCAGTAGCTGTTTCCTCAGTGGCTTGTTCATCTGCGCCATCTTCTTCATCACTGTCACCATCATCATCATCATCATCATCATCATCTTGACTCTCTGGATCTGTGTCCTCCCTCTCTAACTTCTCATCTTTGGATTCAGCATCAGACCTGTCAGTGTCAGCCAGTTCCTCAGACCTTTCAGTGTCAGCCAGTTCCTCAGTGTCAGAATCTTCAGAAGCTTGAGCATCACTGTCTGCTGTCTGTTCCATGGTGACATCAAGTTCCACCTGAAGAACCTCCTCTTTCTCAGCTGGGTCATCCACAGGTTCTTCATCATCTATGAGGCTTAGTGGCCAGGTTTTTGTGGCTAGCTTGATCTTCATCTTTTCAACCTCTTCTTCTTTTGTTCTCATAATTTCTGCAACTGTTTTATCTGTTTTGTTACCAACCTCAAATCCATCAGAGTAACATATAATATACTGCATACTGTACACGGGCACATCATTTATGTCACAAGTGATCTACATCATGAGTGAGTTCAGACTTGGTGAGAATTTTAGAAAATGTAAAGGCGTCTAAGTTAAATCAGAGCCCATTCCAGTAGCTCAGAAAGCAGCATGCTGCATTCATATGATGGATTAAATTCCCTAAAACTTTTGCAATTACTGTATATTATCCTAAATACTATTTTGACAGATGGATTACTGTAATAAAAATATTAAAAAATTGAACATGTTAAACTCACTGAATTGATTTTTCTTAAACTAAAACTGACCTCTCTCAGAAAGTTAGCATAGACATTTTGTCGGTATTAACCTTTCACATATTTAATCTCGGACCTGAACACCTATGTAGAAGCTTTATAATGACGTGCATAATTTGCATACCACATTCAAGTCTGTTATATCAATCGGGCAAAGAGCAAGTTGGCAGATGTGAGATGGCGTTTGTGAAATAGAGAGAAATGCACTTGCAAAAAGACCTTTTATTTCAGAAAGACCCCATGCTTTGCATATCGTGAAGAATAAACTGTTATTTTAGGTTTAATATAGTTTTGCACACAGTACTACAGAGGAGCACATGACCAACAGACCAACAGACCTCACATGAGCAAACATAAGTTGACAAATCAGTGAATAGAAAATCGCAATACAAAAAACTATTTGTGTTTTGTTTTTGCAATAAACATTCACTTGTGATAAGACAAACAATGAAAAGACACACAACATATTTCACACATTGACATATCACAGTCATAAGTAATCCATAGTCACAGAACATATAAGTATTGTCTTTCTTGGCACATGCATTTGTTCCCTTCAGTTGGTCAGTATATGAGCCGTGGATTATTATGTCAGTTGTTAATTATGTGAAGTTTATGTAAGTTTCCAGGTCTATTAAAGCTAGTATAATGCAGTTATGTGTTACGTGTTATTGTATACACAGGTATTATATTATAGATATTTTGAGGTTAAGGTTAAAGCGATACTGCACTACATTTTGCAGCAAAGAAAGCTTGTCAAAAGGCAGAATTAAGCTGTTGCTATTCACAAGGTTTTGACTTGTATTGACTGCATATTTTTCATGACATGTGTGAAGGTACAAACAAACCTTTTTCCATTGGAGGTAAAAATTCCCCTGTGAAGTACAATTTAAAAGGCTGAATATCAACAGGGAGACTTAGGTGAACTACTTTAGATTCAAACTTGTAATATGCATGATGAATAGGAACACCAAAATACTGAATTTGTTTGAAATGTTAATTCTTAAAACTGTGAGTAAACATACCTTTCCTCCTTGTCATTGGTGGCGTCTCGTCTACAACAAATGGGAGAAAATGTGTGTGTGAACTCAGACATTTGACCTCCACAGAAATCAGTAAGAATACATTTTACCATACCATGTTCAAATATTTCACAAAGTAAACGGTACTTGCAAACAACAGGAATACATTCACAGGAAAAATTGTGAAAATTCAGTATCTGTCACCTTTGTCCTGCATCAGAACGTCAGACAGGTATGACAAAAACATGTTCCTCCTATCTGTGATCTCCTCCACTGCGTCTGACACAACTTTCATGGGATCAAAGCTGATATCTAAAATTTCCAGAAAAGGTTGACAGTGTTTTGAGTAACGTTGACAGATTTAAATGATGAAATGTAATAATACAGAGGCCAATTACCACTGAAATAGTACGAACAGTTACAAGGCAAGTTGATATAAAAGTGTATTTCATAGGTCAAGCAGGTATGTACCTTCACTGCCAGTGAACATGCTTGTCACAGAGCCAAAGACATTTTTGTTAAAGTTTGTGATTCCTTCAGTTGCATAGTTGATGACATCCATTGGGTTAACATTGAGATCAGAAATCCATTCTACAAAACAACAAGACCAATGATTGGAGATGATAATAGTGAAGAGCAGTAGGAGTTTGTTTAGCACAGACTTGTTTACCATTACTTGCGGTAAAACTTTATATTTTTAGGAGCTGTGAAATACCTTTCGGGGTGGCAAAGAAGCCTGGCACATATAGCACACTTGCTACATATTTGGCCCCATCGGCTGCTCCTGTTACAATCTTGTCAGGATAGTAGGTCACAAAATTAAGGGTTCCTACAAATGAAAGCATATTGAAGCAAATGTAAATCCAGAATCCTTTATGTACTGTAACTCACAATTTAAAAAAAGAAATAAAAATGAAATGATGTACTGTAAGATATAAAATTTACATCAGGAATGGAGAAAGAAGAAGTCTATGAAACATGAATAGTGTGTCATGTAGTAAACACCACTGAAAACAAAACTGTGCATAGATAATCTTCTCAAAAAGTGATGGTAGTTGCATTGATTTGGAGAATATTGCCTGGAGGAATCACCTTCGAAGATGTCAAATATGGCAACAACGACGCTCTTCATTCCATCCCGTATGCTTTCCATCACTACACCACCAGACTTCAAAGACTCCAGAGACAAAGGGTTTTCTGGACACACCAGACAAGACACAGAGGAATGTTATAGATGGCTTTGCAAGCCACCTGATCTCATTGCAAACCATTGTTTCCAACTGATGCTACAAAAGGATATTCTTCTTGATCTTACTTTCTTAGTAACACTTTGTGTGTGTGTGTGTGTGTGTGTGTGTGTGTGTGTGTGTGTGTGTGTGTGTGTGTGTGTGAATTTGTGCCTGTGTGTATTTGCAGTATGTAACAGTATGTAATTCATATTTACATGATAACACACAGTAAGATACCTTTAGGTGTCATGCTTGTCACATATTTGACTGCATTTGCTGTTCCACTTAATATCATGTCTGGATAATAGGTCACTGCATGAATTGTTCCTGGGAAAGTAACCAATGAAAGTATTTCTTAAGACATCATCATATGAAACATCATCCTTCTATTTCATATGTTGCAACAAATGTTACTCAATAATGTAAGTAAACAATAATCCTGCTTCCTCATATTCTTGTTATGACAACTTGTCTTTTGGGTGTGTGGGGGCATAGCACATGGGGTAGCGGTCTCTGGGGACCAAAACTTCTTATGGCACATGAGCTCATAGGGGGCTACATGCCCACCAAGATTCAAGTGACAGGAAGTTTTGTACAAGGCAAACCCCACTATTCCATGTATTGTTCCAGGAAGTAAACAATCCTGCTTCCTCTTAGGCTTCTTTAGCTTACAAGAACTTGTGCCCTGTACTCACCTTCAAAGATGTCAAATATGTAGACAACAACCCCCTTCACGTCCTCTCGTATGCCCTCCATTAGTAGACGCCCAGACTGTAGTAATTCCGAGTTTTGTATAGTTTCTACAGAAGAAATAAACATATTTCATATTATGTGACACTGTACATGTTGGTACAGTGCACAATTGTGATATACATGTAACAACTTGCAGCTTGTTATGCTATATTGTACACAATGTTATTTAAACTGCCTGAAAGACTTTGCTTATGTAAGATAAATGTGTGTAGTAGTATACCAAAGCTGTTGTTCATCTTTTGAGATCAAAGGGACATTCCAGCTCATTTCAACCCATAACCTTGTTGCTCGAGGTCACCGCTAACTGACAGGAGCAAGAAAATAAAAACTGACACAGAGTTACCACAACTGTTTAGCCTTAACTGCGTTTTGCTATTCAGCCTAAGTTGTACAAAAACTTCTCTTTCTTTTTCTTATTGACAGCACTTGGGGATCTCAAACGACAGGGTTATAGGTTGAAATGCACCAGAATATCCTTTTAAGGGCAGTAGTATGATATTTGGATGAGTATAATCGAGTGCATAATGGGGAACTGGTGGTTACCTGGAGCGTTGTACACAGCATCAGACACCTGGGCTACCAGCTTGTCTGCGCCGTGTGTTATTCCCTCAACAGCCATGTTGGCTGCTGCGATGGGATCATTGCTCACTTCTTGAATCGCTGAGGGCCACATTCCCAATAGAAATAAACAAACAAACAGTTGGTTGTTTATAAATACCGTAAGCCAATGAATGGACTGCAGTGTTTTTGACCATGTCTGGCGGGCTAATGGTGAACTTACCAGCTATTTGGTTGTCATCAACAAAGTCAAAGAGATACAGGCCGACAGCAGACCAGGACAGGACGAGAGCGATGACAATGACCAACTGGACCGGCTTGCTTAGCTTTCCAAAGAAACCATTGCCCTTGTTGGGGGGGTGTTTTTTAGACTCCACTTCTGCACCTGGTAATCACGGTTAAAGCAAAAGATGTATCTGCTGCCACCACACACACACACTGACACACACAGATGCAAACAGAATCTTCGTATTTTGCTTTAATTTTTTTGTGAATGAATTTGGAATTTTGAGTGGTAAAATCATGTTTTACCATTACTGGTGAATATCGAAAACATGGTATCAAAAATAACTATAAGGAATTAAACTCCATTAAACAATGTTATAACGCTTGATCAGTACACAATGTATCCATGCACAGTATATAATGTCAATAATCAGTGTCAATGTCAATTTATTTATAAAGCACTTAAAAAAACATTCGTTGACCATAGTGCTGTAAAGCAAAACAAAAACAAACATGTCAAAGTAAAAGACTTATAGTCTAATCATCATGTCATTAATCATGGGAAAGGCCAGTAAACAGGCTAATTAACAATTTCAGGAGAAAAGCTGATTGACCACACATGTACATGGATCAAAAGCTGAAACTTGTCCTTGTTTCAGGCATTAACACATATTAGAAATGAGTGAAGTTCCACATAGCATGGTGTTTTGACCTCAGCAGGATCAGTGCCAATGCAGAGTCACTGTAGGGCTTACTGTATTGTATCTATAGACACACATTAGTACCAGCTGACCACTTAGATGTGTGCAAGGCAAGGTCGTTAAAGTTGGGTCGAAATTATAAACTAATGTCAATCCAAACATCAATCTGAGCCGCAAGTGCTTTGAACTGTTAATTTTTCCTTTGAACTACGTAATTATGTGAGACCTTATTGTATTACACCACAGTGGACCAGAGCTAAAATTGGCCACCAGTGGAAACATCTTCTGTCAAAACCCTGTTTAGTTGAGAACAGGTGATAGATCCTCTAGGAACAGGGCCATCCTTATAATGCTGACGTGCAGTGTTGTTTGGATTCTTCAGCATTTTCACACAGTGTATAAAATAATATTCCCCATCAAGTTCACAGAACTCCAGAAATAATAAATGAACCCAGCCCAAGTGCTGAGTCGACAGATCCCTCGAACATGCCATTCTATTTACTTCCCACACTGAAAATACGTCTGTCACACTTGCAGCTCCACCTGACAAGCACAGCAATGGACTATTTAGTCACTTGAACTTCAGGACACTGTTTACGCTGGTTGAAACATATCAGTCTACAATGCTTGAAGAGCACATTTCTGACGTACTGTATCTTTGGCTCAAAGACAAAACCTTGCCAATCGGTTGGTTTCCTTCTTCAAATATTTGTAAGAATATAGCATACATTTAACATCACAATTTGGTTAAATTATCAAGAAATAAACATGTAGACTTTTGACGAATATCATTGGTCATGTGTGTCATACTTTGATGTCACAGCACCAGTTTAGCAGGATGGAATCTGAGCTCCAGTGAGTTGACGCTCAGTGAATTCTTTCCAGAAACTTTTTGCAATCAAACGCCTTAGTGAGAACTTGGCAAATGTTTCAAGTGTGAGATATTATCCCCTTTGCCACTGACACTGCCAGTCCTTAGGGGGACTTTTAACACCGCACAAACTCTTTGGTATCAAACAAAACAAAGACCTGTACCTTGTGGTTTATCATCCCCAGCCATGTCGAGATGAAGGTTACTTCAGCTGAAACTCCAGAATTGGGGAGGTGTAGCCAGAATCTTGTGTTGTTGTTGTTGTTTCTTTCTTTTAAATCCTTTTAAACACCACTTGTCAAATGGTGTTGCCCTTGTGCATCCGCCATATAATCCAACAAGGTTGATCTTTTTTGCTAAATCATTTGCGGAGGGGCTGAAAAAGAAGGAAGAAGGGCTGGTAGTTTCAGTGTGGCTGGTCTCTTTGCATAGCAGAAGGGAGTCTATGGGGAGTGGAGGCTGAGGGAGAACAAAAACAGGCGAGGGGCTTAGGGACAGAGGGGGGCAGCAGATATGTGCTCACAATTTAGCCAATATTATTTGCGCCTCACATGGTAATAGGTCACAAAGCAGGCAGGCAAGCAGGCAGGCAGGCGGGAGCAAGGGGAGACTCAAGGTAACCTTATCTCCCTCGGCTGGTCCAGGTTATTCTTAGCTGGTGTTCCCTCTGCCAGCTGCTTGTACCCTGACCTTTTTTGGCAGTGGGGGCGTGAGTGGTCAGAGGACTCCAGCGGACAGCGAGGGGTGGAAGAAGACACACACGCGTGCACACACACACGCGTGCACACACACACACCCTTCCCTCTGTCATTGGCCTAGCCACACTGACACGCAGGACTAGAGTACTGTGCGAATGTCACATGAAACAGACAAAACCAGCCTTGTGGATTTCGATCTGTTTCTTCATCATGTTTCTCCTTCCTCCTTTAAGTTTGTACATGGCTGCACTTCTTCTGTGTTTTCGTTATGTCTTACACCTCAGAACTATACAACTGAGCCTATCAGTTGTCATAGACCATACAGGCTTTCATCAGTCATGTGAAATCCTGTCATTCCGGTAATCTTAATCAAATCTCAGTGGTGTGATCTACAGTCATGTGTGATGCCCTATCTCTTTCACAGCAGATGACTTTCACACTGTATTTATAGAATATTTATAGAAATCAACACACACATACACACACGCCGGTCTCATTTGTGTGGAACCAATGCATGAGAGAGATTCTGCTCTCTACTTGATTACAGATTAGATGTAAACTGCCTGATTTATTGACGAGCTTCCAGGCTTGTTTAAAAAAGAAATAGTCTCTTGCATTAAGAGTAACTGACTCCAGCTAGAGTTGTCATGAGGCAACAATCAGTAACTCCTGCCATCTGAGAGGTCTGATGTGTCTGATAAAAGCTGGCTACTACACTGTAGAACAGAGCAAGACCCAGAGAAGAGCAGAGCAGAAAACAAAAGTTTCCCAAGCAAACAAACTGAACAAAAACAAGTAGCTGGACCTACCACATAGCCCACTGCACAGCGTGACGTGTGTTATTCAAGGAAAGTGAGTAACATGATAAACTTCTCTCCATCCCTACCTCTGCCGCATCTTTTATACCGGCATTCTTGCGTGTTCTCCCCATGGCTTATGGATACATCTCAAATACACAAAGTAAAAATGTTTAAGTTCCTGCTGTGCTTCACTCCTGGAGCTCTTGATATTCCATGAGTCTTTGTCATTATTTTGTCATTAGATGTAGTCTGTTCGGATACTCAATGTTACTTACTATACTTATATACTACTATACTATACTACTATACTTACTATACTTATATACTACTTATACTATATATACTATACAATACTAAATGTGACTTATTCAAAACAATATTCACAGTCTGAACTGCTAGACTGACTTTAACATAAGATTCAAGTGGATGTCTGTGTGTGTGCACAGTGTGTTTGTCAATGTGCAACGCTATACAATGTTGTGTGGATTCATTCCTAGAACAAGACAATGTTGTGTGGACTAATAAAGTCTATAACAAGAGAAAAAGTACATTGTAGTGACATGTTAAATCAAGATTTTAAAATCATTTATTTATTTGTGGGGGGACCATAAACATAAACTAAAAGTCAAGTCAAAATACATTTAAAAAACTGGGCTATTTTTTTTTTTTTTTTTTAAAGAACATTTGCAGCGCTGTTGTGTCTGGTGTAGCCAGTTCCACTCATTATCGTGGAAGCTAAGTGTTGAATTTTGATATTGTAAATGCATACAAGACAATAAAATGAAAGTAAAAGCAAGATAAATGTCAAAGTGCTGAGTGGCTTTTACGCAGCGGGTATTTTTAAAGCCACCAGGTAATAGAAGGGTGGCTGGTTCAATCTCTAGTGGGTCCAAAAATGTGGGTGGGGTATTTCTCTCCCACATCCACAGCCATAGACCTCCGCTTTGACATTGGCAAAACGAAATTGAAATCCCTCTCACGTGTCTTTGCTGAAAAAACATGTGGAAACTAACTTTTTTTTTTTTAATAACTGCTACTTTCAAGCTCAGTAGATGACAGAGAAGTCTTAGACACAGACATTTTTGTCAACACAGTTTTCTCGTCTATTCCCTCTTGATGTTGATCCTTGTTGCCTGTTAAGAAGGGAACTACAATTTTTGCTAGCCTGGAGCTAACGCAGCTCCTAGTGTCTTATTGTACTGTATTCTATTTATTGTTATTTGATACAAACTCTGAGACTTACCGTTGTCATGTGGCATGGGTGAGGGCTCTTGAGCAACCCCCAACCCCAGCCATAACCCCAACCACTCCCTGGGTGCTGGATTAATGCCTATCCATTGCTAAGTGTGTGGGTATGTGTGCTTCCAGTGAGCTCACTGCTCAAAGTGTGTGTATGTGTACTGTTGGTAGGAAAAAGAATGAGAAAATTTTGTCAACATCTAGGGCAATGACTTCTTGCTCATCACCCGGAGAAATGGAATACTGATTCCTTATTGGCTGACAGGGGCTGTGTTAATTCTGTATAACACACACCTATGAAGTAGATCTGGTGAAAAAGTCTAATAACTGTTCTATATCAATGCTCTTTTGAATGGTAACTATAACAACCATAGTAAACTGCAGTTGAACTTGTCAGTAACAATGGAATCAGCTGTTTTTAGCTATAACCACAGCTAAAAAAAAGTAGTACAGCAACAGAACAGGTTTCTTTATAACTGAGTAACAAGCTTGGTTTTCAATTGATGTCTATTCTATGAGTTGCATAGAACTGAGTGATAAGCGGAATAATGGCCTTTGAGGTGTGCTGTTATACAGAATTAATGAACTTGGTGGAGCAACTTCACACCACCTTTGGCATTGTGAAATGATTGCCTCTGTCTTGTTTTTTAATTCCAAATAACCGCACACCTCCCTAGCATATCGGCGTTTGCTATGTGGCCTAGCATCACAGAGTTTTTATAAGTGAGAAAAGAATGATGCTGAACCAGAGAGAGAGAGGTGGGGTCAGGGATATCTCTCCACCAGAAGTATTGACATCTGCAGAGGCGGTAGCTGCAGTGGTATCTGAGGATCTGAAGCAGATGGCCACATTCCCCACCACGTCAACAGCCACCAGCTCCACCTCCTTAGAGCAGCACGAGGCTGTGTAAGTGGCCACGGTCACATTAGCTCCGTCCACATCAGTCACTACAGTCGTGCTGAGGGTGCCGCTGCCCCGACGGACTCTGATGCTCTCGATGCCCGTACCATTGCCATCCGTCAGGTTTGCAGAGAGCTTCCATGAGAGAAGACTGCAATTGCCAGTGCAGTTAGCATCCACACTAACCACTTTGCATGTAGGAGATGAAATGTCGGTCACCTGAAAGACATGAAAATTGATTCAAGAAATGAGCAAGAATTCAGCAATATGAACTCAAAACAGCCTTTCCAGAATATAACAATTCTCAGGGCAGGATCATAAACCCAAACCATCTGCAATAACTGATCCTGACACGTTTGCCAAGAACCTGAACAAGAACAACTGTTATTCCAGGTTTGACATCGTGGACCACTGAGGACATGCAGGTCCTTACTGGAGTCCATCCCGATCCTGGAGCCAATTAAATGTGCACCACAGAAGAAGTTGTCCGCCAACACCTGTGAAATTATAAGCCTGGCAAGGCACCAGGGCCGAATGGTATTCATGCCCATAAGCTCAAGGACTGTGCCAGTGAGCTCTCCCCTGTCATCTACTCACTCTTCTCACAATCATACAGAATCGCTACAGTCCTAGTCCTTTAGAAAACATCCACTACAGACCTTAATCACTAATGTCCAGTTGTACTCACCTCCATAATGAGGAAATGTATGGAAAAACTCATCAAATCTCTGCTCCCAGTTGTCAACCCACAACTTGATACCAGTTTGCCTACAAAGACTCTGTGGCATGCCTCCTCCACTCCTGGAACCCCCCGCCAACTTCACCAGACTACCCTTCATCGACTTCAGTTCTGCATTCAATACCATCCAACGCCACCTGACGATCAAGAAACTCCACCATCGTCATGTCTTTACACCCCTCATCCAGTTGATTCACAACTTCCTCAGTGACAGACCACAATCAGTCAAAGCAGGTACATCCAAATTCCCACCCACTATCATCAACACAGGTGCCCCACAGGGATGCGTCCTGAGCCTTTTTACCTTTCTACACCCTTTATACTCCCCTCCCACTCTATACACCAACAACTGTTCAAGCCCCCCACTATTTCCCGCTATCACCCACTACCATATGCTTCAAATACTCTGACCCCCCTGGCATACATACACTCCTCAATGACACTAACTCCATGACAGCATACCAAGACTTCATC
Source organism: Tenualosa ilisha (assembly GCA_015244755.2). Taxonomy (NCBI): domain Eukaryota; kingdom Metazoa; phylum Chordata; class Actinopteri; order Clupeiformes; family Clupeidae; genus Tenualosa; species Tenualosa ilisha. Next base: position 441,907 of record PYXC01000903.1, read on the forward strand.
TCCTACCTTGCACACTAGCACACACACGACAACCTTCACTTTAACATAAGTAAAACCAAGGAACTGGCAATCAGCAACCCCAGAACAACAACCGATATAACCAATGGTCCTATCTGCATTAATAATGAATCCGTTGAAATGTCGGACTGTTTCAAGAACCTTGGGCTCACTCTGGACAACAAACTAACCTTTGATCCACACATCACTGATATCCACAAAGACTCTCAGCCATTCACAACTAAAAGCACTCTCAGTTGCCCCATGTCACCTACTGTACAAATACGTAATACACCAGCTCTGTTATACTATACACCCTGTTTCTTTAACATATTAAAGAGACCCTATGTAGCATTTTCATAGTCATAAAACCATTCAGAAATCATTGTTTTAGTTGACCGTCCTGTTTTGGCGAACAGTCACTTTCACTGTGACATCTACTGGCTTCTTATGGAAAAACAGAATTCGTAGGACGAGTCGCCTTTTGGTTTGAATCCTACATGCAGCAGTAGATGGTTACAATGCATAATGGTATGCAGAGCCATATATACATATATATATATATATATATGTATACGATGCATTACTGAGTGTAGGCCTAAGTTATGAAAGTAGGGAAGAAAGATAAAATGGTGAATGGATTACTTGTGTCGTGTTGCCAGCTTGAACTGATGCATGTTCTGTGCAAATCTGTCACCACCCCGTCCTGTCTACCTCTGTTTCCTCACATTTCCTCTCTGTCTTCTCCGTTAACTGGTTTCATTGGTTTCAATCACGCTATCTTTTCACCTGTTTTCACTGATTTGTTCCCCACCTGTGTCTCGTCTTCCCCGATTATCCGTGGTTATTTATTCCCCTCTGTTTCCTCCACTCCCTGTATTCTGACTCCTGTCTGTTTCTCTGTGTTTTTCCCCGTGATTGTTTACCTGCGTCAGTTTCCCACAAGGGTTCTGTTTCCCGGTCTGTTTTCCCGTTCTGTCTCTGTTTGTCTCTGTCTCTTGAAGATCGCCTGCCTGTTGCCGAACCCGGACTGCCTGTGACCTACGCCTCTGCTCCTCTGCCCCTGGTTACTGACCCACTGCCTGCCCACGACTCTGCTCTGCTCTCCTTCCACCGGCTCTCCGACCTGCTGCCTGCCCACAACTCTGCTCTGCTCTCCTGCCCCCGGGTCTCCGACCTGCTGTTTGCCCACGACTCTGCTCTGCACTCCTGTCCCGGCTCTCTGACCTGCTGCCTGCCCACGACTCTGCTCTACTCTCCTGCCCCCGGTTCTCCGACCTGCCGTTTGCCCACGACTCTGCTCAGCTCTCCAGCCCCGGCTGCCTGACTCAACGCACGAAGGGCATTCGCACTCCATTCCCACCCCCCTAATCCGTAAATAAAGACTGTTTGCAACTTGCTGCAACTCTGGTCCACCCTGTTTGTTTCCTGACAAAATCAATGAAATAATGTATTAAAGTACTGTAAATTTTTACATCTGTCTATCTAACAGTTCTATAAATAATTTATTTCAAAGTACTGGTTGTTTAAGGTGCAAAGTATCACCTCAGCAATGACAGCTAGCCGCAACACCGCGTAGTTGGAGTCGGTCGCTCCAGGTGCCTCAGCCTCGATGGTCAGTGTTACATCAGTGCCTGATGGTGTGTCTAAAGGAGCTGTTAGGGTCACTGTGCCTCAGCACGACCTTCAGCATCCAGAGTCACACTACTGGGGAAAGACGAGTTGAACCCAAGGTCATTCCTCGCTCGGATAGTGAAGCTACTGTCGGAGGCATTCGAGGACACAATGAACGGGATACTGAGGTCTGTGCCTGGCTCCCAGGTGTTATTTATCAATGCCTGTAAGGGGAATGTATAACAGAGATTAATACCAATTATTTAGATGAGAATTATTTTTGAAACGGAAACTAATAGTAGTTAAGAACTCACAGACACTGTCACTGTCACATCAGAGGTTCTCAGCTGGGTAGATGACTGTCTCTGAAACCTGGAATTTCCCCCATTTACCCCCATGACACGAAGGGCAAACTCTCCTGCTGGCAGTCTGTCCACAGTCACCTGGTACTCTCCACTGCCTCTGTCTTCCACTGTTGTGTTAACAGGCTGCGCCCCAGATGCTGGAATAAACATCACCTCAGTGGCACTGACAGAGTCACCACCCATTACAGTCAAGAGAAGTGTGGCATTCCTATCTGCAGATGGAGACAAATTCAGACTCAGTGCTGGAAATGTTAAATGAGTGTTGGAAAGGTTAAATTTCAAAATTGGTTTTGCTGGTGTGTTCTCTCACTGGCTGGTGGGAGGCCTGATAAAGTCCGCAGTCCTGGATGAGGACCTGTAAATATCTCCACAAATTCAAAGAGGAAGTCTATGTCACTCTGACCTGGAAGAATAAGAATACAGATGTGTTTTTCCCCTTTTTTCTAAAGGGTACAGTCTTTGTTATGTGACTTTCTTCTATCATCTTGCTGTTATTTTGTTTCAGACCACTCATCAAAAGGATACTTTACAGTAATTTCAGCTGCCAACAAATTATGTTACATTCCTTGTGCCTCCAATTAAAGACAGTGAATGATTGACACCAGGACTAATAATAGATGGAACTTGACAACTGGCTGGAGATTGCTGCTAATATCAACTGTAGAACAACCTTTGTCTGAAGTTCATTGATATTTGCCTTTGATTCCAATAATCACCTATCGCTTTGATGGAGTAGGCTTGTATGGAGTCCATGCTGATCTCCCATAGCCCTGCCTGTGCAGTGATGTTCAGACGCACTGTCCAGAAGTTCCCCACATTTTCAATGGCTCCCAGAGCTCCAAAGGATTCAGTGTTATTTTGGGTCACGCCTGAGGACGAGGTGTTGGAGGAATGAGTATTATGAAAGTAAAAATACACTACAGATGTTATTTTGGTCACGCTGAGGACGAGGTGTTGGAGAATGAGTATTATGAAAGTAAAAATACAACAATAAAAAAAAAAAAAAAAAAAACTACAGATTTTCATAACTGACTGTAATTATTAAAGTGAAACGCCGGCACTGAAGTTATTAAGGGTCTTTTGGGCCTGAGCGTACCAGCACCACTTGGCCAGACGCATCCATCACTATTTTAAAAATAGTAAACAGTACTACAGTACTTGGTTGTAGCATTATCAGTTGTAAGTGTCATACTATGTCGTGCCTTTATAGTATTTCAAAATAGTGATTTGGATGCATCTGACCAAGTGGTACTGATTTGCTCATTGAAACCCATTGTAGGCTGTAAGTGCAAATGGTGGTAAAACGGAAAAAGTTAGCAGTTAGCATTAGCTACTGTTTTGCTATTCAGTCTAACTTGATCCTTTTCCTACGTGCAGCAATCAGTGACCTCAAACAACAGTGCCATGGACTGAATCACACCAGATTTGTCCTTTCATAGCTTCAGCGTTGTGTTATTTTTACGTTTATTACTACTGCTGAAAATATATACTGTTTACAGAATAATAATTATGTTAATAGGTGCATATATTTAATAATGAAATTTTAAGTTCAAAGCATATTGCAAAAGCATAATCTCAATGCAGTATTTTCACAGAAAACTACATGTTGCAGTGCTTTACTCTTTATTACTGTAATGCTAATAGTAATAAAGTGAAATTTCAAAGCAAAGCATAATTTTAAAAGCAACTGTTTTATTTTTTAATCCACTCACCGCTAGGACTACTGATGGTGAAAATGGGAGAGCTGCCTGTGACGTACACTGTGACTTTGCTCAAAGAGTCATCAATGATGAAGGAGAAATTCTCTGCTTTACCTGGGCCCCACAGCCTGAAATATGGTCACCTAAAGCCAGAAAAAAATCCTGTGCTATAACGTTTGTATGAAGAATTGGACATGAAGAAAACATTGGTAGAAAAAAAGTGCGGAAAATATCATTATTCCAGACAAGTTATATTTATACACTTAGCAGACGCTTTTATCCAAAGCGACTTACATTTTGTCACCTATCAGTTGTTCAGAGCCAGTCTCTCCTAGAGCAACTTAGGATTAAGTGCCTTGCTCAAGGGCACAACGGTGGCAGCTGGGACAAGAACCCACAACTTTCCAGGCTACTAGCACATTAGCCAAGTTCGTTAACTGCTACGTTACCACCACCCCAAGTGAACTTCTGCTATTAAAGGGACAAAAATGAAAGCTTTACTTTTCAATGGTAAATAGAATATATCAACTTCATTATCAAAATAGCCAAGTGCAATTACAGCCTAATTAAACTCTGTATAGGCTCTGTATGATGACTTGCAATGGCTCTTGGCAACACAATGAACAATAGCTTGGTGTACTGACATCACTTGAAGGCTTTGTTCTAATTCACCCATGTTTTAGTGGCCATTTTAAGTTCAAGATTTCTATATGAAGGAGGGCACAACCATAACTCATGTTCATGACAGCTCTGCACAGGCCATGCACAACCACTCCAAGAGAGTGTGTTAGAAGTAGTTGTCTGCTGTGTTGGTTCATTACCAGAGCTGAATGAGTGGAGTCTTTGACAATGCTGGTTGCCTGTGGCAGGTCAGTCTTGGTGACCTGGATGACCTGTCCTCCTGATGCCTGGGCCAGCTCCTGGTAGACCTGAGTGAAGGAGCGACCAGAGAACTGCAGCCTTTGGTTCTGCTGGTTGTCACTGGCCTCTCTGCGTTTGCGGGCGCCGCTGCCTGATACTCCTGTCAGTATGTAGTTTACCTGAATAAAGTACAAGAGAAAACAAGGGCCTGATCAGAGACTGTAAAATAAAAAAAATTACATTAAACGAAATACTGAATGAAATTGTCTGGATGTGTCAACACATACCACTGACTGAGTGTTTTGAATTAGTGCAAGAATAGTGCTCTTCAGGTAATCATCTTTTGCAGGAGCATCAGTGAAAAGAAATAATTCAGATGATGGTGGTGCCTCTGTTAACGCAAGCTGAAACCACAAAGAAAAGAATGAAAATTTACCTGCTAAAACTGACCCATATCCTTACTTTCAGTTGTGGTTTCTGCTTTTGCCATGGAGAATCCTTCCATGCATTTTTTTTCTCTTTCACATAATCTATTATGTTAATGTACCTGTAGCCCAGACAGACTCATTTCAGGGAAGTCTTCGCCTCCAGTTGCGGTGAGTGCATTAACGTGTGTTTTGAAAACATCTGCATCTGTTGTGCTTAAAAGAGGGCCAATGTCTGAAAATGAAGTTTGACTTAGTGAAGAGTTACAGTATAAACTATGACTGTTACATTTGACTGAATTTGACTGAATTCTGTGGAAGCTACCTGGATCATTGAATGGCACCAGAAGGTACTCAGGGGGCTCGTCTGGTGTTCCCCTCCTGTTGTCTATAATGTTTAAGGCCACTCTTTTTACCTCCTCGATGACTTCAGACATGCCCCCGGTGGTGTCAATGACAAAGCACAGAGCAGAGGGAGACCGCATGAGCCCCATAAATCTGTTACAGAAATGACAAAGCGAAATATGAATGTTTTGTCATGAATGTTGGAAACTGATGGAGAAAGAAGGCAAAAATGAATAGAAGTGTATAAATGTTAGTTTGATTAAAAATAGAATAAAGAACACAGATAGCGATGTAGCATGATGGAGTGAGAGTAAAGGCAAACAGAGACTGAGCGATGTGGGCTGATATTGATAGAGTGAGAGAGAGAGAGAGAGGGCAAGAGAAACAGCAAGAGAGAGAAAGAGAGAGGGCAAGAGAAACTGAAAGAGAAATGGATGCATCTGTCTGTCTTCATGTGTCTACTGCCATAACATTTCATTTCCTTTTGAGGGTTTACTACAGTTTATCCATCTGTTAATTTGTGTAAAATCCAACTCTTTCGGAAATCTATGGTGACATTCTATCTATCTGTCTATCTATCTATCTATCTATCTATCTATCTATCTATCTATCTATCTATCTAAAGCCTTTTTTAAATATTTAAAACAAAATGCTCAAACCCTGTTCTCTTCTGACTAGTATCTGTGCTGCTTCGCCAGTTTTTTCCTTACCGCAGAAAGTTTCTGTCCCCAGTGGCTGCTCTAACGTCCCGTAGGAGTTCTAGGCTGGCATTGGTAGCAACTTTGACAGCTTCAAGATGAAGGCCCCCATGTATTGAGTCCTCATCATCTTTGTTGATGCCCATCTTTGGACTGGACCAACGAGAGATATCGCCAAGTCCACCATGACTGCACTTGCCTGTGTACATAAAGATGCAGTCAGTCGTACATAAAGAAACAGTTTATGTATATAGGCAAACTTTCAAAAGCTTTATGCTTTACCTTTTGGTTTTGAAAATCCAAAGTATGCCGTCGTAAGCTTCTGTTCATCAATAATACTTTGCAAGATATTTTTGCAGTTTTGACCATCACAGTCTCCACATGTTGGGGTATTCTCATCTAAGAAAAGAGATGCATGTGATTCATTGGCGTTTCAGATACAGGGACCTAAAGTTTCTTATTGACTTGGATCTTATGAATCATTACTATTGACTATGAGACTCAAAAAAGCTTTTGAGCTTTTTTACCAGTTTACCTGCGATGTTGGTTATTATCACATCTGGCTTGATCAGAGCAGAAAAGGGAACTCTTTTACCCAGCTCAATCCAGTTACTGTGGCTGTAAAAGTCCTATAATTGGCCAGACATACTAAATGTTACTTGTCTTAATGTGTACCTTTGAAAAGCAGTCAATCTTTTGCTACTGCATCTGAAATACAAAAAAACCCACCAAAACATAAAAATGACCTGTAAGGTGTGAAGTGTCTGTCCTAGTGTGCGTCTCGCAACCTCAAAGTTCCCCTGCTTCACACTGGCCTTCACAGCCACCAAACCATTTTTAATGCGCTCGTGTCCAATTAAAAGTTTCTCGTTGCAAAAATGCAGGTCAGATACAAAGAAGCCATAACTAAAATCAGTGTCTCGATTTGAATCTTTGATAGTTTCGATTGAACTCAGAAAAGGTTCGACAGAGTCTGATGTTGCACAAGCCTTTGCCAATGAATGAGGCGAAAGATCACCTGTCTGAAAAGAGAGAGAAAAGGGGAACAAATAAAAGCACTGCATTTATTTAGCATTTATAAACCCTAAATTAAAGGTTCTTGGGTAACACTTTACTTGAGGTTGTCAACATTAAAGTGATATAAGCTTGTTATAAGCATTACATCACCCTTATCATGTACATGTAATGAAACTTGTTGTTTATGACTGTTGTCATTGAGTGTCATTCGGTTTTCGTAATATCTGCATCCCAAACAGTGTCAGCTTCACATGACAAAAACTGAATGATATTTAATGACAACAGTCACGAGCATTGAAAAAGTGTCATCAATGTTCATGACACGTCATGTCATCTCACGTTTTACATTTACATTACATTTACATTTATGCATTTAGCAGACGCTTTTATCCAAAGCCACTTACAAAAGAGGATAACATTCAAGCTGCAACACAATTAAAGAAACTAACAAAGAATGCATATTGCTAACATAAAAACTGCACTATTTTAAGTAGAAAGTGCAATAGTGTAATAAAAAGTGCAGTATAAAAGAGAAATTAAGTATAAGATGTTAAGTGCATTCTCAAAATTTAGGCCAGGCGGTATTCTTGGAAGAGCTGGGTCTTCAAGAGTTTCTTGAAGGTGGAGACGTTCCTGACAGGCTTATGTCACTCTGATGTCGACATCCTCAAGTAGGCCTAAACTGTAACCAGTTTGTGTATTGGAGGATTTGACACTGCAGATGTCCATCTCACCCGCAGCGCAAAAAACTTGTTTCCCTCAGCCAGAGCCAAAGACCTACAGGTCTCAGCGGTAGCTTGTAAAATGGCCGCCTCTGTTATCTGCTGATGATTGACAGAGTTTGGTTTCTTTATTGGGCTTGATATTGGCATAAAACACAGAGTTTGGCTCACAAAGAAGATTGAGAGTAGAACTGTTCTGCCGAACCTCATGGTGAATTCTGCAAAAAGGATAAAGAGGGAAAAAGGATATAGAGTGGAAAGCATGTGCCAGCATTTAATTCAGTTAAAATCATTTATATTATATTTATACGGCACCTTTTACAATAGTATTGTCTCATGGTGCTTAACAGCAAGGAGCACCCAAGAGCAACAAGGGCATGGAAAAACTACCCTACAAAAATTGGGTAACTGTATTCCGTCACACTTACAGTTTAAATAGCTGATAATCAAAATAGTTACTTTGTTGAAATACATTTACAAGTTACAAGTTACATTTACATTTATGGGCACGCGCGCACACTCTTTTAAATTTGGAGCAGGACAGCCATTTATGCACCTGAGGCAAAAGCTCTTTTCTCTCTCTTTTCATAACTCAAAATAAAACATGTCTTCGCTGTTTGCTTTGACAGTAGAAAACATGTTTATCAGACTATAACTTGCAGACAACTCGCAGTTGTATTAATGCCAGAAGCGCATGGGTTCAAAATAGCTCACTTTATATTGTGCTTAAACTATGAGTGCCTTTTAGACATCTCAATGCTAAAACAAATGTTAAAGTAAGAAAACGAGCAAGATTTTTCTCTGCGCTCGAAATTTGTGAGGAGTAGCCTTCCAGTCAGCAACGTTTGCAGGTCAGTGGCTCAGTTAGCCTAAGCATAAGTATACTAATGCAATAGACGTGTACATCTCTTAGCGAAGACGTTATAGAACTGTAACGAGGCTTACTTGCTCGGGGTCAAGAGTACTTGCACAGGGTCAAGGCTTCTTCTAATATTTCTTTGTAAAAAAATTACTCGATTTAATTTGCTATTATTTGAACAAACCTCTGTTCATAGCACATTTCGATTTCGAAACTTCAGAAGTACAATCCACACAGTGAATATCATTATTAGCCCAAGTTTTACTGTTGGGCGTGTTGGAGAGAGCATCAAACCTTTCCCAAGTACAATATTTTGTCGAGAACGTTTAAATATAAAATAAATCTGAATTTAAACATACATCAGTTCATGCGTCTCTTTACTTTTATCCTGAGGCGGACCACGGTAAAAACATAAATTATCCTTGGCAGAGCGCAGCACTTGCAGCACTAACACAGCCTCTGTCGACAGCGCAGGGAGTGCACTTGACAGGAGCTATCATTGGAACTCAACAAAATCAAGGCAGTCTTAAAAGTGCAATGTCGTCTTAAAGTGACAGTGTGCAATGTATTAGTACATATTTACAAGGTTCAAAGATCATAATCGAATATAGTCCAGACATGGCCCACAAATGATTTTATGTTACTGTAGATTCTTGCATTCAAACTTTAGATAAAGTGATAAAGTAATGAACTAATTATGAACAAAATATTTATAGATTTGTAAATAATTGAGAAATGCTGCGTTAATACGTTATATATCCAAATGATTGTATATTCCCCTCAAAACAATAATTTTGTCCAGTTTCAACAGTTGAAATGTTTTCCTTGCACTATTTGCACGGATTTGGATGAATCTTTCAGATAACATAGATATTAGGACAAGGAACAGATTATTACATTTTGGTAGTCCGTGACCCTGTTGCCTTGGCAGAGGTCTGTGCTCTCTGAGGGCTTTTCTAGCCCTCCTGTTGTGTTAGGGTCAAATTTGACCGAAATCACATTTTTTCCCTCTCAAAAATGTACTTAATCTATTTTTTTCAGCTTTGTTACATCTGTGAAATTTGACCAGACTATAAGAAAATGAATGGGTGAGACCACAGTAAATGTACATAAATAGTTTTTCAGGCGCATACAGTCTACCTACAGATCAAATGGACAGTGTGTGTTTATGTTCACTTACGCAAACATAAACACACCCCTCCCAATTTTTGCTCCCAGTGACAGTGTCCAAATTGATAATTAATGTATTATCTCAAGTAAACGATCATCTTTACACCAAAGCTGTGACCATGAAACAAACACAACAGGAGGAACAGTCTATCTATCTATCTTTTTTGCATTAACCTGTGTGAAGTAGGGTTACAAGAGGTACTGGTTTCAGAAGTGGAAGAATAGTTTAAATTGTCATTTGATGTGTAAATTGCAAAACAAAGCCTTTTTGAAAAATCAGAAAGATGATCTTAAAAAATGCTCAAAAACCCAATTCTCTTCTAACTAGTATCTGTACTGCTGTGGCTGACCTGTTTGCTTCCTTACCATGGAAAGCTTCTATCACAGATGGCTGCCCTAATGTAACGTAGGAGTTCTACGGTGGAATTGGTGGCAACTAACAGTCTCAAGATGAAGGTTCCCATGTATTGAATCTTCATTGTCTTTACTGATGCTCTTCATCATTTCATTGGTAGTGGAATCACAGCCTTCATGACTGCACTTGTCTGTGCACACACACAAACTGTTACTGAATGAGGGTATATTTGTGTAGTCAAACATTAAAAAAAACTTTGTAAAAAACTGCTGCTACTGCTGCTGGAGGATTTGATTCAAGAATGAAATATCCAGTGGTCAGTAATGCTTTGTAGGATGTTTTTTACAGTTTTGTCTATCACAGTCTCCACATGATGGGGTCTTCTTATGTAAAAAAAAAAAAAGAAATTGTATGTGATTCAGTGTCATCTCTCAGATACAGGGACTTACCTGTACACGCCGCTCTAGAATCTTAGATACAAACTACACAGGTACTGCAGCTAGGCGTGTCACAGTGCCTCCAGAAATTAATCCTTAAACTCACTGTAGATCATAAGTAAGTATGTTATGTCAATGTCAATCATAAATTATACCTAATAACATATGTAGTCTTGTGAATCATCCCTATTGACTCAAAAATGACACCATTTGGATATAAAAATTGGCCACTTTACCTGCGCTGTTGCCTATGATAACATCTGGCTTGATTAGAGCAGAAAAGGTGACTCTTTTACCCATCTCAATCCAGTTACTGTGGCTGTAAAAGTCCTTCAAAATTGTCAAAGACTAATAAAATCATGTCTTAATTCATTCCTTTTAAAAGTAATTACGCTATTTGTAGCATCTTTCATAAACAACAAAACACAACAATTTTCTGTAAAAAGTGAGTCAGCTGTCCCAGTATCTCTTTTTTCAAAGTTCTCACACTGCTTCACACTGGCCTTCACAGCCTCCACACCAAGTTTGATGCACTCACGTTCTGCTAAAATGTTATCACTATCAAAATGCAGCTCGTCTTCAAAGTTTAGACTAAAATCAGTATCTAGATTTGAATTTTTGATAGATTCAATTGAAGTCAGAAAATTCTGTTTGAAAAATTCTGCTTTTTAAATTCTCTTGTTTCTTGACCTTCATAAACCCTGTCACTTTTCACACATGATGATTGCAAACAGGAATGCAAACAAGCTAGTTAGTTTGAATGTATTTGATTATTTGAAATATATTTATTCTTTGTATTTTATTTGCTATTTTTAATGCCAAATTTTAGAATATGTCATAGGAGTATCAGTGTACCAATTAATTAATCTATAGCTGCCATGTTTCAACAACAACTACCGGCTAGTTGGCTTTTCAGTTTCCATGGAATTAAATGAGATTAAGGGCAAATTTGAACTGTTCTGCTGCTGGTGGCTCATGTGACTTGCCTCCTATCCTGCGCTACTCATCTACTGTCCTGTGCCTTTCATCTACTGTCCTGTGCCACTCACCCACTGTTCTGTGCCATTCACCTACTGTCCTGTGCCACTCACCCACTGTCCTGTGCCTTTCACCCACTGTCCTGTGCCATTCACCTACTGTCCTGTGCCACTCACCCACTGTCCTGTGCCTTTCACCCACTGTCCTGTGCCATTCTCCTACTGTCCTGTGCCACTCACCCACTGTCCTGTGCCACTCATCTACTGTCCTGTGCCACTCATCTACTGTCCTGTGCCTTTCATCTACTGTCCTGTGCCACTCACCCACTGTCCTGTGCCTTTCATCCACTGTCCTGTGCCTTTCATCTACTGTCCTGTGCCACTCACCCACTGTCCTGTGCCATTCTCCTACTGTCCTGTGCCACTCACCCACTGTCCTGTGCCTTTCATCTACTGTCCTGTGCCACCCACCCACTGTCCCGTGCCTTTCATCTACTGTCCTGTGCCACTCACCCACTGTCCTGTGCCTTTCACCCACTGTCCTGTGCCTTTCATCTACTGTCCTGTGCCACTCATCTACTGTCCTGTGCCATTCACCTACTGTCCTGTGCCACTCACCCACTGTCCTGTGCCATTCTCCTACTGTCCTGTGCCACTCACCCACTGTCCTGTGCCATTCACCCACTGTCCTGTGCCTTTCACCCACTGTCCTGTGCCATTCACCTACTGTCCTGTGCCACTCATCCGCTGTCCTGTGCCTTTCACCCACTGTCCTGTGCCATTCACCTACTGTCCTGTGCCACTCACCCACTGTCCTGTGCCACTCATCTACTGTCCTGTGCCACTCACCCACTGTCCTGTGCCACTCATCTACTGTCCTGTGCCACTCACCCACTGTCCTGTGCCTTTCACCCACTGTCCTGTGCCACTCATCTACTGTCCTGTGCCACTCATCTACTGTCCTGTGCCAGTCATCTAGTATCCTGTGCCAGTCATCTAGTTTCCTGTGCCACCCGCCCACTGCCCTGTGCCACTCACCCACTGTCCTGTGCCACTCACCCACTGTCCTGTGCCATTCATCTACTGTCCTGTGCCACTCACCCACTGTCCTGTGCCTGTCATCTGCTGTCTTGTGCTCTGTCCTGCACCACTGTCCCTTGACACTTGCCAAATGTTACAAACCTAACCCTGAACCTAGCCCTAAACCTAACCCATGAGAAGTAGCATAGGCCACTGGCAGAGAACAGTGGGCAAGTGGCACGAGATACAGTGGGCAACTTGCACAAAACAGTAGGTGAGCAGCACAGGACAGTAGGCAAGTGGGATGGGACAGTGCACAGGACAGTAGGCAAGTGGGATGGGACAATGCACAGGACAGTAGGCAAGTGGGACAGGATTGTTGGTGAGTGGTGTGGGACAGTCCATGGAACAGTGTGAAAGTCACACAAGTCACCAGCAACAGTACAGTTATTATTCCCACTGCCACTGGAGAAGATTAGAAGCTGCTGTGGGTATCTCTGATATACCTACACAGCTTCACAGAATGATTAGCTATGGCAGCCTCTCCAGAAGTGCATGTTTATTGTATGTCTGTAAGACAAGACCATTTCTTTCATTTCTTGACCTGATTTCATAAACCCAGTCACTTTCATGGTTACAAATTGCTCTGCAGAGCCTGTTCTACAACTGAGCACCTGGGTGTAAAGTAAAAGTAATCATTTGCTTAAAATTTAAACATAGTGACTGCTCAAAAATTAAATAGACATCGTCTGCTACAAATATTAGGCCTTATCACCCCCCTCACACCAAAACACACACACACTTGCCTTTTCACCTTGCGTACCACTTCTTCCATAGTTTTGTCTTGAGTCACTTCAAATAATTTGCTCCCTGCCTACATCATGGGGCCAGCATATGACGCATGTTGAATTTTTATTTTCACAAAGCAAGAGCATAGAAATGTGTCAAAAATAAACATGTTGACAAATCAAACAATATTCTGAAGATGAGTGACTTTAATCTAATTCCATACAAAAATAAACATGAGGTAAAAAAGCCGTATGGTTAAAAAACGGAGACATTTTTTAGGACTCATTAAAGAAGTTACCATGTTTTTGTGTTGCTACAGAAGCCCACTGAAAATTATATCATAGCACAGATGTGTTTAATGGACGGTGTCCACTAGGGGGAGCTAGAGTCATTGAAGCTGTCGCTGAATTCTCCTCAGACAGGCAAGACATGAAGCTAAGCATAAGAGGCTGCGTCTCAGGGCATAGGGGTGTATGTGAGAGGGAAAGAGACTGCTAATCAGCAGTATTAAAGGTGAACTCCAGCCATTTTCAACCCATTTCCCTGTTGTTTGATCACCGAGTGTTGTCAGAAGGAAAAAAGAATGAGAAAATTTGGTCAAATATTGACAGAATAGTGGAATGGCAAGGGCAAGTTAAACTGAAATAGAAACTTGGAGTGAATTTACCCCCATTGGTTAACTTTATTTGCTGAATCCTTGTTTGGTCTCTGTTGTAACGTTGCAATCGACCCATTTCACAGCAGCCATTTTACCAAGAAGTCTCAGGGTAAGCACAGGTGTTATTAATGACAGCCAATAAGGATCTGATTCTGATTCAGTGTAGCAGGATCAGAGCCCATTCTTCTAAATTCTTCCTTATTGACACCACTCGGTGACCTCACACAACATGGCCATAGGTTGAAAATGGACGGAGTTCTCATTTAAATGTACAGTACATATGGTCAAGTATAGTAACATATTTAGGAACCCAAAATACATTTTTACTTAGGTAAAAAGGATGTCATTTAAATTTCAACAGTGTTCAGTTCATTAAGCATTTAAGAGTTATGCAAGCATAATTATCTCACAGCTGTTGTCTATTAGCGTGGTAATATTTAAATACAGTCGCTCAAGTACTGGCCTGGAAATGAAATGCCACCTCAAGACCTCTAGGTAAATGAGAAGTGCATTTGGAGCAATGTTTGCCTGTTGCTGGTAAAATTCACATTTGGAAATGGGGAAAAAAATACCACAGAAATGTGTGACGCCATAGTTTGGACCATTTACGGGAATTAAACACTCAGAATGTTACACAAATAAATAGGAGAGGCCCATTTTCATTGTAGAGACAATGAAAGTATGAGACCCGTGACTGGTCATGTGAAACCTTTGAACATTATAAACAATTACAGATACTGTTATTGTTTTATAGCAATGCTAGTGTCCTTGCATTTCATTTTCTAATATTTGAAATCAAAGACAGCAGCACCACTGGCCACCTGTTGCCCTTAAACATCTTCCCAAGACTTGACTATGCTTTATCCACGTAAAAACTGGGGTCCTATGCTCTGTCACAACTCAGTAACCACTTACTTTTAATACCCAACTTCATATATTTTCATATAAGGACAGTAATCTACAGAATTTCAGCAGACGTTTTGAACTGTCACACTGGTGCAAACCCAAACAATTCTCTTTACTTCTAGGGGAATAAAGAGTTCCAGTTCCAGCCCATTGAAGAAAAGTGCTCTCTATCTCTCTCTTTCTCTCTCCCTCTCCCTCTCTCTCTCTCTCTCTCTCTCCCTCTCTCTCTCTCTCGGCCTTCCAAAGCTAATCAGGGCTAAATACACCCTACAGGTTCAACCCTATAATTAAAAGAAGATGTAACAATGATGAGTAGTACACACAGTCAAAACTTAACAATAGGTCTTCCATTACATCACACCCATTTGGCATCCTGGTCCATGCGTTTTAATGCCTTACAAGAGCTCAATAATCAGGGCAGGGAGCAAAAACAAACAAAAAAACAAACTAAACATAAATAAATGTAAACAAGGCAAAATCAACAGAGGTTCAGTTAACCCACAGGTGATATTTACAGCGAGTACAAGAACACCATCACTTTGAGATCCTCTTAAAACACTTGCGGGGTCATTTCCCAATAACATTGCTTGGACTCTCCATATAATGCTGCTTTCACATCACCATGATGGAAGATGGAGTCTTGCAGTGGTGTACTTTGTCATATTCAGAGCGATGGAGTCTTGTAGTTGTGTACTTTGTCATATTTAGAGCGGTGATATTGATGGGAAATATGGAAGCCTCTATCACATTGGCATCATCACAATAGTCCATGTCCTGTTAAAGAGTCAGTCAAGTTTTAAATATTTATCATCATCTTCGTCATCATCATCGTCATCATCATCATCATCATCCTAGGTAGAGAAATAACAGCGATAGAAAAGGGAAAGAGGCCTTGGTCAGGAGAGCTGTGTTTAGAGATTGTCTCCGGGTTGGTACTGGGGCTCGGTGGCAGTGAAGTAGTCCTCGAGGAAGGCCTGGAGGTACTCGAAGGTGGGCCTCTCCTCTGGGTCTCTCCTCCAACACTGGATCATGAGCTCGTGGAGAGACAGAGGACAATCCTGTGGGCACGGCATCCGGTAGCCTCGCTCCACCTGCTCCAGCACCTCACGGTTGTTCATGCCTGGTGGGCACACACACACACGCACACACAAACACACACACACACACACACACACACACAGTTTATTTAAGCATGTATGCACATGTACTGATATGGGCATTGTTAGTTTAAATAATGTTACATTAACATTACATAAATATAAAATAACTATATTTATTATAAGGCTCTCCAGAATGCTGTGGGAGGTTGGTTGGAGGTCAGTCATTTCTGTAGAATGACCGTTGTCAATGGCAACAGGGTTTTTTTGCTTCAAATTCAAATCTGTGTATCATTCAGCGAGTAGCGATCATTCTCTTATCACAATGGAACTTTGTTGAAAGTGAAAGCAAATCAGCTGCATTATAAAGAATCTTTCCACTTAGTGTAAGGGTCCAGTACGTCCTGTCGGGAAATATTTTCTTATAATGACCGGTGGACAACACATTATCCCTTACATAATGTATATAACTATGTTATATACATATATACACATATAAATAACTATGTATTAACATTAATTATTACGAATTATTTGATAAAACAATTGGGGACATTGCCAACCTTTACCAGTTCTCTCTCTTTCTCTCTCTCTCTCTCTATCTATCTATCTCTATCTATCTAGACTACAGTACACTGGACAGGAAGTGTATGTGTTTTACCTGGGTATGGAACTCTCCCCTTGGTCACCAGTTCCGTGAGGAGTATCCCAAAGGACCAGACGTCAGATTTAATGGTGAACCTTCCGTAGAGAGCCGCCTCTGGGGCAGTCCACTTGATGGGGAACTTCGCACCTGAACGAGAAAGGAAAGACAAGTCCAGCCTTCAGGCTATTTCACCTTCCTTAGCTTCTTCTAATGGGGAGCTTTTAGGAAAGCTCTGCTGACAACCTGTCGAGCTACACTGATATTTTAGAACCTTAAAAGACAAACTTGCTATCTGGATTTTTCACTTGTTCAAGATACCACATTGCTCCTCACAGCCTTCATGGCCTATTTTTATGGCCCTTATAAACCTTGATACTTCTGTGTAGATAAGACGTTGCTGCATGCTAGCTTCTGACACGTGAAATGCCAAACATGCTTGCATTCTTTCTTGTGTGTTGTATGTAGGCTTCTTTTCCCCTTTGATTTCATAGGTGGGAGTAAGCCACCTTACCTTGCCGGGCTGTGTATTCATTGTCCTCAATGAGCCTAGCTAGCCCAAAGTCAGCAATCTTGCACACCAGGCTGTCCCCAACCAGGATGTTAGCAGACCGCAGATCTCTATGGATGTAGTTCATCCTCTCAATATAAGCCATTCCTGACGCCACCTGCAGACAGACACTTGAATACTTCAGACCACCAATGCTTCAGACCACCAATGCGTCAGACTTCAGACCACCAATGCGTCAGACCACCAATACTTCAGACCACCAATGCGTCAGACTTCAGTTGTGTTGGTCAAACACAGGACCAGTTACAAGGGGCCAGTTAGGATAGATGAAATGAGGGTCAGATTAAAAAAGAAGTTGAAGATCTCAACGAAAAATCAATTTTAGCCTCGGACCAAGACTGATAAACATGTAACGGGCCCATAAGGCCTTGTGGGTTTGAGTTTCTACTGAACGTAAGGCTGCACCTTTGAACTGTACACTAAGCTGAGAAATAGACACACTACACTGTACCACTGGAAACAAGGCGACAAGGTGTAAACAACATTTCAAGGTTAACATTGTAATTACATTAGCTTGCATAAATACAAGTCAGCATTTTAAATAAAGGTGTCATCAAAGGAGTCCCACTAAGTTCACAGGATTCAGATCAATATTTGCTCTTACCTGCGCTGCCATGTCCACTAAGTTTGGTAGTTTAAGTCCTCGTCCTTCTCCATCCTTCAAGAAATCTAGTAAACTTCCTGCAAATCCAAAACAAGTTGCCAGTCAAAGCAGCAAACGAAATATGTATCTATTTAACAAATAAGCACAAAATAAAGTTTGTGAAATAAAAAAACAAGAAGAGCACTACATATCTTTGACTTTTGTTTCTACAGTGTGTTTGGTAGAGAACAAGCCAAATACTGGTATTGTCCCAGTCATATCGTTCATAAATATAATGTAATAAATTATAATAAATATATTGTTATATCGTTATATAAAAAATATAGTAAATTATATTGTTAATGCGATATAAATATCATTAATAAGACTGCAAGAGATATTTGTTACCTTTGCTCATGAACTCAGTGACGATGTAGATGGGTTCCTCCGACACCACAGCGTAGAGCTGGACCAGCTTATCATGCCTGAGCTTCTTCATGATCTGCGCCTCCTCCAGGAACGACTCAGGAGACATGGTCCCCGGTTTCAGAGTCTTCACTGCCACCTGGGTTGTGCCATTCCACGAACCTGTCGGGAACATCGCAAGCAAAGGGGCGGCCATGTTTAGAAATCAGAACCCGAAGACAACATGCAGAGGGAGGGAATGCCTGAAACAGTGCCATAAACACCAACTAACAAACACACACACAAACAAACAAAAATGAGTGGGAATTTAACTGAATTAAAATAAATAAAGCATCCAGATACTTTTTTCCCTGACAGTTTTTATTCTGCCGGTTTTAATAAGGAACAAATTAATCTTTCACATTTTCATCATTAAAGACTCCCTGTGCATAAATCCCTGGGATTAACTAAATTAATTAATTTAAAAAAAAATGGATTAAATCACAGCTACAGGGGCTCTGGGTATTGAATAGCAGCCAACATCATGTGCTTACAACTTATTGTACAATGCCCAAAAATGATTGAATCAAATGTGTGAAAGATAGCTCAAAGATGAGAGGCAGCAGACAGCTGAAAACTGAAAGACAGCTGCTGAAAGCTAACTATAAAAAAGCAGCTGCCTTGAAACGTGTGACCCAGCTGTGCTGTTAAGATGTGGTGTGCAGTGCGGTGGGAGAGCTCACCCATCCAGACCTCCCCAAACTGCCCGTTTCCAAGCCGCTTGATCAGCTGCAGGGATTCCCGTGGGATCTCCCACACATCTTTGGTCTTGACAGACAGGTCTGCCAGGCGGGGCATGCCCTTGTGGCAGGGCACAATCAGGCGACAGCACAGCCCAGCGGCCCTGGCTGCAACCAGACAGAGGGGAGAGATAAGGACACAGGATAGACGAGGACACAGGCCAGAATATGAGAGATATGGACACAGGACAGACAGGGACATAGACCAGAATATTCAAGATAAGGACACCAGACAGAAAGGGACATAGGCCAGAATATGAGAGATATGGACACAGGACAGACAGGGACACAGACCAGAATATGAGATATATGGACACAACAATGACAGACAGGGACAGACCAGAATATGAGAGATATGGACACAGTACAGACAGGGACACAGATCAGAACATGAGTGGTATGGACATTTCACAGACATGGACACAAGGTAAGTCTCAGAAGTTTACCATTACTGTAGCAAGCAATCACTTCTATTACACCAGTCACATTTACAAGCTGTTATATGATCTTACTTGAGTAGTGATGCACCAGCTGTTGGAGAGTTTCAAACTGAGCTCTGGTCGTGATGTAATATCCTCCGTTGTCTAGTTTGCGTATTTTGTAATGTTTCACGTGATCTCCCTTTACATCATCCCAGTCCTGGATGGATAAGGAGTAGGCCCCTGAAAGAGCAAAAACGTCCACCCTTAACACCATCATCATCATCAGACCACATCACACCTCATGTAAGCATTCAATTTCTGCTATCTGCTTCTTTCAACAACAAATAACAGCAAGCATATCACAGACTGTAGCATAACAACCCCCCCCCCCCAAAAAAAAGATGTTATAGCATAGAACATCATATCAAGAGTTTCATTTTGTACACTTTATTAGAAACTACAAAATCACTTTGCGGATGCAGTTCATTTTAGAAGTGAGAAATAGCTTGTCATGAGTACCTTTGGTGGTTTCACTCTCCCTTATTAAGAATGTCCCTCTGGGGTTGCCGTTGGAGAGGAGCTGTCTCTCCGCATCCTTGCGGCCTAATTTCCCAAAGTACCAGCTAAAAGGGGCAAGATGGAAACACAGCCAGGCAGCAGAAATAGACAGCAGAGTTAAGGAGTCAGGCTCATGCTACGAACACCCTTGAGAACGCATTTGAGTTTAGGCATATTTGACACACATACACACATAACAGATATAGCAGTTGAGGACTGCAGGGCCCCAATCAAACTACCAACAGGTTACGTGCATTGCTGCACAGCAGTCATGTTTACAGTGACTGGTTAATAACAGATAGTGTTAGGCCTTAGAACTGTAACCACAGGGTTAGGCAAAGAGGTAATCGTAAATGGATGAAGTGATTACAAGCTGCCAGACTTACTCCTCTGCCTGGATGGAGTCGACAGGAGCCACATAATTGCTGGGGATGTAGCCTGTTCCTCCTGTGTTAAGAGACCGAGCATCCCACCAATCCCCTTCACTGCATACAGAGACACATGGGAACATACAGTATGTTTGATCAATATCAATAAAAATCTCGTCGATGTCATACTATGTGGTTACCATACCTAAAATGGGTTAAGTCATTTTCCTACATTAAAAATAACATTATAAAAGAATTATTAACAATCAATAAACTAACTACTTGCTGATGGCAACTTTGTTATTTATCCTTATACAGTGGTACTTAAAACTGTTATTTAACTTTGAGAGAGAGAGAGAGGGAAGCAAAGTGGGTGGCCAAAAGGAGTGAACTATCAGCAACAACAAAAGGCATACAGTGTTTGCACTTTGCATCATCTTTATCGCCCCTTTTACCAGCTGCAATAAACGCTTTGACTAAAAAAAGTAGATGTCCTAGTGTTGATGTTAAACTCCCATAGCTTTTATTGCGGTAATGTTTTAACCACTCAGGTCTTCGTCAGGCAAAACAAACTGGAAAAGAAAACCATGTGCCCTGTGCCCAATGCTCATTTGGTTAATAGGGACAGGCTGGTAAAGTGCCACTAACCATCACACAGACTGCAATAACACTCTGCACAGTGGCTTTGTGTGGTAGTAACAAAGCAGTGTTTTAGATACGCATCTAGTCGCGTCAAGCACCACAATGTAAAATGACTTGAGTCTTATGAAGTGCAAAACATTAAGAACAATTCCACAATCTGTGACAGCTTGGTCATAACATCACTACAAAAGTGTGGACTTCCTCAGGCCTTAGACTTCCTTCTGTTTTATCCATACAGGTTCCTGTGCAGGCAGCACTAGTGCTGGTCCAAGCACATACAGCCCATAACATGTCCTTGAACACTTAAAAGAGACGAAACATACTGTACAGATTTACAACTTTTTCGAGGCATTGTTAGTTTGTGCCCTGCACCTGTTAGGAAAAAGCATATGGAATCCATGGAACCTCCACAAACAACAAAAGCTTTCAGGCATTTCAGGAGCTTTTCTTGACTTACGTGCTGTTAAGTATCTGAAACTTCTCTCCCTTCCTAAAACTCAGGTCCTCTTCGGTTCTTGCCTCATAGTCATAAAGAGCTACAAACAGAGTGACTCCTACATGGACAGAAATACAACCAGTGTGACAAGGATGTTCATGTTGAAGCATTTGACATAACTGACAAAGTGCACGATAAACAGCAAAAGGTTACATGTGCTGACTACACATTAAAGGCACCACTGTTTATTGCAAACAATATAGAAATAAATCATGTTGAATGCAAAATTAAATCTTTAGAGAGGAACGAGTCTGTCATTGATTAATTATCCTGTAACTACGGCAACACAGGAGTTTCCACCAGTGCTGTCACGTTTTACCTGTTCCTCCCCTGGAGCGGAGGGTTCCAGAATGTGAAGAGGAGTTCACGCCCCCGAACACAGTCACCCCTTGACTGACGGGTGGGTGGAAGTTGTTGTAGTTGGGAATGGCGGTGACCCCAAAGCTGGGGTAGTGCTGCGGGGTGGGGTCGGAGCCATAGCGGTATCCCGAGTGTTGTGTAATACTGTTCTCTCGCTCGTCCGTCAGTTTGGTCGCTTCTTTGTCCTTACATTGTACACAGCCCATTATTTTGCGTCTGCACGGGGAGAAAAGACATAGAATCTACTTCACATCTGATACATTATATATGATCAATGCTGAAAGAGGGGAAAATGTAATAATTACTTTTGTATCGTCCCTTTTTTGTATTGTCAACAAGTCTATTATAAATCAGGCTTTGATTTTTTTTTTTTAATCATGATAATAACAGGATATGTATGTCCACAACTATTTTAATTAACTGAGGCTAATGTGGATTCGATTGACTTAGGCTCTGAGCAGATTATCCTCCAAGAGATTTAATTTACAACAGGATTTTTGACAAAGCCAAAATAATTGTCTTTACCAAGCCAGTACATTTTGGAGGTTGCCACACTGTATATTTGCACACCTCACTTCTATCCTGCTCCTAGTCATAAGCGTAAACTAGCTGAATGAGTGTTATCAAGACAGACCCCATTACGTCAGCTCAAGTCAATCAAACGATCTGTGATGAGTGTCGATTCAGATAATGGTTAGAAATAGCCTAATATAAATATCTGCATGAATCTCACATCATATGATCCATGACGTCATGTAATTTATCAATTCAAATGAAATCCAATGCTACAGGCCAACAGTAAATAAAACAGTAAAGATAAAATAGACTGTAGGCTGATAGATAAATAAAGAAAAAGACTAATACACAAATAAACAAGGAGGTAATACACAAATAAACAAGAGCTAATACACAAATAAATAAGGAGGCTAATACACAAATAAATGTAGCACTTTGAGTGAACAAGGATAGAATAGGGATTTATGTCACATTATGCCACACAGGCCTATAGCCTGAGGAAAGTTAGCCTCCTGACCCTGGGGAGCAAAAGTATGTCAGATGAATGTCTACTCTGTGGTCTCTCTGTAGTAGCCTACCATACCACTGCAACAACAGCAGGACTTTATATCCACTGTAACAACATCCCTTATTACCACTTGAACTGAGTTCAAACACTCAATAGACCACCAGCATATCACATTGGTTTGGTGCTGAACTCCCTTTGATTGTTTTTTTTATAGATGTGGGCAATGTAGGATAGCATATGACATAATACAACTCCACTACGAGTTGTGGAAAGCTTAACAGACTTAACGCTGCCTGATTAAAGCATCCTGCGTTTTCTACAACCCTGAATGCACCTAAATTCATGTCAGACTATATCACGTCAAGCCAAGAGGATTTATAAACGTTGGTAAACAACAACATAAAACTGATAAGGCTTCGGGCGGCTGGGCTTCGTCCTGTTATGCAGAGGTCCTTCCATAGGCTGTGTAAACTATATACCCACAAGGTATGTCGTGTTAGAAAGTGTAAGCTCTTTACTGCGTATAGGAAACCTATTGAGGTGAAGCTTACGAACAGCAGTGTCTGGCACCGCCTTCCCCTTCAGAGACGTGGGTGCCCCCATCCCTCTATGGTACTCACAGCTTACCATCTGATGCTAAAGTGCTGTTTGCTGGTTCATCATGCAGGCCTACGGTCGATGTAGGCTACCCTACAGACGGTGCTTATGGACGCGTCTGACGGATAGAATGTTATCGGGAAAGATACCAGTGCAGGGCGGATTAATTTGAGGGCCGTTTGTGATCACAAAAACAACATAATGATTGCACAATCTAAGAACCAATATGCTCACGGACATACCGAATGATTATACTCTCGTGGTGTAGATTTAAAAACAACAACACATCCAAAGGGTTAGCCTACAGCATCCCATTGATCTGTTTGTCGCTCTGCAACAGTTCAGGCGACTGCTACAACAACCCTACTGCAACGCGTAAAAATCTCTCCTCTGTTACGCCATTCATAGAAATAAGCTTCTGCTGATCAGAAAACACGTTACCCCTGTTAAACTTGGCCTTTGGGCTAGTTGATTTACGGGCGGTACGGGCTAGGTTTCCCATCCATGCCCTCTGCGCTGCGCATCAACCGCTGCAGCAAGAGAACGCCGAGTCCGCTCCGGTACAGAATAGGAGGCATGCACCATCACGTCATTTAAGGATAACCACTTCCTTATGGTTTTGAGCGGCGGCGATTCGCAGAATATGCTTTTTAGAAGACGCATAACACGAGAAACATCAGATAGCTCAGTATAATAACGAGGTAGGCTGCTATCCGCATAGCCCCCATGAATTAACTTGAAATCTGTGGAGAGGGGACGAGGCGAATGCACCCAATATGTAGAAATAAAGAAACAAAGCATGTGCTTACCATGAAATAAGCCGTTTAAAACATTATGCGCTCTTCTGTTGATGTAACTGACATCGACGCAATGCTACCGGTATATTTTAAAACATAAAAAATGAAAATAACATAATCGAACCTAAAGCTTTAGACGGTGGTGACCATAGAGCATCAGATGATGGCGATGTTGAAGCGGATTCACGGAAAGATGTGATTGACAGCAACAAACACCAATCGGGGGTCACCATACGCTTGCGTTCAAGCAGAGGCACCACCTCGCCTACTATCTGTCGGTAAGACATAAACCTGGCTGTAGGCCTAGATTTAAGCTACTTTAAACGACGAGATTCTGAACTACCCAACAACAACAACAACAACAACAAAAAATGATGGGATAAGGTCTTTTGTTTTCCTTTTCCCCATTAGATTGATGTCTAAACCAATAAAAACAGCAGGACTATTACAGATGACGTTATTAGTTTAATAATTGTTCTCTGGGTGGTTTTCAGGTTTTAGGGCTGCATTAGAAAGGTGAAAAAGGTGTACATATTTGCTGTAAGTCAACATGAGACCTGGTGCCATGCAAACAATTTCTCACTTATAGACATTGGTGTGTCCACACCCCTTTGGCCTTTTTGAGAAAATTAAAAACAGGCTACCAAACTTTTCCTTTGTTCAAAAGTCATCTGTTCTTTGCTGCTTAGAGGCAAAAACAATTGCTGTAATTGGGCAAAAAACTGCACTTTGTCTGAAGTAGGCATTCCAGTCCATAATCCTGCATTTCTGTAAAGTAAAAATAAATTTTAGTGCAATGTTTTTTTTCTCACATTCAAAATACTGCACTCCTCTATGAACCACAATTAATTCCTCGAAAAACTACAATTTTTAAATCGGAAAACTGCATTTTTTACATTAAAATAGTGCATTAAATTATACGTTTTTCTAAAGCTCAAGAAAGACCTCTCTTTAGTGGCCTACATTGCAACTGTACATTACACACAACATGGACCCCATGCAAATAATAGAGATTCGTACTTTCTGTTACCTAGACCATATCGGGTTAAACCACAGATGCACTGTACCATTTTGCAGTGTTTCAGATGTCTGTCAGGGTTAGCTTGGTGCTTTACCTCTGAAGCAGTTACCATGGAGATGGATTTAACCCATGATGAGGAAGCACTTCTGAAGTCTTCAGGATGACAATTGAACCATGTTGCTTAAGTCAACTGTGGATTTAAACTATTTTGTGTAAGAACAATAAAGAATAATATTTTTTATTTTTGACCTGGTCATATTCATTGACAGATTGTTTAATGATACATGTAATATCATATACCATGTTGCAAAGCAGGGACAAAGCTTAAAGCTATTTGCATGCCTGTCTTTTAAACCCTCTGTAACTGCAAGACTAGTGTGAGTGGTGCTAAAAGCTGCTGGAAAAAATAATGAATAATTTAGTATTAGGCATATTTATTTTGTGTGATCTGCACCAGCTTTCCTCTAAAAAAAGAAATGAAGAACGTCACTATATGAGGGTTGTACTACATATAGGTCTAAAAAGACTAATATCATTAATATGAAAGATTGCATGCTGTAAGGTGCAGGTGGATTATGTTTGCTGATTGGCTGCTGTTACCTGGAACAGGGAAGTGGATGAAGAGTCCCCCCAGCAGCTCCCTCACTAGTCCTTGTACACACAGCGCCCTCATGTGGTGAAGGTCCACTGATGTCTGGTCAGAAAGTGAGTGGACGAGTCAGCAAGCTCAGATTTATTAGAGTTTTATTGAATTTCTTATTTACTAGTAAGTGTATGAGTATGCAATACAGAACATCCTCAAGTGTAATTTTAATTCAAACATCATGACATTTTATATGGATGGGACAAAAAGTCCACTTTCTAGGGCCCATCACCATAACAATTGCCATACAAATACACAAGCTACACAAGGAATGTGTGTGTTTGTTTACCACACATTTCCATTCCCATGTTTGTTTATCACACATTTCCATTCTTAGATAAAGTTCTTAATGCAGGGTGTTCCTAGGAAGTTACGGGACAAAAACAGAACATTATACAACACCACTGCCTTTCCGGGGTTCTGCTTCAGACACATAATTTCCTGAAACACACACACACACACACACACACACACACACACACACAGACACACACACACACATCAGAGGTTCATCTGGGGAGCAAAGTGTAATTGACCGTCACATTCTGGTCAGTGCTGCTGCCCATCCAAACCTCACCAACAGACAGAGCCCTGGAGAGGAGTGACTTAACACACACACACTCTCTCTCACACACACACACACACACACACACACACACATACACACACACATACACACATGTGCACACATCCAAACCTCACTAACACAGAGGCCTGGAGAGGAGTGACTTAACACACACACACACACAAACAAACACACACATATCCAAACCTCACTAACACACAGAACCCTGGAGAGGAGTGACTTAAATACATCACTTGGGTGTTTCTGGTCATTTGCTGTCTATGCCCATTTTAAACCTAGAATTTTCACTGCTCCCAGATTACCCAGCAGCTTCTAATCCTACCACCGCAGGAAGGGTGTGTTTTCACCCAACACTGCTGCCCCCGGTCTGCCTGGCCTATCTTTTTTGAGCATCTCTCTCTCTCTCTCTCTCTCTCTCCCTCTCTGTCTGTCTGTCTCTCTCCCCCTTCTTTTCCACACATGTACTGAGGATTTGTGTGTGTCTATCCTCTCATGATGGCTCAAAGTGCTCACCACCAACCTCCTACCACTCTTTGCTCAAACCACAGTCCTCCCTCCCTCCTTCTCTCTCTCTCTCTCTCTCTCTCTTCTCTCTCTCTCTTTCTCTTTCTCTCTCTCTCTCTCTCTTTCTCAGCTGCCTGTGGCCTGTGGTGGGCAGGCCAAAATTACCTCCACGGGAACAGTCTCTGTCTGGACTGGAGCCCTAGTGTTTGTGTGTGTGTATAGATTGTCTCTTTCACATCCACTACTTCCACATTGCAGTGCCTACTCCCAGATTTACTGCCTACCCCCAGCTATTTCTGCTCAGAGAAGGAAGAACAAGAAAACCTCTGCAAACAGTGGGGCCAACCAACACCCAGTTAAAAACCCTAAATTGTGGTGCACTGGCTCCACAACCCTGACTTGGATCCCAACTCTCACCGAAAAAAGACTCCACATTAGATGGGTTTCCACACTTATTCTGCTTTTTCCTGTCGATCAGAGCCAGTTAAGTGTAGTTAATATTTGGTTATTGAGTTCCTATATTAGTATGACAGAGGCAGGCTGTGCTGGCACATGTGTCAGAGACGGCATTATTTATGTAGTTAATATTGGTTATTGAGTTCCTATATTAGTATGACAGAGGCAGGGCTGTGCTGGGCCACATGTGTCAGAGACGGGCCCATTATGTTATGAGCTTTATGGCACAAGCCATCTGTTTACTTCCCACATGCGAGTGAACACATTTTTCAAGTGTTCACCTCAAAGGGACATATTGTGTGGTGTTTTTAAAATACCAAAATGCTTTCACTATCCTGTTTTTTTCCTCCAGAATTGTGAAGTTCCCCAAAACTGAAGGTAAACCATGTGGAAAGAAGAATCAATAAGGACAGAATGTTCTTTAAGACAGTATTTATTTTGACTGTTATGTTTTACATAGCACAGTGAATCTTGATATAACAACATGGATGGGACACAGTTTGCCTTGTTGTTGTTGTGTTATATCTTATATGATTCTTGATGATCAATTTGACCATTTCACAATATTCAAGTCAGATACAATGATGCCAGAAACAACATTGTGCATAAACGTATCACAAATTGTTATGTATTTCAGTATAGTTATTAAGGAGGCCATGAAAACACTGTGTAAAAACAGACATTAACACATTTGGAGCACCTGTTGTAATCAGTAAAAAAAGGAAAATTGGAAATAAGAAATTACCAAAACACAAAATAAACTTAAACCTTCACATGCTGTCTCCACTCACAAAAACAAGTACAAACAAATAAAATAATAAAAAAAAATTCCAAAACAAAAACAAGAAACAGTATCTCTGATCATGCTGTTTGTTGTTGTCCAATCCCTGATAACCTGCTGTATATAAATTACCTTCTCCTCATCTACACACACTTTTTTGCTTGGATTTTCAAGTCAAGACGCCTC
This sequence comes from Tenualosa ilisha, assembly GCA_015244755.2. Lineage (NCBI taxonomy): Eukaryota > Metazoa > Chordata > Actinopteri > Clupeiformes > Clupeidae > Tenualosa > Tenualosa ilisha. The sequence continues at coordinate 470,362 of PYXC01000903.1, forward strand.
TATTTCTCAAAAATAAAGACCATCCTGTCTGAACAACACTAACTCTTAACAGGTCACTTATTACTTGAGAAACATTTCACGGGTTGAGAAATGGTGGCATGAAGAATGGCTCGATCACGTCATCACGTAGAAGCGATCAGGAAGCCAGAGAAAGAGCAGTGGACGTTGTCGGCAGCAAAGACACCGTTGGCCTCGTCATCGGGGATCTTGATGTACACGGTGTCCTGCTCGTTAAGCAGAAGCACAGCGCTGCCGGACATCTGGTCCAGGAAGCCCTTGTTGTACTCATCATAAGTGAACATCACTGGGTCGCTGTTTCTGTACAGGGCTACCAGGGCATTAGCGCCATTGACGTGCATGTTGTAGGAGAAGTAATAAACTCCTGGCACCTGGCAGGTGAAGATGCCGGTATCGGGGTCATAGTGATTCTCGGCATTGTACACCACATGCTCAAACTTGATGGGCTCACCAGAGGGTGGGTAGGGGGTGGTAGTGGTGGCAGTGAAGGCAGACATGGGAGCCTTGACCATAGTGGGCACCATGATCTCACTTGCAGCCATGCTCTTCTCAAAGATGACCTCGCCAGGTGGGCCGGGAGGTCCGGGGGGGCCAGCGGGACCGGGAAGACCGTCCTGGCCGTCAGAGCCTGGGAGACCAGGAGGACCCTGTGGTCCGGGGATGCCCTTAGCGGTAATGCCAGCGGGGCCAGGTGGGCCGGGCAGACCTGGGTGACCTTTCAGGCCAGGAGCACCGGAAGGTCCCATTGGGCCGACTGGGCCTCTGGGTCCAGGGGTACCAGCCTCACCTTTGTCACCTGCAGGGCCTGGGTAGCCGGTGTTGCCTTTGGGTCCGACAGGTCCAGTGGCACCTGGGGCACCAGTGGCACCTGTGTGGCCGGTCTCACCTTTAGGGCCGGTAGCTCCAGTGGCTCCCCTTGGGCCGACTGAACCGGGGGCACCTGTGTAACCCTGCTTGCCCTCAACACCCTGGGGTCCCTGATCTCCCTTGAATCCCTTGTGCCCGGGAGCACCTTGGGCACCTGTGTCACCTTTAGCACCAGTAGCACCTCTCTCTCCTGGGAAGCCTCTGGCTCCCTGGGGACCAGATGGACCCATGGATCCGGTGGCACCTGTTGCACCTGTGGCACCCATTGCACCTGGCTCTCCCTTCTGACCTGTGGTTCCTGGGCTACCTACTGTTCCCCTATCTCCTTTCTGACCGTTGGCACCGGGTTTGCCATAACCTGGGACACCTGGGGCACCAGTTGCACCAGAGGGACCCTGAGGGCCTCTGGCACCAGCGGGGCCGGGCATACCTGGAGCGCCATTATCACCTGGTTTACCTGGCAGGCCGATGCCGGGGGCACCGGTGTGACCTTTGGGGCCGGGAGCGCCCATGGCTCCGTGAGCACCATCTCTACCTGGGACACCTCCCTTTCCTGGCTCACCTGGGGAACCTGGTCTACCGGGCTTTCCAACACCTGGCTCGCCAACAGGGCCAGAAGGACCCATGGGGCCCATTGGACCAGTGGCACCAACTGGGCCGGGAATGCCAACCCCCCTATCTCCCTTGGGTCCTGGGGCACCTGGGGCACCGGTGTATCCCTTGGCACCGGGCTCTCCTCTTGCTCCTGTAGCACCTGTGGGGCCAGCAGGGCCTGGTTTGCCAGTTGCTGAGATGCCAGCAGGTCCGGGGCTTCCAGCGGGGCCGGGCATGCCTCTGGGCCCCTGAGGGCCAGTGGCACCAGTGTCACCCTTGTGTCCGGGGGCACCGTTGGAACCGGGTTTACCAGGGCCTCCAGGGGTGCCGGGTTTTCCGGGTGCGGAGTAGCCAGCGGGTCCGGGAGGGCCGGGAGGTCCGACTGGGCCGGGGTATCCAATGCCGTTCTCACCGGGGGCACCAGCGGGTCCGGGGGGACCCATTGGGCCGGGCTCACCTGGGGTACCTGGCTCTCCAGCCACCGACACCACTGCAGGAAAAAGAACAGGTGCACTGTGAGTACTAGTGACAGGTGCATTGTGAGTATCAAAAACAGGTGCATCATGGGTATCAGGAACAGGTGCATCTGCAGCAACAGGTATGTGTCTGTAGCACCTGATAGCAACAGGTTTGTAGTGAGTGCATTAATTAGCAGTAGTTGCACAAAGCTCTGGATAATATGTTTGGCACTTTGTCAAATTAGCAAATAAAGTTCTCAGATATCCGGAGAGGCAAATGTTGCAAAACATATACCCAGACAGCAAAATATTATCAGCTAAATAAAGCATGAAAATAAGTGTGTGTGTGTGTGTGTGTGGGTGGGTGTCTGTATGTGAGTGTCAGAGAATTTTGGCTCTGTAATCAAAAGAAATGGTGGTGTGTGTGTGTGTGTGTGTGTGTGTGTGTGTGCATATATGTAACATGCCTACAGGTTGTTGTAAGCACACAATATGAGCTGAGACATTGCAGTGGTTACATACAGTCTCTTGATTGCATTTTTTGTTTTTCATTAAGTGAAGTTAATATGGCCAATAATAATTTTATGCTCTCATTAACTGCGCTCTTCAGATGGTATAAACATCAAAAAGTTCATATAGCAAGTTTTAAAATGTGTGTTTTTTCATCCAGAGCATGCCTAAGTCCTTCTAAAAGTTGAGTTTCAAGACTTCATTTTAATCAGATCAGTAGTCTCAGCACAGGAAGCATTGTGTATTTCATTCAGAATTAAAACTAGTAGTACCATGGCTGTGCTTTCAGCAAAGCTGTAAAACATTTTGTTTTAAACTTACAAAACTGATTTTGTCACTCTTTTCTCTAAATTTCTCCCTGAATGTGAACATGCATATGATGCTGTGCATGTTTTGAAAGACTCTGTAGAAAAGTAGAAGTGATTCTGTCTGTTCCAAAAGTAGACTTCCACTGTCATGTTTGGAAAAAAAAGCCTGGGAAGTATTTCTGTTCCACATGGAGTTAGGAGGCAGGCAGTTAGTATAGAGCAAATCTACTCAGACGGAATGAGGCAGCCATTCTGTGCCAAACTAGAACTACGTGTGGGCCAGAGGCGGGCCACACCCGCTCCCCACATGTTCACTTCTCACTGCACCCCCCTCAGGTTGGGTCTGGTGGAGCAGCTTTGGAGCACTGGTGCAGCAGTGGTTTCAGTTGCTGAAATGACTCCACAGTAAGCCAAGAATAGTGTGTCCCACCCCAGCCCCGCCCCGCCCCCCCTCCCTCATTTACGGTCGTTCTCACTGGCAGATGTGAGAGTGCGTGTGCGAAGCCCCCGGGGTGAAATTGAAGGCCCCTATTTTTATGGGCGTCTTAATGTGGTCACATTCAACAGTGCGTAAACTCTGTTGTTCCCATTTGCCAAATTTGGAGGCATGACTTCTTTGAACCAAAACAGATGTTGGAAGATTTATTTTTTCAGCTAGGTGTACATAAACCCAAGGGGGCTTGTCCTCATGGTTCAGATAGAATTTCTTTGAACCAAGTTTGGGTGTAGTTTTGTTGCAGATTTTTTATTTTTTTTTTTCATTTTCCTATTCAGTTTAGTGCAAGGAGTCTATGACACAAAACAAGATACAAAAAGGAGTTTGTGATTGAAAAAGGTTAAAATAGGTGAACTTCATTTTAGGTGTCTAAAATGAGGTGTCTGTTTTGCTTTCAGTTTTTGCACATAACTTCTAATCTACATTGAATGTATTCAAACTATTCACATACTCCTTTTTGCAGCATTTGAAAAATAAAGTACAAATAAAAATTGAATAAAATGTCAGGCATATAATGTTATATGTATGATATACACATGTAAATCATATTGTCACTGTGATGCACTGTGCACAAAAAAGTTCATCTCCAAGTTTCACTTAAAAATGATTCAGTGAGTATCTGTGACTGTTCTCAGTGGATAAATCTGAAATATCTTATAGCAACTGGCAACTGCACTTTTCTATTTTCCTGAATTTGTGTTGTTGCATCCCACTGCAAATACTGGCCATTTGGTTTAGAAACAATAAAACAGAAGGCACTTAGAATTTCAACTAGTTACTAATTTTCTAGAAAATAGGCTTAGGTTCTTTTATGTAAAAAATATTAGCTAAACTGCAAAATGACTGTAACCAATCACTGTGCACTGGTAGCTTTCTATGGTGAGGAATTTTAAAACTCATTGCATTCTATCTCCTGCATATATAACTCTGTTTAACATGTTTGACTTAGCAAGAGCACTTTCTAGTTGTTAATTCTGTGTAAGCTGTAAAAAGCTTAGTGTCCACTCCAGTGCCAGCATAGACTAGACACTACACATCAGTCAGGAGCTGCAGTACTCACCATGACTCTTATAGGGCATCACCTTCTTGACCACATATCCTTTACCGGTGGCGCTGGCCAGGGCCACGGAGAGGAGAAGGAGGGTTGCTACACGTAGGTCCATTTTCAGAGGTCAAATCTGCAGGGAAAAGAAGAGGTAAAAATGGATACTATTAAGTGCTTCAGTTCTTGCCTGAGATGCATATGTGTTTACTGGCTGTAACTACTGCTTTGCAACATGCTGTACATCCAAAGATGCCTTGTGTTGCTTTCAGAGAAGGCAGGCAAACAGACAGCAATCACTTGTTCATCACATGCAGTACTTTCAAGTGCTTAGTAAAATGCACTTCTCTGCGTGCAGTGAGCAGTCTCTTGAGTTTCCACTGCATGCGCTAAAGCGAGATGAGAGATGCTGAGGCCAAATGATTTTCTGTGCCTTTCGTTTGGCCTTGAGGAGCCTCTGGCCAAAAAAGCATCACTGAGCCCTCAGAGTCGGTGCAGGAGAGCAATGCTCCCTGGGGCACCTGAATGCAATGCTGCTCCTGCTTTTAGTGCAGTATTCGCTTCCACACCCCTAAAGCATGCAAACATCTGAAATAATGTATTTAGAATCTAAATACATTTATTTCAAATACATTTTAAAGATATACACATTCAAGAAAACAAGAGTGTATTTTCAATGTAACTACACAGAGACTGAGTTAAGGCCAGAACTAAGCATCATGAAGGCCTTAGAGCTGCTTGAGGAGATGCGAAGCAGAAGTGCAGAGAAGAGAGCTCTTACCGGCATACTTAGGATCCAAATCAAAAAAAAGAAATCACAGCTGGTGCTCCCGCCTCCGTATATCCTTGGGTGAGGAGCCCGTTGAGGAACTGCTGCTCTCCAGGACAATACTGAGGGTATTTATACCATATCGGTCCCTCTCGGCATCATTAAAAAAGCACCTACCACACAAGAACCTCCCATTGCACAGAGAGGCTATAATTAAGAGAAAAGATCAGCCCCAAGTTGGCATGTCACGTCAGGAAGAGCTGTTAGCACTCAGTGTTTTGAGACCCATGATTAGATTTTAACTTTTAGATAGGAACAAACACAAGGGGACATTTCATATTTTTAAAGCTATATGTTCAGTGTTTTTCTTTCTTTTTATCCATATTAACAATTTCTTTCACGTGCAAATAGACAGAGAATGTGTGTTTGTATTGGCAGTTTATTTTATTTTTTCGAAATGAGTGCATCTTTCAGCATGACCATCAAAAGACTGTCTGGTGTGTTTAGACTTAAAAATATTGTAGCCAGACAGCAAATATTTATTTCTAAAAGTCATTAAGGTCTGTGTATCTCCAAGTTACCTTGACACTTAAAACATGCAATGTTTGAAACAGGTGCAAGGCATATTTAGGCTATGGGACTATCTTAATATTCAGTTATATTCACCAATCTACATATGAATTCCAACAAATGTTTTTGACTGCCCCTAAAAGACAACTAATACAAAGAAGACACTGACTCTGTGGCACAGTATAAACACTGATTTCTGAGTTCATCCTTTTTAGTTTAGTCTATTACAAAGACAGATTTTAGCGTGAATGTGGTTTAAAAAGCATCACTATGGTTCATCAATAGCCTAATACCTCCATGGTGATGATTACACTTAATGTCCTAACACAGCCCACCAGGGGCAAACATGTTTAGTCTGATCCCCTGCCTGAGATGGACAGTGCCACTGCCTGGGTTATGTTTGGTCAGCTTGTCTCTTTGGCAGGATATAGTGAGGCTTTCATTAAGTTCACTATTTCAGGCCAAACAGTTTATAGTCTTTTTGCTTGTGTATTTTTGTAAGTACTTTGCCCTAGAAACAGCTAATAAAGATATAAAAAGACGCACTGGAAAATACATTCAGTTTGGCTTCTACATCCCTGTCACTTTTCCTGCTGAAAGCGCCTTAGTGTGCAGGTCTATTGCAGTACAATGCAGTACTACTAAAGTTCCAGCAGGGGGCAGACTGAGCTCTAAGGCCTCACTCTACTGTCCTGTTGAGGGGGGTTGCGGGTGGGGTGTGTGGGGCCTCAGAGCTGCGGTCTCATCTCTCTGCCTGCCTGGCTCCTACACACTTTAGCTTATTCTTAATCAAGGGCTGCTCCCTCCTGCCTGTAATCATCAGCTCGTCTGAATCAATCAATTGTGTCCATACATCCCTTCAGTTAGTCACCCACATGCCAACTCCACTTTCTCAATTAGATTGTCACTCGCAATTATTTGATTTAGTTTTGACCACAAGGGAAATGCACACACCCCAATGATGACAAGGTACACACCCCCACCCCACAAAGCAAAAAAAAAAAGAAAGAAAGAAAGAAAAGAAATAAAAGAGTACGGCTAGAATTGTCAATCTGTACTTTGCACCCTAAATCTTTTTGCGCATAATGACACTTCTGGGTTGATTCCCCGACAACATTTTCTGCAGCCTGACAATTTGTGTATCTATTTGTGTCGTAGGGGTTTACCAGGTTTGTGTGGGAGATTCCTATACTGTAGCTGAGGGGGGACTGCCTAGTCATAGGGCAGCACAGGGTTGTAATTAAGCATTCCTTCAACACAAGGCGTGTTTGAACATTTACCATTTTCAGAATTGGACTATCAAGTACAATTTTCCAAAGTGATGCTTAGGTACAGTGTATAGTTATGGCATTTCAGAGGAGTCAGGAGACACTGTTTGTGCATGCTTCTCTTCTCCGGAGAAACTGTTGTAGAAAAAAATTAAATAAGCATTTTGACATTACGTGCTTTAGAAGAAGAGATGGTGATTCATAGTCCTTTAGGACTGACAGCACAGTGAGAGCTAATTGTTGTTTAGACAAATCAGCATATCTCGATATCATTTATACACCAGAGATGTGCAAATGTCTTTTGAATACAGATACACTTGTTTTCTTGTAGAAAGTCAACTCTGGGGTTGGTTTTGAACCAAATGTGTTGTCCAGGCCACCTTCCTGGTATCAGTCGGCCATATTCCACCAGGCTATGTTTGTGTTTACAGCCCACAAGAGAGACTAGACTGCTAACGTTAGTAACATCCAGCCAAATCACAGAGCTTGGGAGGGTGGAGTCTCCTGTTCACATAATTCCAGCTCACTTTTTTTCCTTTTGGTGTATAAAAAACTGTCAAACCACACAACCCCAAAATACAGTTTCCTTTGGTCCTATTTTTTGACAAAGATTTGTTCATATCCAAAATACATCTTTGTTTGCATTGTGGCACGTGTTGGGAAAATTCTGACTTTGTTTATCCTGGACATCATGCACATATGTACACCCACACCATACAGCATGCTGTACAGACCTGTGCCTAGCCTATGCATTTCCCCAGGGAAGAAGCGCCCAAAGACGACATGACTGTATCTTTAACTTTCGTTGACTCCATGGAAATGTGTGACAGAGGGGGCATAAAGGAATGGGCAGGTCTTCCAGCGAGCCTCTGCTAAAGCCATTAGTGTCGCCCAAGCCCTCTGATGTGGTCAGCCCTTGCCCATTGTGATAACCATTGTGGGCAGGAGTCTCCACTGAGATATTAAAATGCAATGACATACATAGAGAGCTCTTATTTCATTTACTGTGGCGGGCCTCAGTAAAGCAGGTTTGTTTGGTTGCCATGTACAGTGAGACAGAGACAAATACTGGAGGCTGCAGTTTCTGGGTCTGGATATTAACACTTTCATTAAACCTGCTGCTCAGACTGTGAAAAACAGCAAGGGGGTGGAGGGAAGGGTAGACTTGTCTGAAGAAAAGAGTGAGAGTGGTGATGACCTGGCAGAATGATCCAGAATTGTGTTTTCTTAGAAGTTTTCATCTCTCTCTTTTTTTTTTTTTCTTTTTAAGGTTTGTGGGGCCTCACAAGATTCATTACTCCTCGTGAGGTCACTGTAGTGGTGTGACGGGAGAGGTTTCCTCTTTGTGTGTGTGTGTGTTTGTGTGTGCGCAGTCTCTCATCACTCAGACACAGACTTATCTGGCTTTCTTTCCTGGTGAGTTTCACTCAGGAGGACATACATACCCTAATTGTCGGTTGATGTGACCACGACTCACACGTGAGGAAAGCTAAAGATAACCCCTCTAGACTGGGAAGCAAATTTGAGATTTTGATACGTCCACCTCACCACTAAAAGCCACTTGGAGTTTTATGAATACTAGGGTTGACTGCGTCCCCTCTGCATGATTGTCGTAGAAATTACAGACTTTCAGAAACGGCACTCGAAGAGCTGTGGCCGGAAGTCCGACCATTCCCAGTATGCTGACAGGAAACTGGAACCAGCTCTATGCTTCCTGACGGATGTAGGTGCAACACATATCTCAACTGTGGTGCTTGTACATAGATGGTTAAAGTAACTAAAGTTGTTAAAATTGACCGACATTTAGCGGACGCTTCAAATCAAAGAGACAGGGACGCACCATGACAGGCCCCAGAATCAGACCCAAGACACCCAGTTGTCAGACGGCGACAACATTGCGATCCCGACATGCCCGCACCGATATTATGTAATCATCGTGGCTCAGGTTGTGAGGAGATCCAGATCATATCTATATCTTTCTACATGCATTTTGATGACTTTTAACGATGAAATTGCATACTCCAGCAATATGTCTGTAATTGTTTGCCATCTATATTAAACGCTAGGCCTGCAGGAGATGAAAATGGCATTTGAATTTGAACATAATGTAGCCTATATAATAAGTCATCTGTTCAAACCCCATGAACCTGTCTGTGCCCCTTGGGGCGTGTAGGCAGCCTGCCCACACATCAAGGTGTCACAATTACAGAGAGGGAGACACAGGGGAGACAGAACAGCACCTCCATCACACATTGTGTGTTTGTGTGTTTGGTCGCACATGATGCTGTGGTAACACACTGGAACTTGTGTGGTATCTTTTATAGGAGTTTAAGGAATTAAATGTGGATGCTCTTCTCTAGGACCTAAGCCTAGAAATCTAGACATACCCTCCCAGTACGTCTTGAAACAAACAATAAGGCCTCAGTAGCTGTTCTCTCAAGTTTGGTCGGACTAATCACATCACTCTATCCTTGTAGAGAGTTGCCTAGACATGGCCTAGCGGTAGCTTATCGGGCTACCTATTGCATGCAGAGGCTGTTTGAAAGACAACCGCTGATTCCACCCCTTGAATTGAGTTCAGTTTATCGGCCATTTTGATGTTCTAGTCTGGCTAAGGATTAGAACACTACAAGATATGGTTTGGAGTGAATTCCATAGTTTGGAGTTTTGAGCTTACTGAGTGCTGTCAGTAGGAACAAGAACGAGAGAATTTGATGCAACACAGACCAAATAGTGAACTGGCAACTTACACCAACTAAATAGCACCATAGGCTCACTTTCAGTTTCATTCTAATATGATATATTATATACATTATATTGTATGTTACTATTCAGTTAGCGTAAGTCGCCATCCAGGCTCGGCTGTACCAAATTCTCTGGTTCTTCTTCCTATCGACAGCAGTTAGTAAACTCAAACAACGGGCCAATGGTTTGAAATACTCCAAAACTATCACTTTAACTGACATTATAACTGACAGATTTCATGACTGGCTGATTCATATCAGATAAGGGGATAATCCTGCTCATTCACATTGTGACACCCTCAGATTCATGTATATTAACTATTTCCAACCATTTGGTCTGAAGTTGATAATACTGTTGGTTAAAAACAACACTTTTCTTCCCTCAGCAAGTATCACCATTGGTAAATCGGTGGGATTTACCGGTAGCTGTTGTCTAATAGGACCAGGTGCACAATACCATCAACACACAGCGTGAAACTGAGTCGAGACAAGCACCTAAAGTCTCTCCACATTAAGGTGACCAGACCTCTGAGGTAAAAATCAGTGACATTTCTCTGAATTTTCCTTGCAAGCCAGGGACGTTCCTATTTCCACAGTAAATATCATTAAAATAAGTAATGTTTTAGCTTCAAAAATCAGGGACACAGTGGGTTTTCTTGTATTTTACCGGGAACAGAACGACAAAAATAGGGACTGTCTCCGTAAATTGGGAACGTCTCGTCCTCTGACTCCACATGCTAGGCAGGATACAGATGGCTGCCCTTCCCTTTCATTGTAAAGTGCTTTGGGTTCCACTGAAATTATATAAATAAGATGTGTTGTTGTTTTGGTGAATGTGCATTTAAGATTTTCTTTTCTTTAATGGTTCCTTTGGACTTAAGACATCTATCACAGTGATGGAGAAGTGTAGGAGAAGTTAGGAGTGTAATATCTCCATATGGAATATGGAGACAGTGTAATATCTCCATTAGGAATGTAATAGCGCCATCAGGAGTGTAATATCTCCGTACGGACTGTAATATCTCTATGAGGAGTGCATGCCAGGCATTACTGTATGTTTGAAAAGGTGAGTCATTTTAATACTCCACCTCACCTTGGACAGATGGGTAACACTGCAGGCTGAGGCCCACCAGCAGCTAGATCTCTGGCACACACACGCACCCACACACACACACGCATACACCAACACACAAACACACCAACACACATACACACACACACACACAGTTCTCAAGCCTGTCCTTATGGCCTGAAAAATGTCAATTGTTGGGGAAATGTTATTGTCAGTAAATTGGTGGGTATAGTGTGTGTGATATTCAGAGTCTTGAAATCCTCACGCTTTATTTGTGAAGCGAGACGTTTTAATGAGCTGGTTCTGAGGCATTTGTGTCACATGCCCAGTTCAGGTATTGCACAACACCGCAGGGCCACATTTTTGTAGCGCGTAGCGTAGGAGGACATTTTTCACCAGCAGCAATTTGCTATCTCAGGTCTCAGCAAACCACTGACAAAACGCTCTGCTCTTCAAAACACTGGCCCTGTTCCTTGACTCACCATAGAACACAGAAATTGCCCGTTCTCCATCTGTTAAGTCCCAAGTGCAGTCTAGCTACATATTGTTCTCTTTCCCTGTAGTGTTAGACATACTTGTGAAAAGTGTCCACGGCGGACGTGAGGGAAGTGTTTCTGTGGTCAGCTGCAATGCCAGGAGTTGGCGGCCCGGCGCTGCTGCCTTAACGATGATTGTTAGTATGTAGATTGATTAAGCTACATTGCAACACATCAAAATACAGTCATCATATTTTAGTTCTAGTGTCTGTGTGTGTGTGTGTTAGTGTGTGTGTGTGCGTGTTTGTTTGTTTGTGATTGGATTGCTCTCTCTGTGTGTGTATGTCTGCGTGTGTGTTTGTGTGTGTGTGTGTGTGTTTGTGATTGGATGGCTCTGTGCATGTGTGTGTGTGTGTGTGTGTGTGTGTGTGTGTGTGTGTGTGTGTGTTTGTGATTGGATGACTCTGTGTTTGTGTGTTTGTGTGTGTGTGTATGTGCCTGTGTGTGTGTGTGTTTGTGATTGGATGGCTCTGTGTGTGTGTGTGTGTGTGTGTGTGTGTGTGTGTGTGTGTGTGTGTGTGTGTGTGTGTGTGTTTGTGATTGGATGGCTCTGTGTGTGTGTGTGTGTGTGTGTGTGTGTGTGTGTGTGTGTGTGTGTGTGTGTGGTGAATCTAAATCAGCATGTAAATGATCTGTCATTCCTCAGAGGCACAGAGTGGGGTTGTGGAACAACACACTACATCTGTCTCACCACTATCAGCCATGTCAAAGGACCCATCATACAATCCCACAGAACTTGTTACGGTACATCTGTTAAATGCATATATTACATTGCTATAATGCTGCTTCTGATTGGCTGGCAGATAGTCAGGTGACCTCTGCACGAACATGACAGCCGTCTGGCCTGTTAAGAGTTTTATTGGTGTCCCAGTCAAAGAGAGGGATGATCTCTTCACACGCATTAGATCATAAAGTAAAATGCCCGTCTCAAGGAAGTTAATCTGTCGGGCTCTTTGTTGAGAAGAAAAGCTCTAACAATTAACTTGTGTCCTTGGTTATTTTTTCATTACCATACTGCATCTACTTGTCTCCTTGCTTGTCTTAAAGAGGCTTTCTTTAATGTCCGACATTCAAAGGCAGCTTTGAGAGATGACGGCTTTGCCTGTGCTTATTGTGGTATCAATTAAAGGAATCAGAGTTATATAAAGCAACGCTAATAGGCCTCTCAGGGCATAAGTGTTGGTGGTGAAATGCTGTATTTAAAGATAATGACTAATCTTAGATTGCATACCAGCGTAAATTACAGGTCTACTCTCGCTTGCTGTCTGCCTGGGATCAAGTGTGCCGTTTTTCACGATCTCACTTGCTGAGCCCAGCCGTGAACCTGACTAAAGCGTTGATGTGCAGACTCTGCCAATGTCACCTGGGGTGGTCCTGTCGTGGTTTCATGGGTCTCTGGGCGAGAACAGCTGTGAGTTTCTGCACCTGCGGCCAGGGTGTCCGACACACAAAAACGTCTAACTAAATAATAGTGTCTTTAGTTAGCAATTATGACGTGTGCTTATTGGGAATATTGTAAGGTCACTAGTAGCATAGTGCATGTGAATGTGAATGTTTTTATAACGGACCCTAAACTGATTAAATTAACTTTTGGAGGATGGTGACTGAGTAGAGGAAAGTCTAAGCCATTGGAGGCACTCCTAATTCACCATGAAAGAAAAGCAAACCCAAAATAAATCGTGACAAATATGGCTGTAATTACAGGCCATTTTGAAATAGGGTGTGCAGAATCAACATGGTCAGCTTCAAGACGTGTTTGCGTTTGGGTTTCTATTCACCAAATGCTCTACGCTGTGTCTTTTGCAAAAGCTCTCACTGTTGTCTACAAGACTGAGTGTTTGTGTCTCTCGTGGCATAACATGTACCAATTCCATATGGTAGAATATGTGATAGCAATAATGTCTTTAATTTCGAGACACTATAGGGCCTCATCTCTCCTGTCTCCTGTCTGTATTACATGAGTCTCCAATCTGCTTGTCACAGATCCTACATGTCAGAATATATTAGGGCTCCAAAATAGTGTCAGAAATTGTACATGTATTGTGGCAGGCTGTATTTGTGTTGACAGACAGTGCGCATAGGTAGGACATGCTATATACTCAAAATACATGTCACAAGGGAGTGACTGAATTACTGACTTAATGTTCCACCTAATCTCTAAGCCCTGAACCCTCAAAGGCTTGGATCATAAACTGGTATGAACTGACTTCATGATGGGCCACTTCATGCCAGCAAAGTCTGGAGCAGGGCTTCGGTTTAGGGAAGTACATTGGAACTCAGCCTCCAGCATGCTTGTGTGTCAGTGTCAGGACTGCTCTGTGCACCACACACACTACAGTAGCTTCCCTCTGTCTGTCTCTGTGGGAGGTGGTGGTCCATCTGTAAGTCTAGGCATATACACAACACAAAGGGTGGCTTGACTAAACAAGGAACTCTGGGAAGTCTTTTAGGACAGGAGAGATGAGGTCTGGTTGAGCAAGCAGATCCCTTGTGGGAAGTCTGGCCTTGTTGGTCCTGCAGCAACCCCAAGGGACCAGAGACAGGAGTGAGAGTCTTGAGTCATCTCTGTAATTTTAGTTTGTGCAAAAGCAGCACTTAGTTACCACAGCAGTAGTCCTGTTAACCAGGCACATCCACATGTAAGACTTTCCTTTCCCTCAGAGGTAATAATTATGACGTCACGTCCGTGGTTTTTCCTCAATAGCTTCATGTATACGCTCATGATTACTGTGAAACGCGGCAGTATTTACGCTAGAGGCCTGCCTGCTAAATTTGCCGCCAGTTATTCACGTTAAAGAAAAGCTCTGCCACCATTGCCACCAATCAAGGCCTTTTATTTGCACTGTGCAGTTATATAGGTCTTTAACAGGTTTTTTAAAAGACCTAAAACTTCTACCATTGAAGTTTTTTTAAAGCTCAAGAAGTGTGTATTTGTGTAGGAACACATTTAGCCAAAACTCTCCTTAAAAAGTTCTTAAAAAGACTGAAGGTTCCAAGTAAACAGAGAAGAACCTGCAAACTTAATAAGAAGTGCAGGGCCGTTGTTGGTTGGAGCTGCCGAAAGAAGTGCAGCAGATGCAGGAAGAGCTCCTCCACGTGAGAGCTTTTTCACAAACTTTTACGCTCTGTTGCAAAGACATCTCAGGTATTTGCACTCCTGGACGTGGTTCCCTAAATATGGGGCCTTCTGGTCTGGTGGTAAAGAATGAAAGAAGGTTCCTGCTGAATCCCAGGATGTAACTCTAAGGAGTTTACCTCTGCATGGTTATATCTGGATCCGATTCAGCGGTGTGGTTCAAGTCTGGTCGGACGGTCCAGCACCTTTGGCATTCCGTAATTCCACTGTGGTTAATGGGAGGAAGATGGAGATTTGTAGTAGTTCCTTGGAAAATAACTCTAACATGGACAGGATTTAACCTATTTATTTGGGGCTTGCCTGAGGATCCATCTAGGCCTGTCTCTCACAGCTGTCAAACATGACAGCTGAACTAAGCAGTTGAATCAATAGGCCTAGCCTTGTTCCTGAGTGAAATTGAATCCCAGTGATTTTAATTGATCACATGTGTATTGATTAACACTGGCCACATGCTGTATGGATTAGAAGATAGGGTTTAGTTTCATATTCATTCCAGTGCAGTCAGTGAGCTGCAGAATGAGATCAGTCAGGTGGCTGTCAGCAGAGCAGCTCTGTGCTGGCGTATTGTGCAGCACCTGTCTTTGGGGCTTTGTGCAGGGAAAGTTCCTGAGTTGAAGATTTTTATCGCTTTCAAACTCCGTTTACAGTTTCCCATCAAGTGCTGCATTCAGCCGAAATGAAAGTAATTACGCTTGGGCCTGGAAACTCTCTGATATCTATAGATTACGCTGGAGCTGCTGGCGAAACACCCTCCAACGCTCTCCAAATTAAAGGACAGCCATGTGCCAAAGCCTGACATTAGGAGCTGTGTGAGCGTGTGTGTGTTTGTGTGTGTGTGTGTATGAGCTTTTTTGGAAGCGAGTCCACCCAAGGCTGCTCTGCCTATCACACGGTGAGATCTAGGGGGCCTGGAGAGCAGCCTGAAACTGTGTTAAACCCACGCCTAATGAGAAGGGGCCATGAACACACGCACAAAAATACATACTGACACACACACACACTGACACACACACACACACACACACTCTCTCTCTCACACACATATACATGACCATCATTCTTCATGCTGTGGGTAAACTGACAGGTAGATGACAGCATCAGATGTGAGGGGAGGAAAGAGAAGCCTGCTTTCACACGGACAAATATTTCCTCTAATTTCTGTCTTTTTATTTTTTCTCTCTACACTCGCTCAGCTGAAGCAGATTATATTCCCCTTTTTCAAACAGTAAATTACCTGCAGGCTCAAATGGAGAGCTGTAGAGGTTTAATCTCTAATGGTACGCTGTTAAGCTCATACCAGGTCTATTTTTATGGTAAATTACTGAATGCATAACCTAACCGCTGTTTCCATGAGAGCGCAGCTTAATGAAGCTGAGTTTTGAAACCGGTTCGTTTGTGTGCTGAGGACTCCTGCAGGCTTTGTGGGTCACCTCGTGCGACACAACAATTAAAAGCAAATGTTCTGTTTGTACAACTATTGGTGCCACCGCTTGCTGACACACCCTGGCCTCTTTCGGGGGGAAGATCTCAAAGACACATACTGACACACACATCTGTCTTGCAAGGGCACTTCAGGTCAGGGACATCGACTGTGTGTGTGTGTGTGTGTGTTGCCAGCTTTCAGCCTTTGCAATCTCAGCATGCAATGTGCATTAAGGACACTCAGTGACACTTTACTTAAAGTCTGCATCTATAAAGCATTACAAACACATTCATAAAATATAAACATATAAAGTACCCAATGCCTTATAGTTACTGTCATTTCCTAACACTTTTGAATTCGTCATGACTATTTTTGAATAGTGATATCGGCTCTCTGATAAATATGTCATTTAAAACCCTTTATGAATGTGGTATAATTCTTTATGGATACAGGCTAAATAAAGTGTTGGCACCCATAAGTCCCATGGCACCCATATAAAGAGTAACATTTAACTCTAATTAATGTAAAGCTATTTTAGAGAGTTATATTACTTATTATATACTGCAGAACATTTCAATTGTTGAATTTCTTTTTGGTAATATTATACTGATGGATGTATCTATATACTTTACAGATACAGTAAATTTTTTTATTGCGAGTCTCCAATCTGCTTGTAATTGAGGAGGTGGGCAGCAAAAATGAAAGATTAAAAATGAGTGGAAAGGGGTGTGCTCATTCTTGCAGGAAAAAAAAAACCCTACAGTCTCTGCAAAAGAAGAATGAGGAAGACTGATCTTCTTTTCCTTTTTTACTTTGTGAATTAAACGCAAAAGGTTGTCCAAGTCTTACTTCTTATTATGCACAGATCCGTTCACAGACGTTTCCTGTCAGTGATTTTATGATCTCATCAGGCATTTT
Source organism: Tenualosa ilisha (assembly GCA_015244755.2). Taxonomy (NCBI): domain Eukaryota; kingdom Metazoa; phylum Chordata; class Actinopteri; order Clupeiformes; family Clupeidae; genus Tenualosa; species Tenualosa ilisha. Next base: position 487,091 of record PYXC01000903.1, read on the forward strand.
TATACACTCCGATCTGATCCCTTGGTTCAGCGTGAATCCTGAGCTCAGAGAAGAAAGCCAAACTCAAATACAAGTGTGGCCTTTGCCAGCCGCTGAACTGGCAGCGCTGTCTGGAGTAAGTACACGCTAGCATCTGCTAAATGGAGTTCCCATTCACACTACCTTTATATTTGTGGTGAGCTGAGCTAACCACTTCAGATTGTGCTTAGTCACTGTATGCTGTGCTTCCTGGCACGCGACAGGTGAAAGATTGAACAGGGCAGGCTTGCCAGATGCCACAGAGAGCTCACAGACCCTGGCAGGCCAGTCAAATTACAGCATTGTATTTCATAGGAGACTTGAATAAATGTGCTTTTATGACATTGCAGGAATGACTTTGGACTGACTTTTACATAGAGCATCCCATAATTAACATATGCATGTATGGAAAAGTCATTTGAAAGGGCAGACAAAAAATTAAAGATCTTGATAAAGTGGTATTTTGGTGCAAAGTGTACAGTGTGTGCATTTGTTGTACAGTCCATTGTTACTGTAACTGATTTGAGATTCCTCCTCTCTTGCTTTCCCATGAATGCTCTGTCTCTTCTGGAAAATAATATGCAATTGCCTCTCAGGATTTTGTCTCCTTTGATTGACTCTATGTTTGATTTTATTTTTAGTCAACTGGTCGGTTTGTGGTCGTGGGCAGCAGCCCTGCTGGCTGTGGGGGTCCCACACTCAGCATATTGAGCTCCAGGTGTCAACATTCCCACCCTTCAGTAGCAGGCCTCTGATTGTTTGTTTGTTTGTGTTAGCACAAATATTTGTGCTCTTGTGAGAGGTTAAAACCACTGTGACTCCATGAAGGCATTCCTGCTTCAAAACTTTCCACAGTCAGCTCTGATAGTCTTCTGTCTCCTGTAGATGCCAGTGCTACCGTTTTCAAAGATCTTCAAAAAGATAGCATGGCATGGCCTAACAGCAACAGTTACCCATGGTCCAAAAACAATCTGTGAAATCCAGATATATGGTCATTGTGCGTGAGCTCAAGGCCACTAATCACCCATCAGTGTGGAAACTAACCACATTCCCCACAGTTAACACAGCTCATTTAGTACAAAAGTATTTCCTATATGTAATGCATGAATTTATAAGATATGATCGTGATTACCATTTTGTGCAGTGTATTTTAAGGTCTCAGAATGATTGCTTTCAGCTATGTTTAATTTACAACACACCTACCCCTAATATCAGTAGCAGAGGTGGGCAGATATCTTCACCATTATGTTTAATAACATTTAACAATTACTTCCTGTATGGAAATGTAAAAACAAAGAGGAAGAAAAGAAAAAGAAAAAAAACAGAGGTTGTGCTGACTGTGTTAAAGTGCTGTAAGTGGCTAAAGGGGTTGGTGAGGGCTTGTCGAAGCCTTTTATATTTTTGCAGGGGCAAATGTTTAGTTGAGAGTTTGTATGAGTCAGCATGCGGCACCCAAATTCTGGAGCTCTTCCCAGAAATCTAACTGAGGCAATGGGAGGGACAGTGGTTAGAGTGGACTCTCAGGGCAGGCAAGCAGGCAGGAAGGCAGGAACTCCTATAGCCGAGTTCAGGACCCAGGAACACAACCGCACCTTGGTTGAATTGAATCTCAGGAGACTCCGCAGGCTCATTGGTGTTTGTCAGTGTGCCTGGAGAAACTCTCAAAATCACTTCCCTCCTAAGCAGCTCTTAGCCAGCATTGCAGGCCCAAAAAAAAGGTGAACAGGGCAAAGAATGAGCTGCCTGTTGAAATCTTGGAAATTCTAAGGTAATTAGCAACGAAAAATGGGGAAACCTTAGTGTCAGGACACCGATGTGGGCATAAGCTAACCCTATTCGCTCGCTGTTGCAGGCTGCTGTGAAGATTACTGGACTGATAAAGATGCAGGTTGACATCAGGCTTGCCAGTTGACTTAAGGACTCTCACTAAGCTTGCTTTCTCCTCTTGTCTATCTAGAGAAAACAGCCAAACTGAAATTATCTAAAGGAATTATTTTTTGTTTTGATATGTACTGACCAGAGCAGCTGTAAACATGTTCCCATTTCATCACCAACAGCCTCATTTATGCACCTGTAAGAGTAACTATGCCATATGCAGTGTAAGGCATCTGTACAGAGTTCATCTAGGTACATGTAGATGGCTTTAGTGGTGGCTTTGTAGCGAGGATCTTATATGAATCTCGCCGTAAATCTCCGTAAGTCTTACAAGCAGTAATCTTATAAGAAACAAAAGAAGTGAAACAGCAAGGAAATAGTAGCCTGTTTTTAAACAGTCTGACCACATGCTCAGACAATGCAAATAGAGTGATGTGGGGTCAGCCATGATCTATGTGTCTCTGTCTGTGTTTGCCTCAGCCTGCCTGCCTGCCTGCCTGACCTGATGTGAGACTCTTCTTCTTGATTCTGGGCGGTCCATGGCCCGCGTCTGGGAGTCAGGGCCCCGGGGTTGGAGCCTGTGGTGTCGGGCACTTTCCCTGGCGCCTCCAGTGGTCCGCTGCGAGCATTTCCCCCCGTGGCCGCTCTCCAAACCCTGACGGCGAAGAAAGCTGTGGAAATGACAGTGTGGGGGGAGGGGGGAGGAGGGCTACGGAGAAAATAGATATGTTTTGATCATCCCTGAGAGCTATATATTCCCATACTTAGGAGTGCACGGCTATAGCATTAGTGCCTTTAGGGAAAGTAGAAATTAAAGAAGGTTCTATCTTTTTAGGGTTTTCTGGTACCTTAACATTATTGCTGCCATGGGTAGCAAATTAAGATTCGCCTTGTCTCTCCCTGACCGCTGCGCCACTCAAAAATGCGTCACGAGGGAGACGACACGGTAATTTGTGGCAAAAGTTTGCTAAAAATGACTGGCATACACTTCACGTTACACACTTTTCCCATGCAATGCTGCTCATTTATTGAGGTACCTGATTTCTCCATTTGGCCACAGTGATCTGGCCATTCACAATGTGCAGTAAAGTTAGAATTAAAGTCGGGAAACTGGGGCGTCCTTAGCTGATATTGTCTTGGAAGATAATTGCTACGGACGTGCATCAGTAGATGTTTTCAAGTAGCCCTTTAGCCTGACTTGGCATTGTGGAGAGACATGGCAAACTTGTTTTGTGCGGGAGTTAAAACACAATGACAAGCCCTCTCTTACCTTCAGGCACTTCCTGATGTTCCATCTGAATCAAATTTACTGTTTCATTTCAATGTTTTCAAGTAAACAGCTGCAATTTTGGATTGGGCCTAGCTGCTTTTATATTTAGACGAGGAGTTCGAGAAGAAAATGTTCATGTTGTGCTCCTCGGCCTGTGTCTGTGGCCATAGATATTTATAAAAGGAGCTATGTGTGTTTTTTTTCCATAATTTGTTCCGTCGCTGCTGATTTTTTTTGTGCATCCCTCCAGCTCTGTGTCCTGGAGTGTGTAATGGACATCTGTGAATGGTCAGCGTGCTCCCAGCCTGACCATGTGATCAGTTGCAGGACCCACACATGCTGGAGTATTAAAACAACTGACAATATTTCTGGTTGAAGAATTTTGTCTTTAATTGCGACAGGGCAGTAGAAATGGACACCAAGTGAATGCGTAAGGGAGAGGGTAGCAGGATCAGGAAATGGCCACAGACCAGAATCCAAATCGACTTGCCATGGGCAGTCAGAGTCAAACATTACAGACAGTAATTTCAGTGAGAGAGAGAGATTTTGCATTTCATTGTAAGAGGACAGTACACATGGACGGCAGACACTGGCGCAAATAAAACGTGAGGCAGGAGAGGGAGGTGAAAATGACTGCAGATTGCAATCCACATGGCCTCTTTGAACCCAACATGGACAAACAGACAAATGTTGTTTATGCCACACCAACAAAGGATCATTTAACCACTAGAATGCACACCCTTCTTACTTACTTTGTAAATCACATACCATAAACAAATTAAGTCCGGGAAATGGGTTCAGATGAGTCTTTTAAGGCAAAGAGGGTTAGGATTAGAAGGTGTAAATCTTAAATTAAACATACTTAACACACTTAAATGTTGCTCACAATGGTAAAAATAAATCAAATAGGAGTCAATAACAGCACAGTGTCCAGTTCAGTCGGATTTTACTGAACCCCAAGAAACAGTGAATGGATGAGGATCTGTTCAGGCCAAACACAGTCACGGGCAGCCGAGAGAAAAACACAAGGTACAAACAGCCCACGCACTTGCATTCATGTGTTTATACACTCCCTTGCACACACGCACACACACGCACACACACACACACACACACACACAATCCCTTCGCATGAGCCACTCTCAGCCCAAACTTGCAGTTTCTGTATACACTCCCTCCTACTTGAAAGTCCACTGAATAGACATAGGGAACGAAACGTTTTCGTGCTTACGGTTAGCATTAAGTCAAAGGAGCTTAAATTCATAAATCTGAGCCATTCCTCTTCTCCATTTGGCACAACACTGTGTGTTTATGCTTACTTAAAACAAACTGCCACGCAATGCTATATTTGTTTGTATATTATTACTTTACGAACACTATCATTTGAATTAAATGGCATTTGAATTTATGTGCCACCAGAGCGGGTTGCTTGTGGAATTAATGAATATATATATACAGGCAGTGAAATCTTTTAAGGGATTGGAAGACAGTCATGCCAGCAGAGAAGGGCGTCCTTGGGCCCGAGGCCTGAGCTTTTGAGGTTAACATGCAACAAAAACAAGCTTCTGATTCCTCAGGCTTCGGTCTGCGTGGTCGCCCACTATAACAATATATCTCATTCATAGGAAGTGGGTTTTGACATGCTATGGTCTATGGAATATATATCACCAGCCACATGCAGCCAGGCTCCTCTTCTGTGGTATTCTGGATTGTATTTTAATGCACGGAGCACATTCAGTGTGCCATATAGTGCCTTGGGATGGACGTTCTGGGCCAGCCACAAAGCAAATTAAGAAAGCGAGGGGGCTGAAAAGGATTTTGTCTTCCGTTTATTTTCAGGCACCTGATGGAGACAGGCACATGACTTGCACGGGTAACCTGTGTGTGTGTGTGTGTGTGTGTGCGCGAGTGAGTGTGTGTGTGCGAGTGTGTAAAATAGCGAGGATTTTCCTGTCAGGCTAGACTGTGGCGTGGCTGAAAAAAGAAAAAAAGACCTTTCCCCAGCGTGTCCTCTGGGAGTCTGTGCTGCGCATCTGTCGGACTGCGGTCAGCATTTCTGGAGCAGGTCCAGAGCCCGGTTCAGGTGCCCTGGCCTGACAAGCAAACATGGGAACACGTCTCTCCCTCTCTCACACACACATCTCCAGCCCTGGCCTGTGGCCTCTGGCCTGTAGCCCCTACAGACGCTAATTAAAACGAAGCAGCACATTTGCTCCCCTGCAGACCTTCTCAGCCTTTCACACTGATGAGCTGCCTGGGAGTGGGACCTCTGGAGCTATGCTGTAATTGGCTTCAAACGAGCCGAAGGAGATGTGTGGTGCGGGTGCCCTCCTGTGCTGACGTCAACCCAGGGGCCACATAAAGGACTTACGAGCGTGCAGTTAACAGGCGCCCACTGTAAACGCCCGAGGAAAAAGAGAAAAGAACATGTATGGGGACGTGCTCATGTTCACGACACACAACTCAAGAGCACATCGCTGAAGGATGTATCCAGAACCTGCGTTAAATAGTGCGGTTCAACCCTGCATCCACCAGGCCCCAAACCTGCAACTCACAGCTGTGGGAGGAAAATGCAACAGAAAGTCAGCTAAACCCCCGGGGTGCCAGTTTCACTTCACTAGCACATCTCTTAAGGTCTCAGGAGGGATGTCTACCTAACCTGAAACTGCACAGATTTCAGCCATGACAACCATACCTTCACCCATCCCCCTTTACTGTAGATCCACTAATTATGAAGTCATTTATTTACATTTACATTTAGGCATTTAGCAGACGCTTTTATCCAAAGCGACTTACAAAAGAGAATAACATTCAAGCTACAACACAATGAAAAGACTAACAAGGAGTGCATATTGCTAACATAGAATCTGCGCTATTTTAAGTTGAAAGTGCAATAGTGTAACGCAGTGTAGAGAAATTAAATTATTAAGTGCATTCTCAAAATTTACGCCAGGAGATATTCTTGGAAGAGCTGGGTCTTCACAAGTTCTTTGAAGGTGGAGAGGGTATCAGTTGATCTGGTAGCACTTGGGAGGTCATTCCACCAGCGCGAGAAGAGTATAGACAGATTGAAGATGTGGTGTGGTATCCCCACATGTCTCATTCACAGCCAGTGCAGGTAATAAGCATGGAGAAGCAGCTGGTTAGTCAGATGTGTTAGAGGCCTTTGGTGCTGGGTCAGTATTGGACCCAGCAGCCTTTGTTTGGGATCTATGCCTCTCTGAGATGTTGTGAAGATGCTCGGCCGCTTGGCCTCCCGTGGCGCACTGGAGGTGGGCAAGCTCGCCCGACGGCATGAAGACAAACTCTGGCTGAGCTAGCAGACGTTGGCACACCTGGCACCTGGTGCCACGTTCCAGTTTTATCATCCTGTTTGAGGCCTCAGCCTGCGGAGAGACAGAGAAAGAGACAGAGACAGAGAGAAGGCAGAGGCATCATCACTACTGTAAGTGGGCCTCCAGGGACAAGTCTCAACAGCTAAATCAAACATAGACTTTTCTGTGTTCACAAATAGTGTAACACAACTCCATAAACACCTGCTGTCTGGAGAGGATTGGAAAAAATACCTGCACCTCACCTTGTGGGCTTTGTGGAACACCAACAGGGTAAAGTTAACAGACATCTACCGCAACTCAGACCTTCTTAACTTGTGCTTGTGTACCATGATGGGAAAAGTTTGTATATTTTAGTCCTTTAGTTTATTAAACGCTTCCTTGTTTGCTGTGTTGACAAGTTGAAGAGGGGGTAAAAACAGCAGAGCCACATGTATGGCGTGTGCTTTTAGCTCCTAAGTTGTGAGGCCATATGTTAAATATACATATTGGGTTCATTAGCAAAACGTTCTGCGCTCATGTTTCCTCTCACAAAGGACTACAGTCATCCCTGAAATAAAAGTAAAGTAGTTTTGTTTTGATAAATAACTCTGAAGGATGGATTTAGAGGGTCTGGTTAGAGCACACACAGGATCTAATTTGTTGTAAGAATTTTTAATTGTTTTATTTTTATTTTCAGAATGTTTCTTCTTCCTGTGTTTTTCTCTGTTCTTGGCATGGTAGCTTGTGTTCTCCTTACCCGTGTGTAGCTGTGCCTGTGCTGTTCTGCACTGGCCAGGGCAGCCTCCACCTCTGTCATCCTCCTCAGGTGGAATGTGCTCCGTAGCGCCTCCTGCAGGAAACGTGATACCAGCTGCACGGACCAGCCCTCTGGCACCGCCCGCAGGACGGCCACCGCGTCAAACGCGGCAGCATGGTCATTCAGCAGATCTGCAACAGCGCCCACTGCAGGCGTGGAATCCAGATAGATCTGCAGTAGTATGTGGAAGAGCTTCTGCCTGAAGTTCCGCTCTTGACCAGCAGAGGTCCTCCAGCAGTAATCCACGGCTGCCTGTCTGTCTTTCTCTTTGGACACTAGGATCTGTAGGGCCCTCTGATGCTCTCCGGTCTTTCCAAGCAGGATTGCTTTCTCCGTGTGGAGATTTGTGGATAAAATTTTTTCTGCAATACAGGTTCAAATATGGTAGATTATAATAACTGACAGCACATGTGCACACCGCAAGGCTGTTTTTAACAACTGAACAATTAAATGTTAATTCTGTTTGATGGTTCAAGTATTTCCTCAGTCTGTTTTGGCATGGCAAAAAGAGTATATTGTGTGTTACTGAGGGCTGCTTTTAAGGTGTAATCACACACTTCACTCTAGGGGGATTTTCATTGACAGATTGAACACCATCTGCCATTGAATGGCTTGGAGATGATCTTCATAATATGAAACAGGATGTCCTGAGACACACACACACACACACACAGACCTGCTCACACACAAACACACACACACACACACACACAGACCTGCTCACGCACAAACACACACATACAGTCTGTCTTTTGTCCAATTTTACCCACACACTTGGACACGCAGACACACACACACACACACACACACACACACACACACACACAGTCTGCCATCCATGTCATCCATGCCCAGAAATGTTCCAAAGTGACAACCAGAAACACAGCCACAGTCTATTGCATGTATAATTTAGGTTTTCATAAAAACCAAAATATAACAGGAATAAATAAAATATATGTGTCCTTTAAAGGTGAATGCACAGACGTCTCAGACAACCCCCCTGAATGACTTCAGTATGTGTTCATCAGCACTGAACTCAGTGACCGTGCAGAGTGTATTCGTCATAGTGAATCCACTGCTGTAGAAGGAGCTGCAGGGTTGACCCCTAACCCAAATCCCAATCCTTATTCACTTGAAACAACCTGGCCGAATTACAGTGAAATGACTATCATGAGACTCACTGGCTGAATCCCAGTGTCCCCACTAAGCACTAAACCCCTGACTCCCCAAAGACTTAACCGGCATGACTGAGACAGGTTCATGTCAGTAAAGTCGTTTAGGGTTCAGGGCTTAGGGTTTAGTGGGGAAATTGGGATTCAGTAACTGCCTGTGTGTACTGGCAGCATCCCACCAAACTGATTGCCTTAGAATCTGCTGATAAACTGACCAGAATCCGAACCCACCTAAGACAACTTGAGTGGATTAGGGTTATTGCTGCAGTATTGCACTACAGTGATCGTCACAAGGCTGACCTAGAGTGACGTCACACTGAGTCGACTGGGCCACACTGGGTTGCCTCAGAATCAGTTGCTGAACTGACCCAAACTAAGATGACCTGAACTAAGACGACCCCAGTGAATTCTGATTATTGTTGTGGATTGTGTTCTCATCGTCATGTGACTCACTGACCGTGCAGAGCGGCAGTGTCACAGTGAGCCGAGCACCACAGGAGCTTCTGCAGCTTGTGTCTGATGCCTGCCACTGCGTCAGCTTCCCCGGGAGCCCGTTGGAGAATCTGGGCGACATACGTCAGCGCCAGGAGGGTGTGATGGCTCCCCTCCTGCGAAGAGACCATTTCATCAGAGACACATCGTGTCAGGGACACCCAGGGGGTTGCCCCCATCCGCCTAAATACCGCACCTAATCCCATCAGGGCCTTGTAGTATTAAAGCATTATGGCATCAAAGCATGCAAGCCAGGGCTTTAGTACCAACCTTGCTTTTTAATTCTCCCACCAAATATTCTAGATACATCAGCAAAGACACAGGATACTTTTGTAAAAATGGGATGACCTCGTCCGAATGACAGGGTGGGATTGGACCCTCTGTGTCCTGCATGAAGATCTGCACTCCAGCCTAGAGAAAAAAAAAGTCATTTTCAGATATGCTGCTAAGGTGTAGCCTGGAAATCCAGATGCACCATTAGTCAGTTTGAATTTGCTCTACAGACCCGTCTGGCCATGACACATTGGAGCTCATTAGCTGTGTCCCTAAATCTCAGGCACCAGTCACACCAGTCTGATATATCAATGTGATATAGGCGGGCTCAGAGCCATGGAGAGAGGGAGATGTATTTGCTGTTGTGCTCATCCACAGCTCTGATTAATCATTGTGCTATCCACTAGCACACAGAGGCATTTCGATATGCTTCTGATGGAGCTGCCCCTTGGGTAAGGGAGGTCAGTCGCTCATCTCCAGACCCTGCATCATCCTAGTATAAAACCACTCAGAAACCTTTTACCTGAACCTCATTTCATCAGAAATCACAAACTCTGGCATGTAAGGCTCACTTTTACTGGTAATTCTACTGTAACTGTAGCATTTTACCGACATGACAGTTACCAGTATGGTATATGATTTTGTTATCATGAGTCAATCAAAAAGACACAGTTTTGGTTCTGTTTCATCATATGCAATGTGTTGTCTTGTCAATTTGTCTGTGAACCTTTAGGATCTGTCTCAGCATGCTGTTTTGCTGTGCAATTCTGCCCTCTACCCTCTGCAGATGTGTAGGGCAGGAGAAATATGAGTGTGTGTTTGTGAGTGTGCTCATGTGAGTGTGTGTGTGTGTATATATACAAATATTTGTGTGTGTGTGTGTGTGTGTGAGGAGGAGAGAGGGAAGGAGACTCGAATACCTCTTGATCTTTTTGCAAAGCCCAACCTGCAAACCTCCAGAAGGTGTCTCTGTCGTCCAGTTGTTTCAGCGTCCTCAGGATGTGACTGTACACCTCGGGTGCAGTCACAGAGCTGTCGTCATCCTGTCCTTCAACCATCCTCACCCATGTCTGCACACACAAAGACACACTGCAGTAGCCAGCAGACTGGCCTCCACAGGTCACTGGATCAATGTTAGCCAAGGGAGTGAATCATTACCTGAAGTGCGCTGGACTGTTGACCGTGACTCTGGTAGAGCTGTCCAAGAGCAAACAATCTGCATGTAATGAACACAAGTTTATTAAGCCCCACGTGGAACTGCTTTGGTCAATGAGTAAAGTGGCCTATTCACCATTATTTACTAAATCATTATCTAGTGGACCCCTGAACTACTTACAAATAAATTAAAATCTGCATGTGAGGAATTAGGTGGATTAATTCTCATGACTTGACGTGGTCAACAAATAAAATGGTCAACTATTCACTATTTGACACCTACAAACACCTAATGAACACCATACATCTGGACACAACCACAGTTATGATGCATCTATAATTCTAAGTAAATGAGTAACAACTGCGTCCCTGACCTTTTGTGGCGTCTCAGTTCTGATGCACAGAGGTCAAGATGGCAGTCATTGGGAGAGGTCACCAGCTGACTGAGTTTCTCAATGTTTGCTGTCTGCAGGTAGACTTTCAGTAGCACGGAGTCGACGTCTGAGTGGCACGCCAGGGCCTGAGCAGTCCCTCTGACCGTCCGCAGGAAGTCCTCCAGGAACTGGAGGTAGCGCTGGAACGAGGCAGAGTCGTCTGTGCTCAGGGCTCTCAGGTCTCTGCTGGCGCTAATGGAGACGAGCTGGCTGTCAAAGTCCCCACAGACGTCACCCACTTCTGGGTACAGACGGATGATTTCCCGCGGGTCCAGGTTACCATCTCTGGAAACCAGTAGAAAACAGCAACAACCTCAACACAGAAAGCTTTAACTAATGCCGTTTACAAAAAGTACATTTTGTAAACAGAGTAATATTTCATTTCTGTATCTTTTTATTTCACACATAACATGGAAGCAGAGCTATGTTGCTTTAGTTCACAAAAAGTAGATTTTGTATACTCAGTAATATTTCATATTGGTTTTTCATATTTGAGCACATAGCATATGGAAGCAGAGTCATATTGCTCACTGAGGCATAATGTGGCTCCATCCAAGTTGAGTATTTACATTTAAATCACTCTGAACAACTGTAAATGAAAAATGTTAATTATAGATGGCAATCAATTCACACTAGTGAAATGACATAGACTACAATACTGTATAAATGATTAAGACAATGGTTCAAAAGGACTTACATCAGGAGCTCCGTGGCTTCTCTGAATCGCTCCTGGTAGAAATGCATTAATCCCAACATGCAGGAAATATTCTTGCGTAGGTCCTGAACATCATGAATAATGAATACAGAGATGTAAGTCGGGGGTAACAAAGCCAGTGTTAGCCCAGTCAAGGCAACTTGCCCTTCCACCCTGAGGCCAAGATGACGGTGGGATTAAAATATCAGTGGGGCCACAATGATACATCATCAGATTAGCCGTCTAACCCTCCGTGTGAATTATTTAACGCCAGGCTGTCAACTTACAGGAGAAATGAATTTATGGATGAGAGAGCCACTAATCAGAGTCACCCTGGCGTTCTGGCAAGGAGAGAGGATATGTCCACATTATCAGTTTATATCCACTGGATAGAAGAGTTAGAGGAGAAAGAAAATTCTACCTGATGTCTACCTGACATGAATGCTTTTGCTGGGTGCTTTACCCAAAGATATGGAACTCTAATGCATTCTTTGACAGAAAATAAATCATTTTTTCTCTCTCTTCTTTTAAATCAACAAATTTCTTAATTCAGATCATGATCCTTTTTTCTGTTGTTTTTGTCTGTTGAATTGCCAAGACAATAACCTTTTGGATTCTGAAAAAAAGAAAACAATTCAGAACCAGAAACATCTTAGTTTTATACATAAGGTACTGTATGACACTGATGTGTGTTTTGACCTGTGTGTTGAGGCCGTTAACTCATTACTTACATGTACCTAGTGAAACCCATGACCTTATGACCTCAGTCTCCATGCTGTCAACACGTCACTTATCATGCTCTGAATGAGTCAAATCAATTCAGGGGATGCAGATCACTCACAATATTCATCAGTAGACATGGCATCTACGGACAAACTCATCAGCTGTGTATAGGCCCAATCTGGCACTGACCTTACCCATGCCTGGGTTGGGTTGCCTTCACCTCAGGGACAGCTGCTGCCTGAATCATTTCTAGCCTACATTCCCCCTTCCCAGCTGAACAGATTTTAGTGCTGTGTGTCACATCTGGTGGCGGTATCTCGCAAATGTGGCGTGTAATCAGCTCAAGCTAGCAGGCCGCTTATCCCAGTAGACACATTGATTCCATGAAGAGCTTACGAGCATGGCTAACATACATCCCATCAAAATTCAGCCACTGTAATGCTTGTAATGTGTGTGTGTGTGTATGTGTGTGTGTGTGGATGTGAGTGTGCATGTGTAATTGTATGTGTGTGTGTATGTGTGTGTGGGTGTCAGACACTCATCTAAGGACAGTAGATGTGTTTGTGTGTGTGAGTGTGTGTGTGCGTGTGTGTGCGTGTAACTGTATGTGTGTGTGTGTATGTGTGCATATGTGTGTTTCCGTATGTGTTGTCAGACCCACTCATCTGAGGATAGTAGGTGTGTGTGTGTGTGTGTGTGTGTGTGTGTGTATGCATGTCAGACCCCACTCATCCATCGGGGGACAGTAGGTGTGTGTGTGTGTGTGTGTGTGTGTGTGTGACTGGATCATTGTAAAGAGTTTATGCTACCAATATGATTTGCATTGTTGTATCTTATTTTTCAACACCAGAACAGACAGTGACATGTGGTCAGGGAAGGTAAGGTAGGCAATGCCTGCCATGGCAGATCGAGAAAATGATCAATTCCTGAAAAATATATGAAACTCATGAAAATACACAAAAAATGATCAATCAAATATCAATCTCTGTTTAACTGTGCTAGCATTCCTGTTTAAGTCCATAAGCATCTAGGAGCAAATTGCTGTAATTCACAGCAAGCTTTGTTCATTTCACTGACAGGATGTAGGCAGAGAATTTTCTGCTTGTCTCCCCATTGCCTTAACATGCGTGAATTTCCTATGTGTCAGCCTGTGTGTCAAATTCAGTGGAGGAGCATAGGCACTGCTTATGGTTTGCGTGTGCAAAGAAAACCACGAGTGTACAGAGGAAGAGATGCTTCATCAAGGCTATCAGCATTCAGTGATCCACATTCAGCTGTACGCATTATCAAACTAAGTACATTCAAAAGGCTACAAAAGATATGTTGACCAAATTATATCATTCACAGACCTTGAGGAAACCTGTCATTGTGAGTTTGCTTGCTAGCAAAATTGGCTTATTTACCAACGCATGAAAGGCAGTGTAGTTCATGTTTTAAAACTGGTATCTTGTTTCTAATGTGAGACTGTTTGTGGTGTTGTATAGTGGTATTTCTATATAAGTTTTTCAAATTTAAAATATTACATGGGCTACCTGCCATCTCTGAGTCTGAATAAAGCTTAAGACTTTTCTGCTGCTTTCTAACAGATGAAAAAAGATGCTATAACTCCCTCAAGTTGCTGTTTAGCTGCTAAAAAACACACTTGTGATGAAATTGATGGTATGGCAGAGCTGCCTGGGCAAAAGCACAGGCACAAAATGGTCATACACCCAGAGCCATTAAAATACAGCCCATCACTGAGTGATAACAGACTACACATTTAGTAGTTTTAGGACCTACAAGACAACGTACCCCTTTATCCCAATAACAATCTTTCTCTGTAAAATTTGAAACTGGCTTATTTTGACCAGCACATTAGTTGACCCTGTGTATGGAGCAACCTGACAAAATAATACCCATGGTCACAAGGTGACACCCCGCTTCCCCTTTTGTCTGCTATTGTGTATTAATGTAGCGTTATCCTTTAGCACATGCAACTGCAAATTCTGCTTGCATACACTAAAATCACAAATGTGTAACAGTGAATTTGAAGTCATAAATATTTATTCTACATGCAAACACTAAAGTCACTGATGATAATAGTAAATTTGAAGTCGTACATACTTTTTGTACATATTTTGTGAACACAAAATAAGGGCTACGGGTTCACAGGTCCTTTGTTACAGGAACACAAATCCTATCCTGTGCATCACAACTTTAAAGAGTCATGCACTTGACACTTTTGCTACAATCATTGCAGCACAGTTGATGCAAAACACATTCGCACACCTGTGTTTCATAATGTGTGCTGTGTGTGTGTTCATGTATTCATGTACAAAAGTGAGTTCTTTACCATGTAAGTGTGTTGAGGCAGGAGCTCCTTAACCCCATCCAGCAGGACCAAAGCCTGGTCCATCTTTTCCTCTGCCACTAGTGCCTCTATTTGCTCCTCAAGGGCACGCGGACGCAGGCAGTAAATCTCTCTCTCGGCGATGACAAACACACCCTCTGGGAGACGGGGGAGGGGGTGTTAGGGTGGAGACAGGTGCAGAGTAAAGCCTGTTATTTCTTTATTTTAAAAGGTCTGAGAGGTTGTATGTGTCTGTGTTGAGTGTCATAGTGTTTTTTAAAAAAAGAAGCCCCACTTAAAAATAATGATTATCATTATTCTCACCACCGTCATTATGCTCGTTAGTAGATCACATTAAACAGAAAAATAGGCCGTGAAGGAATACCAATTACAGCGCTGCCTGTGACTCATGCTGGGAAAGGTGAGCCACTAAGAGTGCTCACCGACAGAAGACCAAAAAGCTGGAACTGGTATTGCTAGTGTGCTAGTCTTACTGCATGCAGAATCTCCTCAAAAGGGCATATTATATTATATTATATTATATTATATTATATTATATTATATTATATTACAGTGCATTATCATATTTCATATGCGTTCTATCCATTACTTCCTCATTTTTCCACGATTAGTTCAGTATTTTACTCAGTGTGCCTCCTCAATCAGAGATATTACACCACACACATTGTACTAGCATGTATAGACATACAGTATGTATGCAAATATGTACGTCACATATGGACGAATGAATATGCACATACACACAGTATTATATCACATTATTACATCATAAACATATGGCTTGGACATCTTGTGATTGTCATCTGCTGGAGAAAAATCAGCCAGTGTGTATTTATAGATGCCAAAGGCTCCCAGTCTTCACCTGCAGATCTTCAAACCCTTCCTGCTCTTGGAGAATTAGAACATTCTATTTGTACACACGTTCTATTTCTTTTTCATACCCACTGAGCCCATTGCTTCATGCTACATGCTAAAATGTGATGAGATGTGTTAGTGCATGATCAGAGGAGCTGCCAGTGGGTCAGGGGGCACCTGTGGTGGGGACCAGTGCCGCTGCCTTGGGTATGGGGATGACCTGCTTGAGCTGCTGGTCCAGCAGGCTGTAGACGTGCACGGCCTGCCCTTGGCTCTGCAGCGTCAGGGTGTAAGGGTAACACACGGCTGCGTCCAGAATGCCTGCGGGCCACGCACTGGTGGGCGCTGGGAGATGCCATCTGACATCACAAACATGCCTGAGGAGGACAGCAAAGCAGACGCCAGGAGTCAGGGGGGTTATGACCGTCACCATGCCAACAGATTCTGCTTCAGGAATGTTAAAGTGAAGCAAAACTAACAGACTGATAAAAATATTGACTCAGAGCTAACTTTAGATAGATAGACAGACAGACAGATAGATAGATAGATAGATAGATAGACAGATAGATAGATAGATAGATAGATAGATAGATAGATAGATAGATTGATTGATTGATTGATTGATTGATTGATTGATTGATTGATTGATTGATTGATTGAGTGATTGACTGATTCCTTACCCAGTGAACATGTCCAGACAGACAGAGAGCTACAGACAGATAGATAGACAGATAGATTGATTGATGATGGACGGATTTACTGATTCCTCACCCAGTGAACCAGGTCCATTCAGCAGGAATTCTCTCTCTCCTGCCGGTTTCACCACTAAGTTCTGCCTGGCCATGTTGTGCTGGAACAGGTCGAGTGTGTGTCCGCTGTGGTAGTCGTGAAGCATATACTTGTCGGCAGTGGCAACACACACACACGACTCCCTGAGTGCCAGAGCCAAGGGCTCCTGTGCCAGAGGAAGCTGCCTGACACACTCCCACTTGTCCACACACACCCTGTGGACGCTTATTGACCTCCTCTTCACCGACGCAGTGAAAAGCTCCACGTACACCGGCTGGGTCTCGGACACGAAGCCGCTGACCTCCATACACGACACATTGTGGATCCTCTTCAAGGCTGACACGGGTTCTAAGGAGAACATGTTCAGCGCGGTGACGGACCCGTCCCACAGCACGAGCAGATGGTTTAGGACAGGGATGGCCTTCAGCTGAGCGACAGCACCACTTCGGCCCATCTGACGGCAGTTGACCTCACGGATGCTTAGGCTGTCCATGGCTGCCACGCCAGGCAGGCTGATCTGATGGACGATACCGTCCTTCCCACCGATATAGAGCCTTTTGCAGCACCATTCTACGCACTGAATCCCTGCTTTGTCCTTGCCTTTGCCTACGACTGGCTTCTCTGTCAGCAGCACACAGCTAAAGGCCTGGAGGCTCAGCATGGCTCACAGATAGAGGACTCAGTTTCAGGGTGTCACCTTCAAATCATTAGTTACCACAGAAAGATTACATTTACAGTACAGCAATAGTCTGTTCTTACTGTAGTTATCATAGCCATCAGTGTAGTTACTGCTTTATTCTCTACACAAATATGCTAGTATACAGGCACTCTTGAAGTGCAAGGTTAATCTAACTCAAAATGTTATTTTTAAAGTTTATAAACAATCAACCATCCACAAATGACTTGTTTCAGCTTACAGTAGAGACCCTCAACATGATGTTTTTATTTTATCATAATGAAGAATGTCTTTTTTACCTTCAACCATTCAGTGCTGATCTCATGCTTGAGTAATTGTTGATTTTCTTGTAAAATGAAGTTGTCCTTGCTTTTGAAACAGCAGCGCTGGAGTGCAGGGCTTACTGCTCTAAGTGTAGTTTGACCTTGCCCATGTGACTGCTCTCATCCTGAGAGGAAGTTGGAGTCAGCACTTTGGAGCCACGTCTTCAGTTGGCGCTAACGCTTGCACAACATCATGCAGGGTACACTTCATGTGGTTACGAGCATTCATTAACCAGTATATCTCTGTGTGTGTGTGTGTGTGTGTGTGTGTGTGTGTGTGTGTGTGTATGTGTGTGTGTGAGTGTGTGTGTTTGTCTTATGTGTGTGAGTGTGTGTGTTGGTTTGTCGCAGAGTATGCATCATGTGCTTACGAGCATGAATTAACCAGTGTGTGTGTGTGTGTGTATGTGTGTGTGTGTGTGTGTTTGTCTTGTATGTGCATGTCATGGGTACCAAGAATTGAACATGACCCTGAAAAGAGTCTGAACATATTCAGCTTGAATACACTATTCATTTGTATGCCCAGAGTATGTTTGCTGTGTGTGTGTCTGTGTGTGTGTGTGTGTGTGTGTGCAGGTGTGTATCTGCAGGTGTGTATCTTAAAAAAAATGTCTTAATAATAATTTTATGGCTGATAGTGTGTGCAGGGTGTTGTTTCCATGGCGTTCACATTTCTGTGCGATAACCTCTTTTGTATCAAGGAGATGTGAATGCAAAAAAAAACCCCATTCATTAAATATTTACAAAGACTACTTCATGAAAGAGACAACACCAGGACGGAAGTGAGTGTTTTATATTTTATAGTATTTATACACAACTGCAACTGTGAGACAATCAGTCAAACTGTGTTTATCTCAGCTATCTAAAGTACCAAAACAACCACAAAAAATCAATCATAACTGATTTAGCATTTAGCATTTTAGAAGCCACACTAACAATGGTAGCCTATAGTGCACTGCATGACATCATAAACAACTTACTGAGCCTTTTTTTCTCCTAAGAGTACAATAAACAGTTCATGCCCGGAGGCTGTGGGGTTGTGAGTTTATATATAACCCGAGGCCCATGCCAGGCACACTATAAATATAAGTGAGGTGACCTCATTGTTGGTTTCTGGCATCAACAGCAATCACTTGACATCAAGTTGACCAAGCCGCCCGGCCTGTGCCATCACGGGGCTAAAGAAAGCACCGGTATTTTTGCATGCCTACAATTGGTATTAAGTCTTCACCAAAGCTTCAATCCATCACTTGGAAATACAGCTATTTCAGTCCAAATTTCCGTGCTGTGGTCGGAACACACACACATGCACACACAAACACACTCACACAGCACCCACGCACCCACACATACACACCCACACCCACCAACACACTAATGTTTACTCTCTCTCTCTCTTTCACTCTTTCTCTCAGACCAGTGCCATGGAAAGGCCACATGGTTGGGGTTTGCTTCTGGCCTCAAGGCTGGCTCTGTGTGTGTGTGTGTGTGTGTGTGTGTGTGTGTGTGTGTGTGTGTGTATCTGTGTGTGAGTCTGTGAGAAAGAGTTTGTGTGTGTGTGTGTGTGTGTTTCTGTCTGTCTGTGTGTCTGTCTGTATGTCTGACTTACTGTCTGTTTGGGTGTGTTTGGATATGCAAGAGAGAGAAAAATAGAGTGTTTGTCTCTGTGGGCATCTGTGTGGGTGTGTCCATGTTTATTTGAGTGTGTTGTGTTTGTGTGAATGCCTCCCCACCTCTCTCTCTTTCTGTGTGTGTTTGTGTGAAAGTGGACATAATCTGGACTGTGTGTGTGTGTGTGCGTGCTTGTGTGTGTGGTGCGTGGGTAAGTTGTGTTTGTGTGTGTGTGTGGTGCGTGTGTATCTTGTGTGTGTGTGGTGTGTGTGTGTGCTTGTGTGTGTGTGTGTGTGTGTGTGTGTGCTTGTGTGTGTGTGTGTGTCTATGGCCATCTAATTATTTTTCTCGTCCACATTCGGTGCAGAGGATGTCATCTCTCTGGGTGAGGAATCCTCGGCCCACCAGTGACACAGAGCACTGCATACAGGTGAAACACTCGCTGTGCCACTGACGCTCCTCAAAAGAGATGTACTTCGCTCCAGCCAGGTCTACACACACACACACACACACACACACATATGAGATACAGGCCAGATATGTCAAGTTTCACAGCAGATGCAGATTCAGAAACGTGCAGACAGACAAATATACAAACACATACTTTCACTATCTGATGATTCTGATCTAATGCTTAGCTTACAACAGAAAAGGTTTGAATGGCGGCCTTAACAACCTCAAAAAAGCCCATTTTGAAAGGTTTGAGTCTGATATGAATCTAGCAACTGTTTGGCATCCCTACCTTTAGGACATGTTCATTCCTGAGCGTTACTGCAACATTTCACAAAGCCACATCACAAACAATCAACAACTGGTCAGCTGCTATAACTTTCCTTCCTTTAAACTCTTGATATCATGAGATGTAGCCTATGGATTTGCTGTATACTACACATGTATCTCAGCCAGCACAATATGTGACACTCCCCCCCCACCCCCCAATTTGGTTTGCTTGTTTGTTTGTTTTCCTTTACATTATGCGTTGCTGTTTGGTGTTGTGTGTGTGTTTTGTTTTACATTAAAGCAATAGAAACATAAATATGCACCCGTTATAATCTAGCAGCACATACATACAGCATGTGGAGCGTACCATATACCATATACCATATACCACATACCATATACCATATACCATATACCACATACCATATACCACATACCATATACCACATACCATATACCATATACCATATACCATATACCACATACCAAATGTGATCCATAAACACAAAGTAAATGGCAATAAACACAAACACACTCCTGTTATGCTACCAGTGCTACAGAGTAGTATTACTGTGATGATACCCGCTTTCACACACACACACACACACACACACACGTCACTTACTGGTGATGGCCTTGGTGCAGCCCACACACTTCTTGGCATAGAGGCTGCTGAAGCAGTCCAGGCAGTAGGGGTAGTTCTCACGGGAGGTGAAGCGCTGACCAGCCAGCTGCCTCTTGCAGCCGATACACAGAAAACAGTCCTTGTGCCAGGGCTTGTCCTGGTAGGTCACCCCACCCGTGGTTATGGCCTGCAGCGGACAGAAGTGGAGAGTGTTAGAGTAATATGGAGTTGCAGGAGCTAAGGGCTTGTTTACACGTATCTAGATATTTTTATAAACAGGTTATTTTTTATGTTTTAGTGTGTTTACATGTATCCACAGAATCCAGAGTTTTTTAAAAAATCTCCACTTTGGAGGGTGTTTTAAACATCTCCGTTTGAGGTGGCTAAAAGTCTGTTTATGTGCAAACAGAAGGCCCAAACGGATAAGGTACATGTTTAAGTTGTGTGGTTGATTCGCACGGCACTTTTTTGTTTAGAAATGTCCTAGGCCATTTCATTATTTGAATATTTACATGTTGGGATTTGAACATTTGAATTCTGCACAGAAGGTGCTAAAGATTGATTGATTGATTCCAGTATATCATCAAAATGTTATTTGCTGTGACAACATAATGTCAAGACATTTATTTACATATACCTTTTGAGACTATCGATCATTGTGATTCAATCATCAATTGACAATCAATCAATTGACTTAATCATGCAATCCTGTCATCATGGCTTACTTTTTTACAAGCACAGCACTGGTAGGCAAACTGCTTCTCATAGCACTGCACACAGTAGAAGCTATTGTCTTTGGGGATGAAGGACTTGGTTCCTATTGGCTGCTGGCAGCGCTGACACAGGAAACAGGTCTCATGCCAACTGTTCCCCTTGTACTCCATCTTCCTCGAACCTGGAAGCAGACATCGACACACACGCACACGCACACACACACAGACACCGACACACACACACAGAGAGGAGAGGTTTAGAACTGATGTACAGTCATAGCACTTGTGATCACTTCAAGCTTTTATGTGTATTTAGACAGCTGACAGTGTTGCCACAATCTGTTTAAACAGCTAATGAAAAGCGAATGAAATCCAAATCAATTGCTGCACAGAGCCTGGGCTGCCCCAGCGGCTCATGTTGCTTTGCAGTCAGGAGCGTATTGATTGAAATGTGAAATGTCTGGAGGCAGCCATATTGAAGAGAGTCTAATGGGTGGGTGGGGAGGTGATGTGAGGTGATGACACCACGGCAACCATATTATTGACAGTCTTACTGGACAATGAGGACTCTCCCAACTGGACTTTGAGCATTCTCTCACAAACATTTGGCAAAGTAAACAAACAAAAAATCAGCCAAAATCAGCCAAATAAAAGAAAAAAAAAAGAAATATTTTGATGTGATATAAGATGATGTTAGCAGGGCACAGTTACTGGACAATGTTTCATGAGCACCTCCTCAGTAACATTTGGAAATTTAAAGTGATAGCCTAGACTGCTTCCAACCATAGCAAACCAGCAACATATGGCCCTATCCAGTTAGCGTTCGCTATGTGATCTGTGTTTGTTGTGCCAAATTCTCTTGTTCTTCTTCCTACTGACAGCAATGGTGAGGTGAGCAGGAGAGCTACGGTTGGGATACTCTAGACAATCACTTCAATGAACAACAAAAAAATCTGTAGATGTTAAATCATCAGCAGGCAACTCAATCACATTAAATCACATTATTTGGAGCCAGTAATAATATGATAGCCCATCTAAACAGTTGCTTGGCGATGCCCTGTATCATCATCATCATCATCATCATCATCATCATCATCATCGTGTCCCCAGCACCTGGCATGATGGTCTTCTTGCAGGTGGTGCACTTGGAGGAGTACTCAAGGGAGTAGCACTCTGTGCAGAGCAGCAGATCATCTTTGGCAGCGAAGGCCTTTTCCACCAGCGAACGCGTGCATTTGGCACACATGAAGCACTGGTCGTGCCAGTGACGGTCCTTGTAGGACAGGTCCTGCAGCAGATGAAAGACGGAGAGATGGTGTGTTAACTTCTAGTGAAGCCAGGGGTCGCTGTTGTGTGTGCAGCTGTGCTGCTGGTTAGAATGAGTCAGGGATGAACTCAAGTTCAGCTTCAGCCTTTGATTCTTTTGTAGTCCTGCCGTGCCCCACCCCATCTCTCTCACACATTCGCTTCCTTACACTTCTCTTTGTTCTAACTTTGTTCTATCTGAGGCAAAATAGCCACCGTATATTTTTTGATTCTTCTATAGGCTATGCTATATGTATATAAAAAAAACATAACAACACTCTTTATGGCTCAGTCAAGCCCAGTTGTTGCTAAGTTACTGACTGAGTTAAGTGTCAACCTTATGTGAGGCATAATGACATGACTGGGATTTCTTGATTTTTCTGTTCAAGAAGAACACAAGTGAAGGTGCAGAAAGATAGAATTGTTTTGCTTTTGGGCTTTTTGTTGGGACCAGAATGGAGTCTGTATATGTGTGTGTGTGTGTGTCTTTGTCTGGCTGTACTGGATTGTGTGTGTGTGTGTGTGTGTGTGTGAGAGAGAGAGAGAGAGAGAAAGGGACAGAGAAAGAGAGAGAGTAAGTATCAGTATGATCTAACCAGAGCTGTAAAAACCCCTCTGTCTTACCTTGCTGTTGCATCCGATAGGCTGGGAGCAAACTTCACAGCAGTTAGCAAATAGATTCTCATAGCACTTAGTGCAATATTGGGTGTCATCCTTCAGGATATACTTCTTGCCCAGCAGGGAATCCTTGCAGTAGTGGCAATCAAAGCGTTCAGTAGACATTGTTACCTGAGGGTCAAAGAGCGAAATGAGTTTAGAAAGACAATTCAGGCACAGGATGCGGAGATGAAAAATAAACTCAGTTGTAACCCAGTTCAGATTTAAAGTCACATTGCCTATACCACTGCATCAAGGTGACATTGAGATAAAAGAACTGTGCGCTACTCTACTCTTTAACGTTTACAATGACAAGTATATGATACTCACAGGTCTCTGTGATGTTCGCGTGCACTCACACACACACACCCACACACACTCACTCCCAAACGGAGGCTTGCGGCTGGAGAGTTGTAAAAGAGGAGGGATGGCCGGGGATTAAGGGGGATGCATTGAACAGACAGCCTATAAATACAAACCCTCTTATTAGCAAGGAGCCCCTGGGGAGAGAGAGTCCATGCCGACGGCACATTTTTGCACCTTTTATGGGAGTTGGACCCGACACACACTCTCGCTGTGCCTATGGGTTTGTGTTTCTTTTTTATTATGAGACAGACATGAAGAATAAGAACAACAACAATAAGTATCAGGCCTGACAGGAGGGTGCTTCGCACACACACACACACACACACACACACACACACACACACACACCTCTGACACAAACACACACATGCAAACAAACACATACATGTACGCATATGCACGCACACACATGTAAACACACACACGCACACACACACACGTATGTCGCTGGTGGCAAAGTCTAACCATGCTTCAGCCACAGCCACAAGACCACAGGCCCACTGATTGCTGAGCATCTTAATAAATAGTGACACTGTCTTGGCTGGAGATCAGTGGCGAGGCTCCCCGTAGCTCTGGGGCAAAGCGATGCGAACCGAAGCCAGTTTTCCTCGAGAGGGGCCCCTCTGTGTGCTCAGCTGATTGGGGCCTCAACAAACAATTATTTATTTATCTATCAGCCTTTTAGCCATAAATAGGCACTGAAGAATGCATTTATCAGATAACTGAGGAGGCCAATGCACCAACTACTTTTGATATGTAAAACTAAAATATGGTTCATAGTAGACCCTAGACGGCTGCTCAACACTCATTAGTGATTGCAGGGCAGGCAGTGGTATGGTTTTGCACTTTGATGGAGGTGGAACATCTCTGGGCAAAAATAGACCAGGAAGGTCTTGTCCAAAGGCATAATCCAGCAGATCTAGAGGAGAAGGTCAGCTGTTGAGCCCAGGTTAGCAGAAGCACAAGCTAGTATCATCAGTATCACACACACACACACACACACACACACACACACACACACACACACACACACACACACACACACACACACACACACACACAAATGTGCCCGTGAGGAAACTGTGTGGTTGTCTGTGCGACCCTTCTGCAGTCGTTGTTCTGCAGGAATGTATCTCTCTTGGCAGAGGGAAACGATGGCCGAGTCCAAACCCAGGGACCATATCCCTTCCCTCCCTCCCCCAAACACACACACAGACACACGCACACATGCGCACACGTGCACACATGCACACACACACACACACACACACACACACACACACACACAGGCTTTTCAAAGACAGCATGCTTTCATGTTCATGGTATTGCACTGCTCTGGATAAATAGAATGTCTGAATGTCTTTGCAAAACTATGAGAATCATATGTCTCATTTTCCTATATTAATCTGTTAATTACTATTTTATTTTAATAAATAATCGTTAATTAATCATTTTTAATCCTCCCTCTTCATCCTGATAGACATCAAGAGAAGACCTGTGGCTGATGTTAACTTATTGTGTTAGTATTAAGGTTGCTTACTTTTGCATTTGTTTAATGATATTTCACAGCTGAATGAATATTTTCTCAAATCAGAATATACAGCACATGAATAAAGGCTACGTGATTTGTGCAGAGTCAATGCCAGCTCTCAGTGCTATCTGCTATAACTAAAACACAACAGCTTCAATAGATAGGTCCGTGCCATATCTCCATATCTAGTTGTTCTGGCATAGGATGGAGTCATATTATGTAACCATATGGTTTGTGTCACAGACACCCACTTAACGACGAGTGAATGTGTGTAGATTACAGCTCAGAACAGGTGTTAACATGCAGTGTTTGCTTGCTCTATCTCACACACCACTGTGTGTGCAAACACACGCTGAGGAGTCAGCCTCATGGGTGCGTCTTAGCAGGGCAGCCGCCATCAGCTTGATGGAGACACTTGATGGAGACTAACATTAGCACTCTTCAGGTTGCTAGGCACCAGTGTGTATGTTGGAAACTAAATCAGATATACAGTGTCATTGTCTCTTGTCTATGTGACATTGCCTCAGTGTGTGTGTGTGTCCGTGTGTGTGTGTGTGTGTGTGTGTGTGTGTGTGTGAGCATGTATGGGTTTGGTGTTTGTGCGTGAATGTGGATATATGTGTGTAGTGTTTGTCTTTGTTTACTATTGTATGACTTATTGTTTATTGTTTATTATCTGATCTCTTTTGAGAATCCGATATGGTTTGAAACATTTCCTCTTTTTATTTCCTCCCACTTTAATAAGGCAACTAAACTCATCTATCTTTCTTATCTCAGTGACAAAAGAACCTTTGGGTAAACGTGTCAGTGGCGATTTGGTCAAAGCGTTTCAGAACCAGCCCATTGGAGTCACGCAGGCGATGACAACAGTGTGATTTGGAGGGAAGCCGTAACCGATGGAGACACAAAGCATCCATGTCAGGGGCACGGTAAGAGCAGCTTGGTGTGGTGATGACAGGCTAATTGGGACAGTCAGGGATGAGCTCGGGTGGACAGTGCAGGAATGAGGGGGCCCCTCTGAGGAGAGTCTCAAGGGCCTGGCGATAAACTCTCTCTTCCGCGGCATCTGGAGAGCTGAGCAGTCAGCGAAGTGCTCTGCTGGAACTGGATAGTCCCTAGGGTGATGGAGAAGGGAGTGTGTGTGTGTGTGGAGGAGGGGGAAATTGCAGGGGACCTCACTAGGATCCAGTACAACTTTATCTTGTCACACACACACAGGCAGTTAACCTGAAGAACTGCATTCCCTCTGTCATCAACTAGATCTGGGCGTTAGCGCACACCTTAGCGCGTACTATAGAATTAATAGTGACTAAATGGACCGGACTGCTGATCCAAAGTCTCTTTGAGACACCTGATTTGAGTGTTCCCCGTACAGATATTTCAAATGGATCACAGCTCTCCAGTGTAGTCAGACTAGGCAGTACATGCAGTAGGTATCCTGCAATCACATTTTCCCATTTGATAGATCCATTACAATTACTAGTTTGGCTGAGACAATGTAAAAATAGTTCATTGTTTTTTTTCTTTGTGTCCTTAACACAGCACATCCACGTGTTTTGCGCTTATTTTATTATGTCACTCCTGACAAAAGCAAGCCATTGGCAAAGTTGCACAATTATGCTTAAAAATCTCCAGGTCGCAGAGGAGTGCTCTGCATTACTGGGATGTATCTACAAGAGGGGAACAGGACAGGAACAACTAGACAATAAGAAAAAAAAAATTAAATGTGTATAATGCAATATACAAACATGCCCTGTACAGTACTGGCAAATACTGTAGGTGTTTACATACTCTGTGTGCATTGAAGTATATTTATTTAGGTGTAAATGTCAAGTATTGTTTGTGAATGGGTTCAGTAGGGTGTGTTTGAAAGGCAGTGTGTCCGGGGCAGCGTGCAGCTGACAGTGCTGGCGCTGGTTTAAGGTTGTGGATTAGGCCGAGTAAACTGCCGTGCTTCAGGGGGGATCACTCTCAAAGGCCAGGGTATCAGCGCAGCCGTGAGGTAACCAACAACAGCTGGACTATTAGGCCTCCGTGGGCACTGAATCACCATCCCCTTGGTCTTCTCAATCATATTACATGTTAAGGGGCCTATTTTTATCAGTCTCTGATACCCATGTGGTTTGCTGAGAGGACAAGTGGTCAGTGCTACTGCCATATGTCATGTGCCTTCATGAAAATATGGACATTGTAGCAGGAAAAAGCATTTATTTATAGTGAAATGTGCAGTGCCTACTCAACCAAAGTATCCATCAAAACATCTCTGCAGATGTTGCAAAAGTGGGGAGAGCAGAGATGTTAAATCTACCTTGACAAGTCATTTTTTAATCACAACATTCGATTCAATATTCAATAGCGTTTGCATTTCCCAATGCACTGCGTATAGCTTTAACTGTCAACACTTTTAGCAGCTTAACTGCCCTCTCAAAATTTCTGTTCAAGAGGGAATCTGACAAGTCAAAAAAACAAAATAGCCAGAAATCACTTTTATTCATCTTTATTTCTTGGACACCTACAGACATCTACAGCAAAACATTTTGGCAAGTTAACGGTTTGGCAGACATTTTTGCTATATGACCAGTTTTTCTTAAACAGCCAGTGTGGGGTCGAGCCCTCGGGCAGGGCAGGGCAAGACAGGGCACTCCGGCCACTGAGGGGCTTTAACTGACGTCGTCGCCATGGTGATGCATAGTGGACACATGTTGTTCCCAGCCAGGGGTATTCTGGGATGTCAGCCTACATGTACAGTATGAGACCACTACAACTGACTGACTCAGAGGCACATTCAGATCACTAACACACTACGCATCCAGGGACAGGCTGGAAGAGAACCAGGGAAAGAATATGCAGAGTGAACAAAGGAGTTGAGCACAGAAAAGAGGAATGAAGATCGGCGAGAACTCGTCAAGATAGCCAACACAGTCAACGAGAAATCAGTTTCACACATAAAGCTTGTCCTGTACAATATGATATTGTAACAGGTACTCTCACTGTCTCACACACACACACACACACACTCAATCTATTGCTTTCTCTCTCTCACACTCACACCGCCACACACACAAAAACACGCTGTTTCTGAAAACGCTCTGTGATGACACAAACGCGGAGGCAAAGAAAGCTGAGTACACCTCTAAAGTCGAGCGGGTCCAAGTCACAATGTAAGGATGAATGAGACTGCTATATCTGCAGAAAGTCAGAGAGGCGCAAGCAATTTGATAGCATCGAAAGAGATTAGCGCTAATCCAAAAAGCATCCGTATTCTTCTCCTCCTTGGCCAAACTGCCTCATATGACAATAAATGTCTTCTCTGTAACACTAACAGCATTGTCCCCCCCTGACTCACACTAGCATTTCTGCGGAGTTCTGCTTCACAGCACCAATCTTATTTGTCTAGGTTCATTTCACAGTGCCACAAACAGAGCTCATTTTCACAGTGCCACAAACCACCTAGCCACCAACCCCGCCCCCATCCCACGCCCCGCAACTCTCCAGTAGGTTGTGGGGCTGATCTGGTCCTAGTGAGCTTCAGGGGTGGCCCAGTGTAAGCTGCCACCCAGGAACCCAATCACAAGTCAGAGAGAAACTCGAATAACAAACACAGATATTTACAAGAGGTGTTCATAACCGTCAAGTACTGTAGATATGCACTTTAAACAAACACACAGCTCAAAGATATTTTTTCCGAACTCACAAATACATGTCACTGTATGTGAGCTTTTCTTCTCATTATTTTCATTTGACTGTGTAAATAACACAAAAATCTCAAGTTTGTGTCAGACATTGAAGGTTATATACAGATTATGGTTACATAACGAGTAAGTTCTGACAAACTGTGGCAAAACTGTGTTATTCCCTTCGAAAACAGATGGTCCCTCTGACCTGACCGTAAACAATACAAAATGTTTTAAAAAGTCAGCATGGATACATACTTATCCAAAGAGTCAGATTATCTTGCACAGAGCATCAATATTTTATGGCAAAGGTATTACACATTGTGTCCAGCCACATCTGTCACTCTTAACTATTAAAAGATACAGGCCTAAGACTGAGATTTACGGTGCCTATAAAAAGTATTCAAGCCTTATTTTAATTTGTTTTTAACCTTGTGTGGTTTTACATTGAATCACAGGTAAGACTTTATTCTATTTTCATCACTGTTTCATCCATTGGTTTCACAATGAACCCTAATTTTACAAGCAGGCAAAGTCAGCAAGCAAAGGTGTTTCATGGTTTTTCCCAAAGTGTGAAATGACGGTATTTGCTGTATTTGCTTAGTTATTCAATTTGGTCGGGTTGACCAAAAATTCCCGTAATTTAAACTATAGCCAAAGGAGCAAAAACAATGCAAACCAATAGACTATGTCAATCAACAGATGGAAAACTTCCAAGGCGGTGAATACTTCTTAAAGACGCTGCAAAATATGTC
Organism: Tenualosa ilisha; assembly: GCA_015244755.2. Lineage (NCBI taxonomy): Eukaryota > Metazoa > Chordata > Actinopteri > Clupeiformes > Clupeidae > Tenualosa > Tenualosa ilisha. The sequence goes on from PYXC01000903.1 coordinate 516,278, forward strand.
TGCCTGTCTTTTATAGCAAAAGAGCTGGTGTTCCAGGGATACATCCCATGTTAGCGTAGACATAACCATTCACATTAGTGTGTCCAAGTAACCCATATGGACTCGTGTGTATATAATGTAAACTAAATTTTGACAATATAAACAAGCATTGATGAACACAAACATTCAGTTGTGGAGATTTTCACTCCCTGTGTGTGCTTTTTGTCAGCATTACTTCCTGCTCTGGCTTGCTTTGACTCCATGGAGCCAAAACAGCATTTGACATTGGATCACAAGCTTATGAAGACTTTGCATTATAGGAATCAGACCATTGGCCATCAGTGTCCCACAGTCACAATCACTTTATGTGGACATTGCACACATCTGCCATAGATTTGTGTGTGGTCATCTAGCTACCGAGGAACAGAGATGACAGAGGCCCAGATCAAAGCTTCGTCCACGTGAGTCTGTCCGTAGCAGGGGCCACCATCCACGAACGGGTACATATCACTGATGCATCAACCTGTGTGCACTTCATTTATACACAAATACATACATACACACATACACACACACAGAACATGCTGTGCACAGACTAAGAGGACCTTAATGGGTGTCAGGGGATTCTGAGACCCATCAAATTAAGTTTCAAGAGAGTTTGATCAATAGCGGGACACCTAAAGGTTTCTGGCTTAACATTCCATGTTTTGTTAATGTAACAGAAGTTGTTGTTGTTGCTGTTTTTGATCTACATCGCTGAAATGGTCTATTGTGATATTGTAGCATTTATAGTTCTATTGTTTAGTGGTGTGACGTCTCAGCCTAATTTTAATTTTTTTTTTTTGGGGGGGGGCATGTCCACCCACAAAGGCTCCTCATGTACACATCATGTTAAACTTGTGCTCTCAATCAGAACAAATAATAATTTCATTTAAATGGTAAATTTCTAAGCTGTAACACATGATGTTTAATCTATTGCCAGATGGAAAAAAACAAATAAAATCCTACATACCGATTAATTGTCATTTTGTATCTGTCACATGACACAGATCCTCTCATCTACAGTAGATAGTGGACACAGTACTAAAAAATAGACTGTATCATTCTCACATGACTAAGGGAACCTATCAGAGTGCAGCCCGTGCACATCCATCCATACAAAAATATGGAAAATAACTCTCAAAAAATAGTTACTGTACACACATATTTTACAGTAGATGCACTATGTTCACGATTGCAATTCTGTAAACACTGCATAGATGACTGCATCACTAATATCAATAAACATTTTATGGTACAATGTCAAAACAAAATAAATAACATATTGTATAAATATTGTCCTTATAAGAAGTATATGTTCTTCTTTTTTTTTTGTAATCTCGACAGCATTAGCACAATTTGTACAATGAGACATCTCCATATTGGGGTCCCGTATTCACATTTTGACCAGAAAAAGAAACATTACAGTGCCATTGCAATTAAAGTATAAAAAATTAAAAACAGGAATCTAAGGCTGACCCATTTTGGTTCCAAATCATAGAGAAAATGCATCATTCTGATCCACTGCACATGTGTATCTACCGTCAGAATGTGTAATAAATAATAGCCAATTTGTCCGCCCCCTGTAAGACACCTCTGCCTTGGCCCACAAAGACAGCCCTGCATCAGCCCCAGTACCATTTGTCCAGGCTGTTGAAAGTCTTGTACTCATTGTGCCTCCGGATGTGGTCACAGGCAAGGCAGGTGTGCTCTGCCCAGAAGTAAGCCTTTTTCACCTTGAAGTGCTTGCGCCAGTCAAAGTAACGCAAATACATCTCCTCGTTCTTGTCCAAGAGCAGAAGGAACTCGGCCAGCTCCTTGGGCGAGGAGAAGTCATCCACATGAATAAAGGCGTCCCCTTGGATAAAGTTATGATAGTTTTCCCGCGCCGGGCCCAGCACCACAGGAACAGTTCCCACGGAGAGAGGGTTGTAGAGCTTCTCCGTGATGTAGTCCTTGTGGATGGAGTTCTCAAACGCCAGATAGAACTTACAGCTGGCCATGGTTGGGAAGTAATCTTGGTCGGACAAGTATTCCCCAAATGCCTGTCCGTAAGCATGAACCTCAATGTGTTTGTACAAGTCATTGTAGTACTTCACCCGGACATGGTCTGGATTCCAGTTGCTCACAATCCAGCACACCAGCTTAGTCTTGCTGGGTGGCACAAACTCCTCGTCTCCCTGGTTGGCGACGATGGACCCGTAAGGCACTTCGATGTCGGCATCTTGGCGGTAATTCAGAGTTAAATTAAACAGATTCTCAATGCCGGACAGCTGAGAGGAATGGGATGGAGACTCCAGGTTCATCCACACCCACTTCTGCAATGCGGGCCGGAAGAGAGGCGGAAGGTTGGACAAGTCGCTAGAGATGTCTCTGTGGTGGATCACCACGCCGTCCGACTTATTGTACAGGTTCCGGTCTGCCGTAATGTAACAGCCCTCGATGTTGAACAGGGAGCTGCAGACGTTGAGGTCATAGGTCTGGCCGAAAGGCCAGAGCCACACCAGGATGACGGTCTGGTTCTGCTGGCTGCGATTGGACAGCAGGCTCTTGGCACGCACCGTGGATGTCTCCGACTCGACTGGTCCAGACAGCCAGCTCGTGGATGGTTTGATGTACATTAAAAACAATGTCACAAAACATCCTAGCAGAAAGGTTCCAAGCAAAAGGGGTCTTAGAACTCTAAGGATGGGTGCTGATGTCATACTCTGGTGAAGAAGAAAACAATACACAACCATTAACAACAACAACAGCAACAACGACACGTATATTTCTATAAACTCTGCTGAGATTGCAAGGTGCTTTCTATGAAGATCATGGCATATAGAGGACCACAACAGTTAAAAATAGGATGAAAGGCACAGAAAACTCTTTAAATAGGGCAAGATGATGCCACAAAAAACATAGGAGAGTTAACAACGATGGAACCACTGCCATCTGTGTACCATCTGCTCTCCGACAGCAAATGAAACTCTACTGCAGTGATTCATGTCATTAGCGTCTTGTGCTTGAGCTTAGGGCTCAATGCGATAGGTGCGTTGTGTTCATCAGGGGACTCATAGGGGCCATAATAGAATGATACCTGGTGATATGCTGATGTCTGCACAGACAAAAATGCCAGTTGTTCTCAATCTTTGCTTCTGTGATATCTTGTGCAAGGTATGTAGATCCAAGTATGCCACAGGTCTTCTCACTGTTAATTAAAAAAAAGAATATTAATAAAAGCAGAACACATCTAGAGCAGACATCAACATCTAAACAAAGGTGGACCAACCAATGAGAATGCTTACACTGTGCTACTCTTTCACCACAACATGCCTGTTTAAAGTAAAGTGGGATTGCATTCGGAGCAATGGAAGTTAAAGAGCAGGATATGATTAATAAGAATAGTACACGTAAGCATTTCCATTGCACGGCTGAAAGACATTATGCAGGCATCTTCCCATACTGGGTTATCTAAGTTATGCTAAGATGCAGTGTGAATGAGTCATATCTATTAAAGTGTTTTGTGATGCTACGGGTCAATTTTACGGTGTGTGCATGTGTCTGTGTGTGTGTGTGTGTCTCTGTGTGTGTGTGTTCTGTGTCCGTGTGCAAACACTGCCATCTTAAGGTGAGACAAGCACTGTGATGTCAACTCTCAATCCCTTGCTGACAACATAACAGCAAAGGTCATATCCACACAAAACAACAGCACCCAACAAACACACACACACACACACCTTATCCCATTCACCTCTGTTGTAGCCAAGCTTGCTGTCTGTATGCTTCAGACAAACACAACCCTCAACCGCTCACAGTCACTGCTCATAGCTGTGTCGTGGTAGACAGCAGTGCGCCCCTGTCCGAGAGGCTCCTCTGTCAAATTTCCATGGGCCTTAAAGCAGCACTGACCAGTGATGGGCATGTTTTAAAGGCTTATCAATGCATTTCATGTTAATCCTCTTTGCCATCAGGACAGCACTTTCCACAGTTGAGCAATAAGCTTTGCATATATCTCAGCAGCAACATCATGTAAAACAGTGGAACTAGTCCATTTTGTTCTCATGTCTGTGCCTCTGTACCACACACACACACACACACACACACACACACACACACAATCTCAGTGCTTGAGTGTGACCGTGTCCGTGCCTGTGTGTGTTAAATGCAAATGTGGTGAGTAGGGGAGTGTGTGTGTGTGTGTGTGTATGACTGAAGGTAAGGAAACAGTTTGAGGCACGATGACACTACTGTACTAATGCCAACAGTCAATTTCCATTCATTACAGTTGACTACTGCAATCATTGCCTGACATGCCTATCCAATAAGTGTACCAGAATGATCTCTCTCTCTCTGTCTCTTTTCTCTCTCAGTGCTGCAAGCCAATAAGTCAGAGTAATTAGCACACAAATATCACCTGGAACCTGTGCTACGCAGCACAGAACACACATATTAATTTCAAAGCCTAGCCTATGTGTGAAACAAACCCTGCCTGATGGTGTGCTGCACATTCTGTCGTTAAACTGGTTTGACTGATTTGGACAGACTGTCAGCCAGGCAAAAATATTAAAAACAGTCTCGTTGCATTTGTGCAAATCGTGCAAATTTATTCGTGTATTTGTAACGTGGACAAATACACGACAACAAAGTCTGGCTGTGTGTCCCAGCTACAGAAAACGGCCTACGTTCTCAGAAATTCGAATAAGCGAGGGAGAAGAGAAACGCCGCGAAAGCTGCGTATCCCCGGTTTATTTATTTTTTTAAGTGATGGCTCGTTTTAAATTAAATGTGATGTATTTGGGACAAGCAGACGGGCTGGCACAGCGGTGCTCGAACGCTCACGTGCGACTGAAAAAAAGGCATGCCAGTTAACCCTTTGCTCTAACATGATGGTTGGTTTACGTGCAACCCTATGCAATATACCGCGGTGCTGTGGGGCACCATTCAAGGTGAGCACATTTCCAGCAGCGCTTACTGAAGGTCATTTTAGAAGATGCTCAAGTCGGTGATGAATGTCACCATGCGTCGGTGTATGGAGCCTACTGATTGTGCGTGCACACACTCTGCGCCCATGACTGACTACGTGCCTTCATGCATTTTATGTAAAGAGAGGATTTTGAACACGTAGGTCACGCAAAGCTACCGTGAACACACAAACACTGGGGACATTAAGGTTGTGTTTTTTAATCGGTGTATAAAAGCGCACAGCTCAAACAGTCAAATGCCACGCTGACAGAATACAAGACATCTTACAATGTCTACACATGACACAATGAATGGATGTCATAATCTGAGAATGGGTGTTATCTCAGGGTCTTCATCATTTAGGGCAGCCTTTCTGTTTTGAACCTATTTTGTTGTTGTTTGTTGAAACCATTTTCGGCGGATGAGGTGGAAAAAACGCACTCACCATCCCAGCGGTTGGCGTTCATGAAATCACTCCATATCTTGTTGTGTTTTCAGTCGAGGTCGTCCTGTAGAGGTATTCCAAATGCCGCATGTGCCTCGGTTTCGGTGAAATGTTTTCAATTGTGATAATATTTGGTGGGATTGGCCAGGGATCGGAGGCGCCCGAACCCATAGTCCTTCTCTACAAACGACAGAAGGCTTGGCGATTTCTCCTGTACGCTAATTTGACTGCCAAATACCACTGAAGATTTCGGGCTTTTATAAAAAAAAAAATCATCGTTTGATGTGCAGTGCATCGCTTGCTTGCGAAGACGCCATGAACGGGCTTGGGAAGCGATGTGGAATAATGTTCCCTCGGCTGCTCATGCGCCGGCTACCTTTCTTGTGTTTACCGTCAATGCGGCTGCACGGAATGTAGCCCCCGCCGTAGGTAGGGTAGGGAATATGGGACACCACATAGGTAGGGAACAGCTTGTTATCACCATTGCCTGAGTTAAATTTTTTCTATGCTTGCCGTGCAGCCTTGCATATACAGGGAGGTCTCAAAAAATTAGAATAATGTGGAAAAGTTCGTTTATTTCAGCAATTCAATATAAAACAAGAAACTCACACATTATATAGATTCATTAGACAGTGAATGAAATATTTCTTGCCATCATTTGTGTTAATTCTGATGATTATGGCTTAAAGCTAAAGAACCCCATATTCAGTATCTCACAAAATTAGAATATTACATGGTCATTAAACCAGGTGTTGGTGTTTTTGACAGTGTGGGCAGGTGTCAAGTCCTGCTGGATGAATAAAGTCAGCATCTCCATAAAGTTTGTCATTAGAGGGGAGCACTAGGGTGCTCTAAACTTTCTGGACTTGATAGATCTAGTGACAGCACTAGATCTATGACGACTTCACACCAGACTTCAAGCAACTTGGATTTTGTGCCTCCCCATTCTTCCTCCAGACTCTGGGACCTTGATTTATAAATGAAACACTTTCATTGCAAGTATACATTTCAGAGCAAATGTCTTCATGACTTGACTTGGCACCTACCCACACTCTCAAAAGTACCAATACCTGGTTTAATGGCCATGTAATATTCATATTTTTGTGAGATACCAAGTTTGGGGCCTTCTTAATTAATTAATACAAACAAAGACTATAAATATTTCACTTACTGTGAAATGAATCTATAAAATGTATGAGTTTCATGTTTTACATTGGTTTACTGAAATTAACAAACATTTCCACAACATTCTAATTTTTTGAGACCTACCTGTACCTCACGGTAGACATGCTGATTTTTGTATCACTTGCTTCCTTACCATGACATGCACTTGATTTTACTTTATATAAAATCAATGAATCCAAGGCCCCCTATTTACTAATCCTTAAATTGTGTTGGCTAATATGTCATGCAGACTCAATAAGCCTACTTGAATGAAGTTGGGTGTTTAATATAGAAAACATGAGTGCAGATGTAAGTATCTAAAACTTTACAGACAGATTGAAATAATGCTAATTTAATGAAGTGGACAAATCGTCTGGGTAGCCTAATTCTACTCCATGTGCACAAGACTACACTCCACAGCTACAGTTATGGACAAGAAGTTTTATATGAAAAATAGGCAGTTAGTCTTCAAGGGTTCAGGTTTTAGGGTGAAGAGAGAGGATACTGGGATTCAGTAAGAATGCAAGCCAGTGGTTACTTAGAAGACAGCCTATCTGCTGCAAGGCTCAAAACCAAAAAACACTTCAGTTCAACAAAAATTTCTAATTGGTCACCAAAATGAATCTAAAATGTTGTCAGCAACTCCCAAAAAATGCATACAATATATCGTTCTTGCAGTTTTCCACCTCTTCCACTGCAGTGCCCATGATCGACTTCAGTGAGGACCCGTTCATGCTTTTCCTTTGGAAGAAGTAATCGACCCAGACTTCTATCCTCTATTGCTGCATTGCAGGGGAAAGTTCTAGATGTACTCTAAATTATGTAAAGTACCTCTATGGCACACCAGTGTGACCAGTGTTAGAGAGTTTCAATCACTGGGTTGCCCATGCACATTTTATCACTCCGGGCAGAACATGCCTGTGGTTGACCACCCCAGTGTGAACCTTCCTTCCCTCTCTCTCTCCTCTGCCAACCACCATCAGGCCCTAGTGAGATGACACAGGCATCCTAATGATTGTTACTGTGCATTGTTCCCATACTGGCAATCTTCCAAAAACAGCTTCGCTCCAAACGTAGACTGGTAATATGACACCTAATGAGTATTAAATTACGTGAAATTAAGTGGTCGCAAAGATTTCTTGATTCTTGATATAGTAATTGTTGATATATATTTTTATATATAAGTTGAGAGACCCAAAACTGAATATGTTCACTTATCAGAGTGAAGTGGTTGACAGCATATTTCAGTGGGCCGGGATAGTAACAGGTTAGCTATTTAATAGCAAGGTTAAATCATGCATGTATTTTAGTTTAGTCTACACAGTTTATTAATCTGTTAAATCATTAAGACCAGGAACACATCGACTAATCTTTAGTGATGTTTCATTTCTCAGACCATAATTGTGGTATAATTCATACATTAACTTTCAGAACAGGAATATCATTACTATTCTGGCTAAACTAGTGGAGGTACACAGCTTGCTGCTTTATTATTTTTTTTTTTTTTCAAATTCACAGTTTAATCCTCTTTTAAAAAAACAAAACCTAAAAACCATCACAGTTTGACCTCTGGTGGACAAAACAAGTCTTCATTCTCCACTAAATTTATCTGCCCACTTCCGAGTTATTTGTAGGTAGATGCCAGGCTTATGTGGCTGGTAGTCCAGGTAGGTAACGCTCCCTGGCTTGGGCACAGCCATCTCTATTTGCGTGCCTTCATGCCACTCATTGAAAGAGGTTATGGACACCATCTTGGAACCGGACTCCAACGCAGCACTGAGAGCAGTCTCGTAGTACCTGCCATTAATACGGTTCCGTGTGTTCTGCGAGTTCCATGGACGGACGTTGGTGTCGATGTAACCGGGACCGACGCTGGGGATGAAGATCAGGCTGTTGGCATCACAGAAGGCCTTCATCGACCTCCAGTTGCGATAGGAAGAGCCATAGGTAAAGCCATTGGCGGCGAAGTAAGTGTACATGCCATCAAAACCGGAAGACAAGATGGATCTCTTGTGTTTCTCCTCTACCAGAAGACCCAGGAAAACCCCATCATAAAGAGTATTTCTGATACTGTACTTTGCTTCGGGCTTTAAAAAAAGAGCCCAGTTGTCCTGACTCAACAAATAAAAGTCATAGATGTAATACAAAGGCAAGGTCTTTCCAGTCTTCGTTTTATACCTGAAGAAAGCTGGATGCGGTCCATATCTGGAAAAGACAGTTTACAACATTATGTCTGGTATATGAGTATCATATGCCTAAATCAGCCTATGATGCCACAGAAATTCTGATTTACAGAATAGTTGGTCTTAAATTAAATGGTCTGAATGATTCTAAAGACTTAATATAAAATATTTTACAATTATATGACTATTCTGGGCTCCACCTTTTACAACAAACTTAAACAATCTATAAAGAACATTTAATGAAGTGATTTTTTATAGAACCATTTTGACAGCTAGGTAAATATTCATATTTCATAGCTGCACTTATTTCTTCCTGGTTTATCATCTGACTGTAACTAAGTCTTGTAGGATAGATTCAAATCAATGTGACAATTTCAACTATCGACAAAGTCAAACCAGTTTCAGATCATTATGCAGACAAAAGAGAGGGGGCCAGGATTGGGCAATCGATTCTCCTTGTTCACTATGGCAGTTGACCTTAGAGTCACCTTCTAGCGAACAGATCTTACCTATTTATTGTCTTTATGAGTCATAGCACATAATACTCACTTTTCCACAATGTATTTGACACTGTCAAACATAGTCTTCTCATCACGTCCTTTAAAGGGTTCAATATGAAATGTCACCTGTGTAGGAGTACATTACGGTTTATTCAACAGGATATAAGCTTTTTAAGATGCAGTAGTTTTGTTTATGCTTTGCCATAAATGATCACTGTGTTGTTGTAAATGACCACTCCCTTGACCAACGATTAATCAAAAACTAAACTGCGTCTTGATTTCATATTTTCATGACAAAGAAATGTACGTCCAAAAGTATTATGTGTTTAAGATAATGCAATCACGAGTCATACCATACAAATAACAGATTTACAGCAGTGTAGCATACTGTTTGGGTTCCATTCATCTTCTCTGTGATATAAGATGTATGCACTGTGTTGATCCATACAGGGCTACAGATCCATAAATACCTTAATCTGGTACTTGTGAGCAGCATCCAACACTAGAGGCACAATGTCATCTGTGGCATCCCCATTATCATCCTTCATAGTCGGTGGATACCAGGAGATGGCCAGCACACCTGAGAGATTAAGACAGAGAGAGAGAGAGAGAGGAACACCATCAGTTTTAAACTGCATTTTGTGGCACATATATTCACCTGAAGTTATACTAAAGTTTAATCTGAAGTTTGTCAGTGCCTCTGCAGTTTTTTTCCACAAAGTGAGGCCTTACAAACACACACACACACACTTTTCTATCTGAGACTGCCAAACAGCTCCCCTCAGGCAATGGAAGGTATGATGCTTGACGCAAGGGCACATGCTGATGTTTTTCATGGTGATGATTTAGAGAAAGTACAGTGTTTTCACTAACCTCACAACAGCAAACATAATTCTGTGCCACAAGAAACCCAAGTCACAACCACAACCCACAACCAACCCAGTCCATTTCATGGACCAAACACACACTGATTAAAAAAAGACCTGCATGCCGTACAGGTAGCATGGCACAAAAGCGTCTGCATGCCAAATGTAAGCATTATACTAATGCCTTTTATCAAAGCACAAATAAGGTACCACAGTGGCAAATATTTGACATCAGAATTCCCTACATATTTATGGAGTTGAAGTGCTGGTCTTGATACGGTCAGTCCCAAGTACAAGATCCCAGAGACTCAGACTCAGGAACTGTTTAAAGATGTACTACCTGGTTTTCATGCTGATTTCTACAATCCCCTTGCTGTCTGAAATATAGGGTCAAAAAACCCTCTGGTATTTACACAGTCATGTGTGTGAATCGGAGTTTCTACAATTAAGGTCAGAATCATTTGACTCATGTATGAAACTGCTAAATAATTTTTCCATTGAAATGACTAACCAAAATGGCTATAAATGACTATAATCAAAATGGTTCATACATGTATTGCTTCCTAAAGATCAAAGACAGATATTTACTGATGCACTAAATAAAAACAAGAAAAATGCAACATGGCAAAGCCAAAAAGTATTAGCCGTATAGCAAATAATTGACAGTAAACCTTCTGCCTCTCTGCATAAGGTTGGCCAGCTTTAGAGTTTATTTTATGTTGTGTATGTCTTTTATCCAGTATGTTTGTATGTGTATGCATTTGCAAAAACCTAAAACTAACAGTCAAGATAACCACACAGTACATGAGGTAACACTATCTTTTCTTCGCTCTAAGACACCTGCTTGTGGTGATGCACAGAGGGCTCTGTTTACATATTGTTTTCCCAGAATATCAGCAACCCACTGATCCTTAAACCCACAGCCTCACCAATGGCTGCCATTCGCATCTGTCGCATATGGGAGTCTATAACCGATGGGTCCCTGGAGCTGTATGTCCCCAGGGCGGGGTAAAAGTTGGACCCGATGTCGTCAGGAGGCGAGTGCCTTCCTGTGGGGTACGCTGCAGCCACCTTGGGGTCCCAGTGCGGAAGCAACGGGTGATCCCAGTGGAGGTACTTCCCATCAAACTTCGGACTGCCATACCAGGTGTAGTAGAAGGCATGAATGTTGTAATTGGGCGGGGGATAGTTCTCCAGCAAGGTCTCCTCCTGATTCATGTTTACCGCTTTAGGGTCAACATCCAGTGTTGGGCTGTCAGTGCGTAACTGATTTACAAGTTTTTCCTGTCTGTTGGCATGAGGAAACAATCCCAGACCTGGTGCATCAGGCAAGTCAGACACCTCTGGAGTTGAGGATTTCAGAATGACTATGATTAGGAAAATTAATGAAGCTAATGCCAGCAGCATTAAACAGGACCTGCGTCTAAATCTGGCCATTGTGTGAATAGTCACCATGCACACATGTTTGCTTCTTCAGAGAGTATATCCGCTTCCGTGAAGGAATTTTGTCTGTGTTGACAAGGAAAGGGGTCATCTGGATCCTGTTTTTGTGTGTTCCCCTCTCACAGAGGACTGAAGACATCATATTGAAATCCCCTGAGGAAAAGACAAAGTTGGATCCATAAGCACCACAATGAAATAAACAACAAAGACACCTAGATGGGCTTTTCCATTTTATGCAGTCATGTTGGCTGCTGTCTTTACAGACTAATATGACCTAACCAGACTATCGCATAATGTAACATTTGGTTTGTGTAGCTTAGAAGCCAGTTCAGGTCCTGAACCGTGAGACAAATTTATCAGCGAGGACAAAGTCCATAAAAGCAGTTGCCTAACATCAGGGTTAACTGAACACGGCATGCTGACACCAGATCAACTGTTAGCCTTCTAAATAATGAATACCGTCCAAAGCCAGTCAAGCTAATGTTTTATTTGTTTATTTATTTATTATTTTAGTTTGTTTTATAACCCTGTAAAGTCATTTGAGTGGTTTTCTATAAATTGGAAGTTAGAGTAAGATGTATTGCACCTAGCTTATTAATGGCAAGTGCTTTTAAGGTGACGTCTAGTACCGTTAGTCTAACTGTGAAGACTATTGCTTCTGAAGTTTGTTACCAAGGATCGTTATGCTATGGTAAGATTGTCGCTGTTACAATCTGTAGCCTACCTAGGCTAAATACTAATATATCATACGACAAAGCGAGCATACTTGTTACCTCGTCTGATAGGTCAGAAGTATATCCACGGTCATGAAACTTTACTCTCATATGCAGAGACGGACCGATGAAGCATCTCATTCACTTGTGTTGCGGAAGTCAGACTGGTCTTGTGATGCATTGATGGCGCCCTCTGATTGGCTAATTCAGTGAAGAAAATATTAAGGTGACAGCGACGTTAAAATGGCCCTGAAATGTTCAACACAAGTTCGTTAATAGTCTGTGGAATAGGCCAACATTATTTTGCTTTTTTTTGTTTTTAGCCGAAAAGTGGGTTTTAGGATACATCGATTGATGAAATAGTTGAGTGTAAAGTTTCAAGCCAGTGAATGATTTAGACTGAATGTTATACTGGGAGTTGAGTTAGCTTAGTGAGCATTCAGTCAATCTTTGTTTAGTTTTTTTATAGGCTTCTCAGCATTAATACAGATTTTGTCCACATAAAGTCACAAAAGGGGTAGGCCTGATGTGTCAGTGATCTTTCTTTTTTTTTCAGACACCACCAATAGAGGGTTCCACAATGACTCTTGGGGCTAGCCTACTTGCCAGCTATACATTTGGTTTTGCAGATGACCAAACCAGAATAAATAAATAAGACAAGGGCAACAAACCACTCTCACTCACTTCCAAATAATTTTGAGGCAGGCACTGAATTTAATCAATGACCTAATCCCAACACTATCCCTAAGCCTCAGACCCTCAAAGCCTTGACTTGCATGAATCAGTCATGAAGCTTCATAGGCTACCAGTTAAGTCTTTGAGGGTTTAGGGCACATATTTTGATTCAGCCAAAAGGTCTTTGTAAACCTTCATAGAAACACTTCAAATCTTGCTTCACCCACAGCTGACCTCCATAAGCATGGCCCTCAGTCAGACATGAAATCAATAAATAAATGAGATATGAAACAGCTGTTTATAATGCACACATTAAGTCTGAGGGAGAAGTGACATCTGCCACCGCTGGGTAAGTCCCCCGAGTGACTAAAATGTCCTTTCCAATTCAATGCCTTTTTACTGCAAAAATTCCTAATCCCTCTATACTGAAATCAATATATTCCCCTGTGCAAAAGGGGTCTGTTCCTGGATGAATGTAGTTCATAACTCCAAATTTATAATTTAGTTTAATTTAAAACCTTTCTATAGATAATTTATTCATTTATTTTTTGTCTATGCATTGATAAGTATCGCATTTAAATTTTGTAGTATATGTTACAATGACAATAAAGATTAATTCATTCATTCATTCATTCATTGAATACTGAAGAGCAACTGTGGAACAAGAACCCTGTGGAGACAATTTTGATATTTGCAGAATCTGCATGCCACTGCCAGTGCTGATAACAATGGCTAATGCTAGGGTGAAAAAAAATCAATGAAAACAATGTCCTGTTCTGCATCATAGCTCAAACAGATGCTTTGTCACTGACACTAATATTGCCCTTCAGTCCATTCAAACAAGGTCTTATCAGGCAGGCAGCACGTTTCTGTTCGGTGTTAACATTCATGAATTAATTCTCCTTTGAGGCTATTTGACTAAACTATATATATATATATATATATATATATATATATATATATATATATATATATATATATTTAAAAGCCCCTTTGTCATCGTAAGCTTGTAAGGCTACATCTATATGTCAGTCATTCAGGCATTCACTCCTCAGGCCTGCATCTACAGTGATGCCATAAAGCCTGATAATAAACCAGCTCCTTATTCTACAGTTCGTTTTGTACTAAAGGTTTGGTCATGTAATAGTGTGAAACGATTGTGTGCTGGAGGTGTTTAAGTTTAAAGGTGATAATTGAGTGGAAGTACGTCAGGCTAGTTGTCATGTAGTCTAGACAATTTTTTTTAAATCTGGAAAAGTGTCAGTGGAAAGACATAGGAGTGTGCAGTGGAATCCCTGGTCCTTAAACAAGCGAATTGTTCTGTAAAGGGACATGTTGAAGGAATGTTAACATGAATCAATTCTCCAAAGTAGCCACAGGGCTGCAGTCTTCAGTTAATCTGTGAATATGTTTCATTAGCTCTATGTAATTCAAGCCATTTTGAGACCACAACCTCCATATGATTCTAATGTTATTGGCCCTGAGATCAGACAGAGCCTTAGGGGCAATTTCTAATGAATGAAAATGAATTTGTAGCTGTTAATCAAATCGTAGCGAAGAACTGCACTGCAGCCATGAAAGCTGATAAGCAAACAGCTGCTTGTGTGTTATGAAGATTTTATAGCAGAGACTAATTTATAATCATTCATAATAGGTTCTGTGCACGTCGCTCAGGATGGTCATTCTTTTCGGGTGAACATCTGTTTTCGTGAAATACGTAGGCTAGATTGATATTAAGCATAAGTATTAGTTGTATAGTGTAGTTACTACTGCTTTACTATCCAAAGTAAGTCTAACTAATAAGCTCTCCGTGTTCCTCGTCATTTCAGGGTGCATTTCTTAGTTAGCTTGTAGCTATAGCCTCATTACACAATTACGTGCCAACATAAAAAGTTAGTTACCGGAAAAGAGTGACCATTTGGGACAAAGTCCTTGTGTGACTTTACGTCTACCGTGCACAGAGCCCATTATCCAATCACAGACTGTGTCCACCTGGTCAATTTATGGTGAATAATGGTCAATAATGTCCACCTGGTCAACTTTTTTGTTTATTTCTTTAAATTTTTTAAAGAAATTGCTGAAAGAGAAATTGCTGTCTTCTCACGGCCTTTCTCTCAATGTATAGAGGGGCTATGCTTTACCAGTTTGCATGGTTTGTGAGCACGTACACTAAATTGTGTATTTCAACTATATTGCAATATTAGAGAAAGATTGTATGAGGTGTGTGTGTGTGTGTGGGGGGGTGATGTGATGTAAGTGGCACTGTAATGACACTGAGGATACAAGCATTACAAAATGTAAGCCATCGCTCTCTCTGGGCATACGTCATTGCTAGAATGTCAACAATGTAGCAGGTCGGTGGAGGCGTGTCTCCCGCGTGTGGCTAGACGCGTTAGCACAGAGATGCTTCTATGGAACAGCGCGACTTGTTCTACTTTCGGTCAGTAGCTGCTTAATTAAATGAACAGATTATTAGCCAGACCTTAAAGAAATAGCAATTACAATTGAGTTCGGATTCCGAAAGCAAGACAAAATAATGATCTGAGCCAAGGAAAATGTTGAAAAACTGAATTTTGGTTATAAAAAGAGGTGAGTAGACTAACCTTCGTTGTGCATACCTATCTGGTTAGATGTAAATGACCAGCAATGCAACTGCGGTGTAAATTTTAATTCTAGAGTCTACGGAACTTGATTTGTGTTGTATAGTGTGAGGACAAAGGCATCCTCGTGATGTCCATAGCAAGGGTAGCCATGCGTTCAACTGACGTGCGCTTTTTTCACGTGTGCAGTCATTATAGCCTATCCTTTCAGAATCGTATTATATTTGTCATGTAGGTAGCATACTACATGTATAAAAAGTGTCAGTTGCCTGTCCCACATCTTATAGAGATAATATGGGAACACTTCCCTTTAGTAGTCGGGACAGAACCACGCGCTTGAGTTCCAGGGTAGAGGCATGACATCATTGTGTTGAAAGGAAATCGGAGTCAGAGGGTCGTCAGCAGGTTGCTATCAAATCAGACCAGAGCTGAAATCAAATAAAAATCTTAAGTTTTTTACATGACAGAGACCAGTGAAAACATTACACCGCAAATTACTTGTAAACAGCAGCTTTTCCCAAAGACGGTGGAAGGGTTGTGCGACCTTATGGATGTATAGCAGCCCAGGTTGACTTGGGAATTGAAGGAAGCCAAGATAGTTTATAGGCTACAGGAAGAGGATATGTGTGAGAGTATTTATCATTTTCATAGGGGTGCTGAAATTTCAAACACCTAGATTAGGTAGATGGTGATTGATTAAACCAAGGGTATATGATCAAGAGAACAGCGCTGCAGTAAGAAAGGGGAGGATTCAGTGCCAGCCAGCAAAGGATGTGTGAATGTGCATAGAGAATAAAAAGGAAGCTCTGATGGAAGTCAGTATCATAATCTTTTGAATATTCACCGTTCACACAATCATGTTTTGAATCAAAGGTGTTTCCGTCACATTAGGCTTACTACAGGTGATACATTGCTTTTGCTGTTTCATTGTGAGATATTGAATTATTATTAATTTTTTGCACTTTCAGTATGCATTGTACTTCTGACACAAAAAATCATCTTTTGTATATTCACTGATGACACAATCATGTTTTGAATCCGATGTGATTCTTTCTGTCTTATAATTTCACAACATAAAAAACCCTGTAACATTTTGTTATGTCTCTTCAAATTGTAATGAACTGGCGATGCTCTGTCACAGCATACATAATGTAATATCTATCACTTGTCATCAGTAGTAGGCTACGGAGCCCATAAAGAAACACAAGAAAACCTGAAACTTTCTGGTGCAAAAGTTTGAGGTGGGTGCGCACCTGAAAGTTTCAGGTGAGTAGCAGAACTTCAGTTTCTGTTGCGCACCTGAAACTTTTAAGTGTTCCCCCAGCTGAAACTTTTGGGTGTGCATCAGAAAGTTTCAGGTTTTCTTGTGTTCCTTTAGGGGCTCTAAGTTTTCTCATGGGCCTTTAGGGACACTGTAGTAGGCTTACGACAGATGATGAATTGCTTTTGCTTAGTAATTACATTTTTTTTCCTTGCACTTTGAGTACTGTGCTTTAGGCATCGTACTTCTGACCGCTCATATTTGTAGAGAGCGTTACCGCCTGGCTCCAGATTCACAAGGAGGATGATGAAACCTTATGTTCTCTATCTGAAACATAGGCATTTAGAATGAGAGGCATACAACTGAGCAGCGTAAAGACCTACAGGCCACCCATAGGCTTTCTGAAGACACATTTGTATTGATCCCTACTTGAAGTAAACTAAACAGGAAAGGGCTGATTCAAGTCACAGTGGCTGGGGGAGACATATGCTTGCTTGAGCACGCTGTGGAATCTGTCAGGACACACACACTCCTTTTCCATAAGGAGCTGTCTGTGTAAACGGGTGTGCTTACATGTTTCCGGTCTGATCCTCGAGCTTTGGTGGGGATAGCAGACAGGAGTGTGCCTTCCGCTCATATGGAAGTACTGTGGGTGAGCGCTGAGTTTCACACTATGTGCCTGAGCCTCAGTTGAGCCTCAGTCCAAGCCAAATCAGGGCTGAATCTGGGCCAGATGATCCATACCTGTCATTGGCTGTCTGGCCTCATTAATGGTTAATGGGAAGAAGACAGACTGTCTTTACTGAGTAAGCATGTAAATAAATAAATAAATAAATAAGAACAAAAGTAAGTAAGTAAATAAATAAATAAATAAACAAGTACGGAAGTAGCACATCTTTTTTTGCGCCAAGGCCACTCATGCAGAGACATAGGTAAATACAACCATCCTAAAAAACATGATGCTGTTGAACAGTCCCTCTAGGTCAGGCCCACAAAGCTGTGCACAGAACAGGCTATCTGTCCTGGTAAGTCTCTCCAGGAGGATGTTGAATTCTAGCTTGCAAATGTGAACCTCTGGCTGACTTTGAAACAGTGCTTTGATCCATTTGTCCAAGTACCAGTCCAGAATTACTGCACACATAACTCTTCTATTTTCCAGTATCAGTAAGACTGTCCACCACAGAAAACCATTGTGTTTCCAAATCGAAATTAATATGCCATTTAAAATGTATACTGTTTCCCCTGTCATAAAAATTATATAAATATACGTGAATAATAATAGTAATGTTTATCTCTACATTACTTCAATGATCATATTTTCAGCTTTTCTCTTCTATGTCCTACCTGTTGATGACATAAGACATCATTCCTCAGTTTATGTTTAAAATGTAGTTGTATTGTAATTTGCAACCATTCTGCATTTGGAATTAGGACTGACAGAGGGTTTATGTTAGAAGATATTTTTTTTCTTTGCTGCTGAACTAGGTTTGTTTTGGACTCCTAGTGCTGTAATAGCCTCATGCTAGTTTGACCCTGTGAAGTGCAGTCTGATGTAACGGCTAGTAATGGCAGCCATATCATTAATCACGCCGTTCAAAAGCACACAAGCTGTTGCAATTGAACAATAAGAATAAAAGCCCACCACCTGTCCGTCAACCACAGAGTTACTAAACACGGTGAAGAAAAAATAATCAGGAGAATCATTTGAATTGATGAGGGAATTCAAGACAACCACAATGGTGTGTTGCTCTGTAACTCATGACAGTCACGCGTGTGTGTGTGCTTCTGTGTGTGTGTGTGTGTGTGTGTGTGTGTTACCCAGGGGGGGCAAGAAGAAGAGAGTGTGTGATGTGAAGTCATCACAGCTCAAGCCTTTTGATCTGGCTGCAGTCTTATTTGGATCAGCCTTCTGGCTCAGATAGTAATTGTACTGTTCTCATTTTCCCTGTGTGCTGCTGTGAGCCTGTTTGCTGCTACACAAAAGCTCACTCAGTAGCTTTCAGACAAAATCTATTCTCATGACACGCACTGCTGAGAGAAGGATCATAGTAGCTTCAGATGATACCACAAGCCTTGTTCTTATTAAGGCAAAGTGTATGCTTAATATGGACAAGTATTGGAGATGAGTGAAGTGTGTTGTTTGAATACTTTGTACACAACCGTACAAGCAGGGTTGAAAGGGTTTCTGAATTTTTCATGCTGTACCAAATTCTCAGATACATTTAATTAATTAATTAATTAATTAATTAATTAATTAATTATTGCTTTATTTAACATTTTGTTTACCTTCCAAACATCCTTCTAGACTATTGTTCTGCATACCATAACACAAGTCAGTTGCAAGAGCACCATATGGCACCTGATCCAGGATCACTCAGAACCTACATAGTCCCATATAAGGAGGCGCTGATGATGAATCAGCTGGAAACCTACTGTCAATCTACTGAAAATTTCATTGATTGTTGGCAGATTTTGCACTTTTCCGAAACACTGGGTTCCCTAGTGTGTGAAGATGAGAATAGTTTAGTTAGAGCCTCTTTTTATTGAGCTTCTCTGCATTTGACTGAAGGCTGTGGGATGAGAGGGGTGTGCTATCTTAACAGTGGAGTTTCTCTGTAATGCTCTCCTTTCCGATCAATACAACTGTCTACCACTGAAGCCTGTGGAGACCATGTTTTACGCCACTAAAACTCTAATGAAAATAACATGAATATACTGTAATGTATATTTTAAATTTACTTCACTGATCAGAATTGCAGTTTTTCTTTGTATCAGATATACCAGTTTTATACTGGCCTCTGTGTAAAAAGAATAAAAAGTTCTGAGACACTCAAGCGTTGGGCACTTTAACACTTAAGCTCGTTTGAACTATCTGTCCTTAAAATGAGTAGCAGTGGCGGTATACTGAGCCGTCCACCCAAGCAGCTAACTATCTACCTATCTCCTTTCCTATCTACCAATCCATCTCTAGTTCCCACAGGTCTCAGAGAGAGGATGAGGTGTGTGAAGGAGAGGCCTGAGGGACTGCAGCATGTCTACGAGTCCCCGACCCACAGCCACGGTCTCCTGCAGCGCCTGGACGCCCAGAGGAGGGCGGGGGTCTTGTGCGACGTCACCGTGCTGGTGGGGGGTCAGCGGGTCAGCGCTCACGGAGCAGTGCTAGCTGCGTGCAGCAGCTACTTCCTGCACAGGCTGCAGGAGAGACGGGAGGAAAACACTGCTAGCACTACTGCCAACGCTAACGCTACTATTATCAGTCTACCCAGCACTGTGAGTTATGTCACCATCAGGGTAGATAGATACATACAGAAATACATAGATAGATAGATAGATAGATAGATAGATAGATAGATAGATAGATAGATAGATAGATAGATAGATATAATTTATTATCCCATAGGAACTTGAATGAGACATGGTCCTCTAAGTCAGATAGAGACACGCTGAACCCTTTGGTTCTCTAAGTCAGATAGAGAAATGTTAAACCCTTTGGTTCTCTAAGACAGACAGAGAAATGCTAAACCCTTTGGTCAGACAGAGAAATGTTAAACCCTTTGGTTCTCTAAGTGTGGGGTGGCACCATTAGTGGGGAATGGAGATATGACAGGCGGGACATGACAACAGGAGGAAACACTGTGGATGAATACCAGTGCCCCTCCCCTTAACCCTAGGCACTGAGGACTTTAAGGTGTAACATAAGTTGACTTCATGATTGGCTAGTAAAGCCTTTGAGGGTCCATGTCTTAGAGTTAGGGGAGACATAGGGATTAAGTCTATGTATTTCTTTTCTTCCCTAAAATAAGAGACTGAGAGAGTGATGTGTCTTGTTATTGCCTCTGTTCATAACACCTCTATTCCTCTGCAGCATACTATTCAACACTCTAGTCAGATATTACAGAATTTTATTTCCAAATTATGAAAAATTATACTTAATTAATTTAGCCTTAATGAGATGGTATCTGTTAATGCACAGATATGAAGATCTGATTATTCTGCAGACTGTAGTCTGACAAAGGATATTTCCTTCATAATATCTCATAATATGGATTCTTTACCATGACTTTTCCAAATGGGGTGGATTTTTTTTCCTGCTGTTTGGATTTTCTCTGTTAAGGATTCTCTGATTTCTCATTGTCTCTG
This sequence comes from Tenualosa ilisha, assembly GCA_015244755.2. Lineage (NCBI taxonomy): Eukaryota > Metazoa > Chordata > Actinopteri > Clupeiformes > Clupeidae > Tenualosa > Tenualosa ilisha. Next base: position 537,233 of record PYXC01000903.1, read on the forward strand.
TGTGTTTGTGTGTGTAAGTGTGTGTGTGTGTGTGTGTGTGTGTGTTTGTGTGCTCATTGTGCATGCGTTTGTGTGTGTGTGTGCACGTGTGTGCGCGCGTGTGTGCATGTGTGTGTGTGTGTGTGTGTGTGTGTGTGTGTGTGTGCTCTCATATCCTTGTTAGCTGAGCTGGCACGGACACTAAAGAAGCCTGTGACTGTGGGCAGCAGCTCAGCTCCTCATAAAGACGGGGCTTCTGTAGGCGGCAGCAGCTGCTGCTGAGACAAGCTGGAAATAGACCCCCTCAACCCCAGAGCCCAACACAGCCCAACACACCCCCCTCAACACAGCACAACACAGGCCAACACAGCCCCCTCAACACAGCCCAACACAGCCCCCCTCAACACCCAGCCCCCAACACAGCCCAACACCACCCCAACACACCCCCTCAACACAGCCCAACACAGCCCCTCAATCCAGCACAACACAGCCCAACACACCCCAACACACCCCCCTCAACACAGCCCAACACAGCCCAACACACCTCCCTAAACACAACCCAACACAGCCCCCTCAACCCAGCACAACACAGCCCAACACACCTCCCTCAACAAAACCCAACACACCCCAACACACCCCCCTCAACACAGCCCAACTCTCCCCCCTCAACACAGCCCAACTCACCCCCCCTCAACACAACCCAACACAACTAATCTGCCCTCTCCAACCCAACCTAACACAGTCCAACTCACCCCCCTCTCCATTACAACACAACACAATTCATTCCCCCCAACCCAACCTAACTAATCCCCCCTCTCCAACCTACCAAGCCAAATCCAACCCAACCCAACACAACTCACTCACTCCAATCCAGCCCAACCCAACCCCCCCCAATTATTCTGCCCTCTCCAACCCCCCCCCCCCCCCCCCTTCAACCCAGTCCAACCCAGCATCCCCCCAAACCCAACCCAACTCACTCCCCCTCCAACCTAACCCAACCCAACATTCAACCTAACCCAACCCAACCCACCCCTCCATCCAACCTACACTAACAACTCACACACCCCCCCTCCTCCTCCTAATGCCTTAGTCTGTCTCTGACCCTCTCAGTCCCTCTCAGTCTCATTCTTTTATGTGTGAGCAGACTAGCTTTAGGGGTGGAGACGGATTTTTTTAGAAGCAGCATGACACACACTCACACACACACACACACAGATTGCCTCAGCCTCTGGCTTTCACTCACTGCACACACTCTCTCTCTCTCTCTCTCTCTCTCTCTCTCTCTCACACACACACACACACACACACACAGACACAGACACAGATTGCCTCAGCCCCTGGCTTTCACTCATCGCACACTACTCTGTGAGTTCAGTGAGGGTATAGAGAAAAGGTTTCAGTCTCAGCCTTTCTTTTTTGCTTTTATCTTTCTGTCTTTTTCACATCATATGTTCTGCCTGTCCCTGCATCTTTCCCTGTCCCTTTCTCTCTCTCTCTCTCTCTCTCTCTCTCGGTTTTTCCCCTCTCCTTTTTTCCTTTTTTCACATAATATGTTCTGCCTGCCCCTGCATCTCTCTCTCTCTCTCTCTCTCTCTCTCTCTCTCTGTTTTTCCCCTCTCCTTCTTTCTTTCTCTTTTACTCTCCCCCTTCATCCCTGGTGTAAGTCTGTCATATAATTACCTGTGTGTCTGTAAATTGGCCACATGGGAAAGAAGTTGCTTGTTCTCCTCTGCAGGTCACTGCCAGGGGCTTTGCCTCTCTGTTGCACTTTGCCTACACTGGAAAGCTCTACCTCAGCAGGGACAGCCTGCAGGAAGTCATCCACTGTGTTGAGCACCTGCACATCCACGACCTGCTGGACTCCCCCTTCCCTCATCTGACCGCAGAGCTCGGTCAGAACTCACAGGAAGATGGGCTACTTGGTTCAGAGCACACCGTGACCAGTCCTCCATCACAACCTGACCTGCAGGGGGCAGCGCACCTACATGAAGGAACCCCTAATGAAGATTATTCCTCCCAGGCACAGATTACCAGTCTCTGTTCCTCCAGTACAGAGGAGGAAGAGGATTCACCTGTGGGTGACATCAGTCACACAGACAAACATTTGACCTTTGACCCTCAGCACTATTCCAAATACAGGAATTATCAGCAGGGTCTCAGTGAGCGCCTTGGCAATGCGTCAGTGAATGGCACTGGGTCAAGGTGCATAAGCGATCCTTTGGAGGTCATTTCCTTTGACACTACCCAGGAGCAGCCCGGACCTCCTGCCCTAAATGAGCCTGGTGCTGGGGAAAGAAGTCTGTCTGTCTGTGTCTCAGAACTCGAAGCAGAGGAAGAGGCAGTGGTGGAGTCAGAGAGGGAGTCGCTCAGCTCGAAGTCTTTAGATGAACCAGTTAGGGTCAGTTTTGCTATGGACCTCAACTCCATCCTCAAGAATAATGTAGAGCTGCACCCACCCTATCAGCAGCTAGTGAATAACAGACTCACTCATAACAACCCACAGAACAGACTACTTGATATTCACTGGTACTCCGGACAAAAGTCATCTTTGACCTCTGTTAAACCGCTGGGCATCCCGTTACGTTCTCTGTCCACTGAGGGAGTCTTGAAGGATGAAGCAGGGCTGAGCAGAACAAGTGTTATATTTACCTCAGGGTCTCCCAGGCAACCAGAATCTTCAGAACATTCCAGACCTGATCCTGACCCGCACTCCAGGTCCCCTCAGAATGTTGCTCCATCACCAAGACACAACATACAAAGAGCCAATAGCCAAGGCTCCGACAAAGAGCATCATGGACTTTTGTTTGCTAAGGAAACTGCGACCTGCAGTTCCCCCAGTGATGCAGATGGAGAAAAGAAAGACTCCTCTGTCAGTGTTCCCCAGTCTGAAATGTCCCACTTTCCTTTCCGGACGGCCTACTGCTTGGCTCTGAGACCGTTGGATCGGGGAAGGACCAGGGATTCCGTCTTGGGCCCGACTCTCCCCCAGATCAAGAGAGAGAACCGTTACGACTCCAGTTCCAGCGACGAGTCCGGCTCTGTCTCCGCGGGTGACTGTGAGTCATCGCCTCCTAAAGACAAAGGGCAGGAGGTTAGTGCTTTTTCTGCTCTGTCTGTTTAACCTAGTGTCATACTTGCCACTTCGTCCAAAAACACAGTGGCTGAACCTTAATGTAGCCCCTTAGCCCTGAGCCCTCAGCACTCAAAGATCACTTAGAAACAGTAACAGAATGTGAAGAAGCAATTATATTGACATTGTGTCCAAAATCCCTTAGCACTGTGTTGGCCACTGAAGTTAGCATGCAAATCAACTACTGTCAGTTTTTCACCGTCTTGCCAGTGATGTCACATTCTGTAATAACTGGCCACTGTTAAAAGTGACTGAATATGAAGCTGTGTTCAAGATGAGCTGAAGTATTCACAAGACCTACACATAGCTGAAGTATTCACAAGACCTACACATAGCGGCTTTAACTGATATGAATTGTGCTCCTGATTGGCTGATTGATGCCAGTGAAGTCTATGAGGGCTCAGAGCTTAGGGATAGGGAGGGCATTGGGATTTGGTCAGTGTCACATATAAGGTCCCATTAATGTGTGGTTCAACAGATGACTACAAAATACCCACAGTATATACACTGTAGTTTCATTTGATTGATCACTGAACTGAAAATAGAATTGAACAACTAGAAGTAAATACGTTTAAAGCATCAGGGGTAGCTTCTCAGCCAGAGGACGGTCATTTTTGCTGATTTGATTACAAATTCATGTCCGTTGTTTCTACGGCAGAACAGACCTGAATTAGCACTGATGACAAACAAAAGAGACTGAAACATCAGTATGTGTGTGTCAGATGGCTGAAATATGCTTTGGCCCAGGGGGTGAGGGCTTTACTGGATTGGCCTCCTTGGAGTGTCTCCAAATGCTGCTTCAATGCTGAGTGTGACCTTATCTCACACAGGGCAACCTCATCCTCCCTCATGTGACACATATCTGACCTTTATTTTTGGCTGATGCTTGAAGCTTGTGCAGTCTGTTCTATATGTATATACACATAATCAGTTTTGGCTGATGCCTAAAGCATGCATAACTTTTTTTTCTTATTGTCTAGAATTATTATTATTGTTATAGTAATTATTATTACATTTAGCAGACGCTTTTATCCAAAGCAACTTACAAAGAGAGGACATAATCAATAGCATACAAAATGGACCGTGTTCACAGGCAAAGAATAGAATAGATAAGTACTAGTGCAAAAGTTACATAGACAAAAGTCTAATATACCGATGTCTGAATATAGGTTATAAGTTATTGCACAGATTATCTTTGCTCAGTGTATATATTGCAGTAAGGTTTCATTTCATTTATCAGACACTTTTATCCAAATATAATTTATCAATCAGTCTCCCCTAGAGCAACTTAGGGTTAAGTGCCTTGCTCAAGGGCACAACAGTGGCTGGGATTTGAACCCACAATTTCCAGGCTACTAGCACGCTAGCCAGGTTCCTTAACCACTATGCCACCACTGTCCCACTGTCACTGAGTTATTATTTCTGTCTGATGTCTAACTTGTGTCCTTTATTATTTGTGTATCATTATCTGCATAATTCATCCAAATATAACTGCACTTGTCTAATGGTCACACTTGTCATTGGACCACAACAAAGCAGTCTCATTACCTCTGGGATTAACCTGCTGTTCATGTTATGATTAGGATTATGTGTCATGTTGTTCATGTTGTACATTAAATGTTTTTGTTTTCCTGTTATGAATACTGTTGGCTTGCAGTTGTTTTGGTGAATCTGAAGGAGGACTGTAAGGGTATAATGGTGTGCTTTCAGAGTATGACAGAGAGGCTACACCCGGCACACCGCTGTGCTGAGGTGTTCCCTCTGCAGAACATACACAGAAGAAATGAGCAAACACCATGATGAATGGAACTGGCTGCCCAGGACAGCGGAAGACAAAGTGCACATTTGGAAAAATGTCACCAGCCTTTGCACATGCAAATGGAGTGGTTTGGTCGCAAGCCCAGTGAAGGCCTTGGTTTCCTGTTGCATCATAATAGACAAATTAGAAATGTTGCCATGGTGATCAATTAGAGATGCCATTAGGTGTTTTTTTCCCCATGCCCTCATATTTCACTTCAATATTTCACGTGAACAGGTTTCAAATAATCGAAAATATCCAGTACACAAAGAATGTGTTTACTGGATGACTGAGTTAGATTCGTGGATAGGAATAAAATGACTCTTAATTTTGGTTTTTGAATTTCCACCATGACAAGCAACACTCAGTCAGACTAGGCACGAGGAACCACTCATAAGACATCATTCTGTCTTTCTGTAGACACACAGACATTTGGATCTCGAAACGCTGGATTAAGTAAGATCATCTTAATTTGTCTGTTGTTCTTTTTTAGAATCTCCACAGAATACGTTTAAGCCCATTTCACCTAGACATTTGTCTATGCATTTGGAGTTTTTGTGCACACACACATATGCACGCACACACACACACAATGATCAAGAACAACTGACAAAAAACACATGATGTTATTTAAATCATGACGCTGACAGTGGTAACCAACCAACATCGTAACCACGACAATGGGAGATTTCCTCACAATAATAGCTCTAGTTTGTTCAGAACTTTTTTCATATGTAATGTGTGTGTGTGTGTGCGTGCGTGTGTGTGTATATGTGTGTGTGTGTGTGTGTGTGTGTGTAATAAAAAAATGTGTTGCAGTCAGAACATTATTCCTAACAAGAGAGGCCATGCTGCAGTATCCCTCTCAAATCAGTGGAAGCCATCTAAAGCCATCTAAGGCCATGCAAACCGTTCCTCTCACTGCACCGGAGAACCCTCTCTGTTCTTCTGGCTGTGACAGAATGCATTCAGGCCCAGAGACCCAGAACCCGATTAGACAGGCTGCACTCCCAGCTATGCTGCCCAGCTCTAGGAAGTGGAACGGGGGTCCAGTGTGTCACCTCGGCTCCACTTGAGACAGATGAGTCCCACTTCTCAGCGCTGGCCCATTTACAGAGTAATGGCCCAAACAGGCACAGGACTCAGAAGCAGGCTGACAGGCAGGATTTATGAAGGCCACACGGGCCCCTCTTTGTTACTGCAGCCTTATTACTGGTGTGACCAGAGCAATCCAGTTAAATATAGACATCCATCCTGCTCAGCAGAAGGACAAGAAATACATGCAAGGTCAATGCTGAAAGATGTGACTTTCTCTCTCCATTGCTATGCATTCTCTCTTTTTCTCTCTCACTGCACATTCTCTCTCTCTCTCTCTCTCTCTCTCTCTCTGACTCTCACACACAGTTGTCTTTGTTACCATTCTAGTTTGTCTCTGCCAGTTTCTTTTCTGTTTTCTTTTTATCTGTATTGGTCTCCAAAATGGCAAAATGCTTTTTAAGATTTCATAAGCTTCCAGATACATCTTGAGTGTAGTGATTTATATATTCTTCCCCCTCCTCTCTCTCTCACACACACACAGGCCGTACACACACACATACCATCACCATGCACCAGCAGTTAAATACTTGCTTTTCCAAGGCTAGAAGCCAGTAGATGAGTCCATTGAAAGGCTTGACCTTTGTGTAATCTGTATAACGCATGTCACTAATAACAAAGAACTCTCCAGCCTACCCCTTCAGAATACAGCTCTCAGTGTTGCCATGACAATCTCCCGTCTTGGTAGCTCTGCTAGGCTATTTTTGGCAATCTATAGACTTAATGACCTTGCCTTTTCAATCATTTCTTAAAATACTCTAAATTACATTTTAATTCAAATACAAATTACTGCCCAATTAGCCGTATCTAATGATTTTCGTCCAGCTGGTATATTTTCAGAAAACTTATAGCAGCTGTTATGCATCCGTTCCAGCATGTTGACTGACCTTATCTGACAATAATGAAGCATTTAATTAAATACAGAATGTGGTGATGGCCATTCACTCCTTTGTTACGTCTGTTTTTTCATATTCACAATTTCCACAGTGTCCAGTGTGCTGAAGATTCTAGGCATGTTTGACTGCACTGCCATCTAGTGGTCTTCTTGGTGTAATGCACTGCTCAAAGAATGTCTGAAGTTGTACCAATGTAAAATAAATAATGTTATCAATATATTGTTGATGTTTACAAGTAAAAAGAAAATGTCATAGAAAACCATGCATTAGCATAAACCATCTTCAGAACTGAATATCATATTCATCACCATTTGTTTAACGAAATAGCTGACATTATGTTGTGCATCTTGATGCAGACTTTGATGCCCATTTGTACTTTCTAGGTGACTCTCCCTTTTGCTGTGGATCAGTTAACGTACCTCCCGCGCAGTGACTTTCAGCTGGTGATGCGAATGCACACACTAACTCCAGAACAGCAGGACTTTATTCTGGAGGAGCGGCGGCGCAGCAAGAACCGAGTTGCAGCCCAGAGGTGCCGAAAGAGAAAACTGGACTGCATCCAGAGTCTTACCGTAGATATACATAAACTGGTAAACACCTGGCAAGAGTTATAAATCTGTGTATGTGCTTGTGTTTGAGTGTGTGTGTGTGCGTGTGTGCGCGCTGTAGAAGCAACAGCATGACACCCAGAAACCTGAACGTCATATTCTGTGACAGACATAGACAAACACACAGAAACACATACAAATGGACTGTCTATGGACAACACACACACATTTGGAGTAACAAAATATGGTCCATGGTAGAAAATATGGGTGTCCATGCACTGGATGGGGTGACATCATAAAATGTGTGTGTGTGCTGTGTCAATACCAATGTAAGACACAGTGAAATGTATTTGTGTGTGTATGTGAGTGTGTGTGTGTGTGTTATCCACAGGTGTGTGTTAAGGAGGCACTGCTGAGGGAGAGGACCCAACTGAGAGCATGTATGGTGGACCTCAGGGAGAACGTCGCCTGTCTGAGCCAGAGGGTCCACAGAGAGGAACTGGAACCACCAGCTAAGGTTTCATCCATCAGCAATAACTTGAAGATGGCTTTTTCGCCTAGCCCTGTGAAAGTGGTTTCTGTTCTTAGCTCTTTGGGGAAGGTTCCTTCCCCTTCATAAGGTTCTCCTCAAATGTTCCTCTCACCCATCTCAGAACCAAAGCGCAGAGGATGAGGAAATATCTATCTTACAGTGTTGACTCTGAGCCTGTTTTGATTGACACATACATACAAAAATTGGTAACGCTAGGGTATTAATAATGTGTTATTAACAGTTAACAATGCAATACTAACAGTGAGTTACCAGTGGTTATCCCTTAATAACATTAGTTAACTGTTAACATTTCAGCTAGCAGATAGCTTGTAAGTGTTAACAAGCAGCTTGTAAGTCACTTACAAACATGTTAGTTAACTGTTAACATGCTGCTTGCAAGTGTTTTTTTAAAGCATTACTCAAAAATTGTATATCAAGGACATGGGAAGTAGCCTAGAAATTTAGACGTACCCTAACGGTAGTAAATAGTTTTGCTTAGTCAGTATGTCTAGCCACACACCATAGGGCCTCAGTAGGTCTTCTACCAAGGCTTTGTCGGACCAATCACAACGCTCTGTCTTTGTAGAGAGTCATTGGGCGGGCCTAGCATGATAACAACAGGGCTGCAACGGTGCAAAATAAAACAACAAAGGTGGCTGTGATTGGTCGTAGCACCTTATCTTATTGCATGCAGAGGCAGATTGAAAGTCAGCCGCTGATTTCACCCTGAGAACTGAGCCTGGGTGATCGGTCATGGCCAGACTATACATGGCTACAAGGGAAGCACTTATTTGTAAACATTTGGTCAGCATGAGAGACATATTGTGAGTGTTTTTAGTCAGATTAGAATTTCAAGAACAGTTTAATGACGTCATCGTGATTGTTTTGTTATTGTGCAGGAAAACAAAAAATGGCGTGCTGTTCAATCGATAATAGAGATGTATAGAGATGTAACGATACACTCAATCCACTATACGATAAGATACGACATATATATGAGGAAATATATATAGAACCCTATTTAATTCCAGACAAATTATAATTGAAAATAATTTCAAATTAATTTGCCTTTTTATTAAAGCTGCCACTAAAATAGTCGCATAACTTGAGCTTTATATTTTTTAAATGTGATCATAGGACGTTAAGAATATATTTATAACACTTGTCATCTGACTGAAGTAGTCTGAAGTAGTAGCTACTGAGTAATAGCTACTGAGTTTGACTGTAGGCTTAGGACAGGCTACTTGACATATGGCCCATAAAACATATGGGTCATAGCAATTAGCATGATGGCGGTAGAAAGAGGGCAAATGTCACTGAACTTCAAGGTGAGTGTTTATGGACCCTCTCCCTCGCTTTTAAATAATAATTAAAAAAATTTATCACGATTATTTTTCATCTCAACCGATATTAATCCTCACACAGTCGTAAACCTATCGAAATTTTGCAGGTTGACGGTGTGTCGTTACATCCCTAATAGATATTTATGTAGCTACTGGACCTTCACTCAGAAGAATAACACTAGATATGTTGAGCTGTTGAGATGTTCCTGTTGACTTTGATTAATATTGTGTGATCCATAGGAAAGCCATTTACAACCATGTGATCTATGTGTTTGTAACTAGGTTACCGTCAAAGTTAATATTTGGCTTTGATCAAAACTTCTAATAGTGCAATTCTAGTCTTCCAGTCCTATCTATTTTCTATTTATAGCTGATGTAGAAATTTTCATTTGACATTGCAAGTTTTCACACCAAATAATTCCATGGATGACTTTTATGCGATTTAGAGTTTACAAGCATGTTGTCATTTCTCTACTGTACACAAGCTGTTGTCCTCTGTATGCACTGTATCTCCTGTCTTTTACAATGGGACCAAAGTAACTCAGGAATCACTGGTTTGATATCTGTATCTATCCAATGTTATTCTATTCACACAAGGACAGTGATGCTGTGCAATGCAACCATTTGCAAAACACCAGATCTGTTGTATCTGCCGTGAAGTATTTAACAGTTTTTTCAGTCGGTATTTTCTAGTCTTGTGAAGCGTATGCTTGTAATGTTGTTGATCACCTTTGGGTGGAGTAGAGAGTTACTAAGGGAAAACCAGCTTCAGAAAGTAAAGGCCTTACCACATATTTGTTTCACTAAACCAGCCGATTAGCACAGGTCCTCGGGCAGGTAGATCAGTGAATTCACCTAACAAAGGTAAAATTACACGGTAGGACTTTGGCTTTCTGCAGCTATGCTTTTAGAGCTCTGCAGAATATCTTACAATTAAGGCAAGAAACGAGGGGGGGTATACCTAATAGGTGGCCAAATCATTAACTTACGATTAAGGCAAGAAACGAGGGGGGGTATACCTAATAGGTGGCCAAATCATTAACTTACGATTAAGGCAAGAAACGAGGGGGGGTATACCTAATAGGTGGCCAAATCATTAACTTACGATTAAGGCAAGAAACCAGGGGGATAAACCAAATAACCAAGTAAGTGGTCAAGTGGTTCACTTGAAATATTTTGCTATGGTTCCTATTCATCCCCGTGAGTGATGTTTAGAACATTTTGTCATCTTGAACTCTGGACTGTGTAAGTTAAGCGAGAGGAAGTGCTAAACCTCCTAATAGAGCAGTCTGCTTACTTTGTTTCGTGAAGAGAACGAGGACTCCAGGCTCCTCCATAGTAAGGCTTGTCACTACCTCAGGTTTGCTTAACCACTTCACCACCTACTTGCATTGACCCCCAAAAAGTTGGGGGTGCACCAAATTATTTGTGTGGGAATTTTGTACTCCTAACATTACATTTTAACTTTTTCAGCATCTTAATACCTAGTATGGTAATGTTTACAGCTTTTATAAATACTGTAAATGTTCATAATCAGTTGTTTGTAAGTAGCGACCTCTTGGTAGTGTCACCAGGTAGCCTTAGAATAACATGTATGATGGCAAAGAATGAATGCAGATGTCAACAATAGTTCATATCAGATTGGCTGCATACATGTGTAGGTCTAGCATACCTCATCTGTCATTAGCTAAAGCACTATTGGATGAATTACTATGATTGATTTTCTTTTTGAGATGGACAGATTTGATTTTGATTCTGTTTCCATCAAACCAAATAGTCCAATCTATTTTCTGAATGTGTTAATAGTTCTAAATTTCTAAAACGAATAAATCTGATACAGTATGACAAATAGTGACACCATCAGTAACTGTACAGGTACCTGTTAAAAACATTTAACATTCAGAATTTGTCAAAATGTCATTCCAATGTTAACAAACACTCCACTACTTATTGTTTAAAGAAAAAAAGCTTTTTTAATTGAATGTTGCTTTGCATTCTCCATGACAGTACAGCACATCATCTACTGTTACTGTCACCAGTACAATCAATAAAGGACATGTTTGTGTGAATGTGTGTGTGTGAGTGTGTGTGTGTGTACATTATTAATTCAGAACCTGTCCTCTGTGTCTTGCGTCTTGAGACTTACATCACATTTCATGCTTGTAAGTTCCTGCACTTTGTTCAGTTATCCTCAGGCTTGAGGTCTTTGATGCACTTCCTCTTGTTTCTTCTCTTGCTTGTCCATCGATGGGAAGATTGGTTTTGTATCTCTCCCTCTCTCTCTCTCTCTCTCTCTCTCTGCTTTCAGGTATGTTTAAGGTGCTTACAATAGAATCTCAGTAGAAAAGCACTACATACACCTTAGAAAACCAAACAAAACAAGACAAAACATAGAACGAAAAAAACAAACATAACAGCTTGAACCTATGGGCTTTAGTGCTCATGTGTTCCTAGGCGAGCAGATTGGAGTCTAACTCTTTCCCTCTGTCTTTGCCACTGATAACTCCTCTCCGCCACTTCTGCACGGAGACATCTTGGCACCATCCTTTAGGCCTCTGAGGCGCCACCGTGTTCACTTTTTCATTATGGATGAAATGTCCAAGAAAACACTCTGAAAGAGAAATAACGCCAGAGAGTCATTATGCAGTGGCTAAACATGACTTAACTTAGTAACTCATGCAACAACTGTTGAAACGAGTCTATGTCAGAAATGCACTGCTCTTTTTTGAGATTTATGTCTCATATTATACATTCTCCGATTAGGTATCCTGACGGGGTGAATAAATTAATACCACCATTAAAAACAAGCTGCCATGTTGGCTCCTGGTTATGGGTCTTTTAGAAGACCTTTGACCCTGCTGGGCAAACAACAGTGTAACAATATGCTACAAACGCGACTGAGTGGGCAGCTGAACTTTCCCTCTCTACACCAGTAGGTCAGAAGCCTTTAGTCGCATGGCTTTACTTGCCATTGACATTCGTCGTCCTCCAGGCGGCGCGTTCATGGGCGCGTTGTTGAGCGAGCCCAGCTCCGACTCCGAGCTGTGGCTGGTCGGGCAGCTGGACACGTTGGACGAGTCGCTGTCTGAGGGCATCCGCGTCATGAAGCTGGCCTTGCGCGCGTGCGGCAAGTAGCCCACGTCGCTATCCGACGACTCCCTCCGTGCCTCCGCCAGGTCCAGGACGCGGCTGGGCCGATGCTGGGCGAGGTGTGTGGGCAGAGCGGGCATGGAGACTGGCGCCACCACTGACGCCAGGTGGTTGGGTTGCAGGGCGCCGCTGACGCCAACGTGCCCGCCCTCCTGGGTCTGCTGGGGGGCCAAACCTGCCAGCCGGCTGGTGGTCTCCACAAGGGACTCGCTGGCAGCAAACTGTTGCTGTAGCTGCAGCTGCTGCTGCTGATGATGGTGCTGCTGGTGATGCTGGAGCTGAGGGTGGCTCTCGGAGATGCCATGCTGCAGTACCAGCTGCGGCTGCTCCAGGGGCATCTGGAAGCGCAGACCCTGGATGCGCCCCTGGCTGGCCAGACGCAGCTGCCGAGGCTGCTGCGAGAAGCTGGAGATGATGGGTTGACCCACACCTCCAGCCCTACCCTCATCAATGCTATTGTCCCTTTGGGCCTCTCCACCAACACCACTGGCTGGCATCGCATCTGTGGCAGTCAAGTAGAGTGGCGTTGGCTCAGCGTAGCCCTCGGGCACAAAGCCGGTTTGCCCGCTCAATGTCGGGTTCTTTTTCTGTGGCGACTGGTTTGTGACCACACACAGCTGCTGGATGGGCTTACGATGCAGGTGCTCTGGGCTCTCAGCACCATCGTTAGCCAGCTGCAGCCCCGACAGTGTCTGCTTGATCTTCCTCACGCCCAGGTGCGATATCTCCAGCAGGTTCAGGAAGAGCGACACGCACGCAATAACAATCATGAACACCATGAAGATAGTTTTCTCCGTCGGCCTGGAGACATAACAGTCCACCATGTTGGGACAAGGCAAAGTCTCACACTTGTACAAAGGATCTAGGCCAATGCCGTATAAGATATATTGAGCCACGATGAAGCCCACCTCCACCACTGATCGAGTTAGGATATGAATGATATATGTACGCAACAAGGAGCCTTGCAGCGGAGCTTTCTTCACTTTCCTCTGCTCCTCCAGCTTCTTGAGCTCCTTCTCCAGCTTCCTGTGCTCCTCCAGGAGGGGCTCCACCTCCTCCAGCTCCGCCCGCAGCTGGACCTTCCTGCGATGGCGCTCCTTCTCCAGGGTTCGGAGGCGGTAGAGCGCGTGGCCCATGTAGACGAGCGAAGGAGAGGAGACAAAGACGATCTGCAGCACCCAGAAGCGGATGAGCGAGATGGGAAAGGCGGCGTCGTAGCAGACGTTCTTGCAGCCCGGCTGCTCGGTGTTGCACACAAACTGGCTCTGCTCGTCCACCCACACGTCCTCGGCCGCCACGCCGAGCACCAGCATGCGGAAGATGAAGAGGATGGTCAGCCAGATCTTGCCCACTATGGTGGAGTGAACGTGGACTTCCTCTAGAATGCTCCCCAGCAGGTTCCAGTCCCCCATGGTCACTGCCACATGTCGGTGCTGCCACACAGCCACCAGTCCCAAAAACAACAACAAGCGATACGTCAACAAACAAACAAAGCCAGCAGAGAAAAAGAACGTGCACCACACTGAGAATGTCTGTGATCAGGAGAATAAAAAGCAAAAGGTATAGAAAGTTGTCTTTAAAACCAGCATAATACATAATTCTGTGGATTAAAATCAAAAACACATGCAAACACACAAACAAACAACTTACCTATCAATCGAAGGTGCACTTTTCTTGGCCTTTTGTCAGCATAATTCCCAAACCCTCTCTGATCATTCATTCATGTCACGTTTTGGTTGAGAATTTTGTGTCTGAATTTGGGCGTATGTCCTGCCAGAGTCAGTGTCTGTGTACCGCTAGCTGGAGTCACTGGACGCACAAGCCTTTGCATGCTCACTTCACAGGATGCAGGAATTGATCTGAAACTGACGGGACAATGCCCCATGGCATCTTATCAAGCAATTGTTCAAAACAGCATCACCCGTCACCCCCCCCACACACACACACACACACACACACACACACACACACCCACACACACACACTCATGCGTATGTGCATGCACACACACACACACATACAAATACACACACCCGTGCATGTATGTACACACACGTGCACACACACACACACACACACACACACACACAAACATATCAGCAATGCCAACCAGCAGAGTGCCTGTGAGTGTGGTCAATATCACATTCTGCATGACCAAATGTGTGCACTTTTCTATAAGGGGAGCGCATTCTTAAGAGACCAGTACAACCTTATGCCTTCCTTTGGCAGTTTTTCCATGGGGCCTGTTTATGCACACCCCTCTATCCTTCTATTTAAATAATCTAATGTTTAATCCATGGAGCCAGACAAGCTAGTCAATATGTCATGTCCAATATCATAGCTAAGTGCATTGGGGACCTATTTTTTGGACTTGCAATGCAGGGAACCTATCAAATGCATAGTGAACTTCCCTGGTGCCTCCTCTTCTCTCCATGCATGTTTATAACATCAACTCGACTCGCCTGCTGGCTGGCGTGAACATGGGTTATACATACTGAGTGGGTAGACATTGAAACAGTTTTTTACTGAAGGGCCAATAGTGTTAGTCTCCGTAAATCTTCATCCTCATAGACCTCAGAGATGAATCTGAATCTTGAATGTGTAATTGAATGTGGAAGCCTAGTGTGGCCTCGGCTGCTGGCTGAGCCACAGAGGCTGGGCTATCTGGCAGGGTGTGCTTGTGCCTCCCCCAGCCTGGCTCAGCCCAGTGCTAAAGTCTCATAAAGCGCACAGGCTTCCCTGGGGCTTTTAATTACCCTAGCATCATAATGCTGACAGAGTCAATGAAGGATTGATCTGATCCCCTCTTCTCTCCTCTCCTCTGCTCTCCTCTCCTCTGCTCTGCTCTGCTCTGCTCTGCTGTTCTCCCCTTCTCTCCTCTCTTCTCCTCTACTCTTCTATGCCTCTCTCAAGAGCTGTAGCCAAACAATACCAAAAGGTAGGCAGGAGGCACAACACATTTCATTAAATATCCAGAGAAAAGAATCAATGAATCATCCAGGGGAAAAGGAAGTTATTTTCAAATACCCAAAAGTGCTTTATAAAACTTATTTGACTGGATTATTGTGTGACCAGGGCAGAGTGTTTGTGTGCTTATCCTAAGTTTCTTAAATTAGTAGTCAGTTGTTGTTGTTGGGAATGAGTGTGAATGTCCTGCTAGAAGTCTCTTGTCCTTTGGCCTGATACAGGATCTGCTTTATCTAGTTTCATCCTAATCCTGAAATGCTGTGGAGAATTGATTTCATGCACTGGTTTGTCCTGACTTTACACTTCAAGGATCAATATCTGGTCTTATAAAGAGGACCAATGGAAATGATTCATATATCAAATAACATTTTTGTTGTGCTGTTTAGTGTTTCGAGTTATAAAAGTGTGTTAATGACTCTTGCTAATGAGTTTGTAGTGGTTTTAGTTGTTGTTTAGGCGTTAGTTTTATGGTTTACATGAATTGAGGTTAGTTCTCTCCATCACACTATGCACGTGCCACGCAGCCAGAGAGAGAGGGAGAGGGAGGGAGGGTTAGAGAGGGTGAAAGAGAGACAGAGGGAGAAGTGCACACACACACACACACACACACACACACACACACACACACACATGCCTGTGGCAAGAGCCAGAGCAGGGAGAGAGAGTAATTGAGAGAGAGGGAGAGTGAAAGCGAGGGGGGGGGGTGGGAAAGGGGAAGGGGGGGAGGGCACATATGCCACAGTGACAGAAATACTCACACGTGAGGCACAGAAACACAGAAAACACACACGCACACACAGGGAGAGAGAGAGAACGCAGGGGGAGAGGGAGCGGGAGAGTGGGAGAGGGAACAGTAATATAAAGGAAAGATGGGGATGCACAGAGAGGGAGGGTGAGTAGGATCAGAGAGGAAGGAATATGATGTAAGGTCACAGAAAAAAAGAAAGAAAGAAAGAAAGAAAGAAAGAAAGAAAGAAAGAAAGAAAGAAAAGAAAGAAAGAAAGAAAGAAAGAAAAAGGGAGAAAGAAAGAAATTGTATCTGAAGCATTGCTTATAATTATCTCCCCATGAATATAGTTGTACACCTGAGGGCAAGCTTACACTGGACTGGAAGCTGGTGTAGTATACACTTGTGCTGTGTGTTTCCACACTTCAATCTGATGGATTTGTCAATCAGAGCTAGATGTGTAGTATACACTTGTGCTGGGTGTCTCCATACTACAATCTGATGGGTTTGTCAATCAGAGCTAGATGTGTAGTATGCACTTGTGCTGGGTGTCTCCATACTACAATCAGATGGGTTTGTCAATCAGAGCTATCCCACAATTCCTTTGAGCAGATTGACAATTCCAAAAGAGGCCCAATGAAGCAGCCACAAATTGTATTCAACTGTGCTGAATGTAGCATCCAATAGAAAAGGATGCAACACGAAGAACACATTTTGCCTGGACTTTCAGAAAGTCCTTGTTGGTGCTGGTGGCAACCCTGTCACTCACAACACAGGGCAGTTTTCAGTGTTTTCTCTGCAGGCATTCTCTCTACGAATCAGTGAAAATCAGCTTCATCATTTTTTTTCTTTTCATGTCCACATTGGATGACTTCTGATGCATTTTACTACTTACAACACTTTGGCATCTTGCTGCACAAAAATGCCACTCATCTTCATATATTGGCAATGGATCAATACATAGAAATACTCAGAGAAATGACATAGTATAAAGATCATTTATTAGAATTTTCTGTAATCAATGTGCTGAATGAGGAAATCTATTTCCTGTTCATCTATATAACTAAGATTATACAACAAATACAACCTAATAAATAAAACTGTTGCGTCATGTGATGGAGAACCAAACATAACAGAGCATCACAGCTCTCCAAATAGCACCCAGAGAAACCCAAAGTTACATGAACACAAAGTTCTACTACTAACATGGTGGCCCAGGGATCAATAACAGAGCTTAAAATAGACCCGGCCAGGATTTAGCCTGAAACAAGCACATGCATCCAGGGCTCAACACAATTCCCTTTTTTTTCCAAGGGTCATTATCGTTGCTCCCTGACCAAACATTTTTTTCTACCCCTCACTGACACTAGATCCTATAATATATGAAGTTCATGTCAGCACAAACCTTCATCTCATAGCATGTTTCTGAAAGCACATTACTTCAGTCTCTTGCTTTCCAAAACAACAACAACAACAATAACAAGATAATCATGATCAAATCAAAGTGTACATCTCAGTCTCTAAGTGCATATTCAGATGTAGTCACAGGAAAATATAACTATCTGGGGCAGGGGGTTAATAGGTGAAGCTGGAGGCAGGGGTGTGGATGCAAATCCCTGCTCAGAATTTCAGAATGATGCTCTTATTGTGAGAACTGTGCCTCCATCATCTGTGATCTGACTGACTGAGAGAGACGCTACACAGCTCTTGTGGTAGGAAGCAACACAAAGGTGTACTGGAGCCTGGGAGTGAATGGGATGCTCTTCCATAAATAATACTGTTACGTTTTTTCCATACTTTAAAATCAGAAAATGTCTTGAGGCTCCAGGCTTCAGAGACTGTAAACAATCCATTATTTACCACCAAAACAGCAGTTCAGATGGTGTCCCCCGAACTTAATCTCTTCAAATCCATCGGCTAGTCTGACCTCTCACTGCGTGCACCTTATCCATGAGCAGGTAATTGAATCCTTGTCTCTAGTAGTGGGCTGCAGCACACGTTCTGTGTGCCTACAAACATGGGGAAGAGTGGTCCACAATCAGCTGTCGAGGAATATTTTCATGGGATTATTGGGCTAGCATACCCGAGCAGCCAACCGAACCGCTAAAACGAGATTAGCAGTGATTGGTAATCCATTCACTGTCTGCTGTATCGCTGCACATTTTCTGTCTCCCCAAAGTAATTTTCCCAGTGCTGTTGACATAACTCTAACCCTGAAGGTCTGTGGTAATATCATAACAATTGAGAAGGTCTATGGTAATGTAACTACTGAGGAGAGACATACAAAGGTATGGCAGGAGTGATAATTGTGTTTATAAGTTAGACACAAGTGTCAATTATGCTTGGACTGAGTCTTTGTGCTCTTTTCATACCATCATTTTTTTATTAAATGATACAGATTTTTTTCACAAAGCTTTTTTGAAATGGTTTCATCTAATACAACTACTTAAGGGGCATTTAAACTAAAAATGTATTGTAAATATTGTATTATACTGTGTGTGTGTGTGTGTGTGTGTGTGTGTGTGTGTGTTACAGTATATACAGTTAGATATTGCTCACACTTACTGTGTTACTGTGACTGAGTGCTTGGCTTCAGTGCTCTATGGTTACCTGTAATAACCTGTGTAAGCTGTGTAAATAATGGAAGGTGTAATGAGAGGGCACACGCTCCTGATGAGCTCCTCAGAGAACCTGAGTCAGTGCATTTAAGGGCTTGTTTTCCGGAGGAGCATTTTCAATACTGCTGACAAGCAGATGCTTTGTGTGTGAGTGTGTGTGTGTGTGTGCGTGTGTGTGTGTTTGTGTGTGTGTGTGTGTGGCAATGCATGTGTGTGTGATCATGTGTGTGTGTTAGCCCTGAGGCCCTGCAGTTCCTGCTCCAGGTTGTTGATGCGCTCCATGAGAGAGCTGCGGTCCAAGTTAGCGCGCTGCTCGGCCAGCCTCTGGGCCTCCTGGATCTTCCTCTCGTACCAGCGCTCCAGCTGCGTTGACACCGTCTCGAAGAAGCGCTGTGTCACCTCCACTGCATGCAGGTTGTCCCGCTCCTGGATGAACGACAACTCTGCCGGACGCTCGCCGTTGTAGAAGTCCAGTGTTCGCACTCCGCCATTGGTGCCCCCAACGCCTACTCCGCTGCCACCCCCACTCACGACGGCACCGTACGGATGCCTGAGGGGTGTGCTGTGGCTCATGAGTCCTTCACGCAGCGGCTGCTGCCGTGGGAAGCGATGAAGATGCTGCCAGCCCGGTGCCAGGGATTCATCTGGGTCACTGTCGCCCCCTTGTGGACGGCTGCTGGGGGACAGGCTGTCACTGGGCGTGCTCAGGCAGAACTCGTCACCCCCGCCATGCCGGTCTGCCCGCGCTTCAGAAGAGTCTGTTTCCTGCAAGTCCGGGGGCAGCCACTGGGGGTCGCCAGAGATAGGCCTCGGCCGGGAGAAGAGCTTGTGCCGCACTACGGGCAAATTCAGGGAGGGGATGGTATACTCCATTTCAGACGGGTGCTGCTGATCTTCTACTTGGGCCAATGACACAAAAAATTAATAATAAAAGGATAACACAAGAATAAGAATTAAAAAAAAATAATGCATCACACATTATTCTTACATAATACTAGGTCGAGTTACTCGAGTTACTCGAATAATTCGATTACAAAAAATGTTATATCTTAAATTCCTATAAACAAAGTTCATCTTTTTAAAAAGTTTCTGCTATGATACAACTCGCGTTTTATAGCGTAGACTACTACTAAGCTCCGGGGTGTTATTATTGAAACGCATTCAAAGACACAAAGCTGTGTGGTTTATTTTACTGTCTACGGCGATGTCGGAAAACCAAGCTCAAGGCGGGCGTAAAAGGACATTAAATGTTTCATAAGCAGGACAACGTGGCGCAATGCATACAGTGTAAAACGTACCTGTCATTATTTTTAAAAAAAAACTCCTGCAACTGTACATAAAGTATACGCACATTAACTAGAGTTCACCTAGCGGAGCATAAAAGTTGACGTTAGCCGATTTACGATTGCTAATTAATATGAACACTAGCGCTAGTAAGAAAGAACAGTTTTTGTGAATATTTGCGGCTATAGTAATGACTACGCATGATGTGAAGTATTAAGTGGGCAAATGCGCTAAGAAGATCTCTCCCTCTCCCCTGGACCCACGAACACGTACGCGCACACAGTCTCACACTCCCTCTCTCTCACTCCATCTTGCACATCCACTTATTCTTTATTCTCAGATGAATTGTTGCAGGAGATACAACCCTCTTTCCTTTTTGAAAAATAAAACTAAGGACAAATGGCTTTTATGTGAATTGACTATTGACAGGGAAATATTTTA
This sequence comes from Tenualosa ilisha, assembly GCA_015244755.2. NCBI lineage: Eukaryota > Metazoa > Chordata > Actinopteri > Clupeiformes > Clupeidae > Tenualosa > Tenualosa ilisha. The sequence goes on from PYXC01000903.1 coordinate 557,741, forward strand.
CAACTTGGCGATTCAAAACTTTTTTGCATGACACAAAATCTTCAGGTGTGATATTTGTTTGGAACTTGTTTGGAACTTTGTCGCAGCACTCACCTGAGGAACTGTCAACTTTCACCTCGAAGTACTTCCTGCCGATGGGGTCATCAAAGTCGGGTCCGTGGGCAGTGGAGTAGGGTGCCAGCACAGGACTGGGCAGGACATTTACATAAGTCGCCAGGGAGCTGGTGCTCTCCTCCGACACCACGGATAGCAGCGGCAGACACTCTGGATCTGCCTCCAATAGGGATTGGTCCACGGACGGTGAGGGGAGGAGCTTGAAGTACTGCGGGTCGCCAGGCAGGCGCACCTCAATGTCCTGGATTTTGGACATGCACCAGTTCTTCAGCTCATTGGCTCTCCCGGCCTGTTTTAAGCCAACAACTAGGAGGTTAACTTAGCTAAGACACCCAAAGATATGCAAATGACATGGGTCAGTTTCATAAAAAAAAACGAAAACATTTTTACCTGCAAGAAAGCAGTACTCTAAATCTATGAATATACTGCTTCAATTCGGTCTAACTATCAGTGGAGGAAATACTGCCATTTAGAATTAGCATAATATTGAAAACCAATATTTTTGACAAAATTTTGGATAGATGATGAATGTAAGAAAGATTTAATGCATTATGGTTTAATGGTCTGAACTTTCAAGTTTCATGTCTGTGTGTATGTGTATGTGTGTGTGAGAGGGATGAGGGCAGAGAGTTGTGTTGTGTGTGTGTGTGGTTTGGTCATACCTGTCGGCACTCCTCATTTAGTCTCTCAATGGTGGACCTCTGGTTGATGCGGTACAGACAATCCATTCCCTCCACAGGCATACGCTCTTGCGCTATCTTCTGAAGCACTTTGATCTGAGCCCCAAGGAATTAATGTATGTAAGGAACACACACACACACACACGCACACACGCACACACACACACACAATGATCTTTACGGTCTTATCTATTGTCTTGCTAATGCTTTCACTTTGATTTGCTCCCAGGAGGAATGTTCGACAATGTCTGTTGACTATGAAAATGGTGCACCATTAATTATTTCTGCCCAGATAACCAGCAACTCTGGAGGAATCATGCTCTGATACAGTCTGCTAGATCCTTGTTAGTGTCCACTGCCTCTAGCAAGTTTCAACCAATGCTTTATTTGACATAATGTATAGACCATTTTAACAGGGTTATTAACATCATTGCTGTTCCCACTGGACTGTGTGGCTGTTTGTCTACCTGCAGGGTTCCCACATGGCTGTATGGCTGTTTGGAAATGTAGTGGAAGTAGTTTGGGAATGAAATAGATCATTCATACACTGTTTTTGTTTTATCTATTGAAATTATGGACAAGAGAGTCTAGTGTTTCTTACTGCTTTCCTTGGCTATCATTATGGCTGTATATGGTCTCCCAAAGTCTTCCATAGTCTCTTATATAACAAGATATTTGTCTTATCTGTCCTGTCATTCACATACTAGTGATGCCTGACAAGTCAGTCTATGTGACAGAGTTTGCTGTTTGCTGTTCATAATTCCTATATTCTGCTCTCGTCTCCACATACAGTGGAGTTTGTGAGACAGGTGAAAGCTGACTGTGAATCTCTCTGAGAGTCGTGCATTTCTCACGTCTTTCTGCACCAAGTGCCGAGTGACAGGTATGCAAGTGATGATTGACGGGCGACACATGCACATGATCTGGCGATCCATACAGCCCAGCTTGCTGTTCATATTTCTAACTGTTCCTTACATTCAGCAGTGGTTTTAAGATGGAATCTAACCAAATTCTGAGTTGTGGCGTCTGCCACGAGAAGTGTTTAAATAATTAGCGACGTGAGACGCACCTGGTGTTTGCTCTGGCGATCCATGCGGCCCAGTTTGCTGTTCATCTCCTCTTGGACGCTGTAGATCTGGGACCTGATCTCCATCTTGGTCGCCTTCAGCTGGTTCTCCAGCTTCTTGATCAGAGGTTTACAGTGGCAGTCTGTGGCTGGGGTCTGAAGGACAGAGATAGGAAAGTGCACTGAAGGAGACTTTTGGAGAATCTCCAATCAGAGATAGGCAAGCACTACACTGAAGGAGACTTGGAGAATCTCCAATCAGAGATAGGCAAGCACTACACTGAAGGAGACTTGGAGAATCTCCAATCAGAGATAGGCAAGCACTACACTGAAGGAGACTTGGAGAATCTCCAATCAGAGATAGGCAAGCACTACACTGAAGGAGACTTGGAGAATCTCGAATCAGAGATAGATAAGCACTACACTGAAGGAGACTTGGAGAATCTCGAATCAGAGATAGGCAAGCACTACACTGAAGGAGACTTGGAGAATGAGCAGCAGGGCACAAACTTAGGACCAGCCACCAGCCAAATGCTGGTAAATTTTGAAGTTGGCTAGTAGATTTCAGCCAGAAAATACTCATTTATTTTGCTGGCCAGTGATGTCACTGAGGCATATAAATCACTCTCAGAGTTGCCTGAGACATCAAAAGTTTCACTTAAATCTTAATTATTCAGACCTTATTGGATGACTGAATTATACTACTTAAAGGCATGTGATACAACATTAATTTCACATGTAACAGGCCTTCACCCTACCTTTTCATAACCATAAGTCTACCAGTAGTAACCAAAAGAATATGTGTGTTTGGTTGTGATATACAATATGTTGCACTGCACTTTAGGCTAGACAGTATACATTATGTAATCTACTGTCTGCATATACATGTAAGTAATTAATATGCAATATAAATATTGTAATGTCAGATATGTTTTTAACGTAAGTATTTGGATTCTGTGTACAGGGCTTTGAATGGAACAGAGCTGCAGTTTATGACCAAAGGCCCAGTAACAAGCCCTCTTTGTGACCTGTTTGATTTTGCCATCTTTGTCACGGTAGAGGGTGTATAGCTGGTAGGCTTTGCCATTGGGGAGGGGCATGTCGTCTTCGTCCAGGGGGCTGGCACTGCGTGCCCTTCGCCTGTGACTCTCCCGCCTTGTGTGAGAGTTTGCCTGAAACAAAACCAGCAGCACACACACACACACACATCAGGATGTTTAAAATGACAACGCAAACCTTTTGGGAAAAAAAGATTTTTTGCCATTACCCCAAAAATGAGACCAGTTAGCCAACTGTAAAGTTACAGATTATTTAATACCTTAAAATAATGCTTAGATTATTTTGTTTTTAATGGCACATCAAGTCTTAGGATGAATGGGATAGAAATATGAACAACTCCTCTTTCAAACCCATTATGGCCCTCTATCAGCCAAAACAGCACTATGTAACTTTTCTGATCAGGTAGCGTACCCTAAGAAAGCGAGCAGCCTACAGTTTTGTAGCGGACAGCATGTGCCTACAATCCTCCATGGCTAGAGGTGCGGACACAGCTAGTACTATTTGAACGGAAATTAGGAATCAGTAGAATGAATCTGTGAATGAGGAGTAAAAAAGATGCTACAGTAAGACCTCTAAAACACTTTATTTATTGAACAGCTGTGCAAAACAAAGCCGTTTCAATTGCTGACATTCAAATGATGTGGGGGGCGAGTATGACCATGGGGAACATGCTTTTCTTTCGCCGTACTTGAATGAAGTATAAGAAATAATACTATTCATAGTCGTGGCGGAGAGTGGGGGGCGCAAAATGTTTTCTTTTTCCTGGGGGGCGTAACAGAAAATAATAATTGAATAACTGAGAAGCACTTGTGTAGTGTTTGCAAAGAATGACTATTATACCATTAGAAACAAGCGTGCCGTGTGTGTGTGTAACAAACTAACTTCAATATCAACAAGTTCTGAAGATGTAATATTTTGTGTGTCAAAGAGCAGTTTAGCTTTTCATGGGTTTGGTTAGCGATTTCGATAGCTAGCATGTCAACATCAATCTAGCCATGTTCCTGGCAGTGTCTGCAAAGAATGCCTACTAAACAAAAGAAAAAACACCATGAAGGTGTGACATTTTATGAGATAAGATCTCGTTTGTCTCAAATTTTAGCCCACTACATTCAGGGAGGTAATTACAAAAAGAAACTACGAAAATTATGTAGTGAATTATTTTTATACTTTATACTGCTTGCACACTGCTGCTTGTTTGAGCTAGTGTCTAAGTATCTATGGGCTCGTTGATACTTTGTACAGCCTGTAATCCACTGCACAAAATATTTATGCAAAACACTATTAAAAATTCAGCACTGGTAATGGTCACACGTTCAGGCTGTGGGGTGACATCAAGAGCAAAATGTGCTTTGGTGTTGTTTTAAAGGTTCTGTGTTTAGCAGCCATTTTTATCCAAAGCAACACAAACATGCAACGTGGGGTTCAGGAATCAAACCCACACCACCTGATTGTCATCTGAGCAATATTCTTGCTGCTCCACTTCAACCATACTGAGCCTGGGACTTATTGAGGTGAGGGAACTACATGCTAACTGGTGTAACCGATGAGGAAATCACTTAAGACCTCTCTCCGTGCCCTCTCTTTGAGTTTGCGTAGCTTCCTCCTGTTCCGAGGACTGGACATGGCTTTGCTGACCAGCTCAATGCGTTTGTTAAGGGCCTGGTCACTGCTATGGGTGTCCTCCACATGGACGTGCTCTCCTGCAACCACACAAGCACACAGGACAGTCACATGGGAATGATACGTCACAAGATCCAATACCAACAGCTTCTCAGAGTCTTGGCAGACATCATTGTTATGTACCACCATGCTCCCAAGATGCAGTCGAGCAGGTAAACCCACATGTGCAGCATTGAATAAGTGCAAGTTCAGCCATTAGAGTGATTTCTACACCTAGATTATTCATGAGGTGTTGCAGCACCAAAGTGCATTACAGTTTTTTACAAATGCTAAAACACTAAACAGCATTTACTCTAAACCAAATGCTCAGTGGCTTAAACATATTTACTGGATTGAGCACTCTTTTTTTAAACCATGAACCATTTTGACCTGGTTTTGCAAAATTCTAAACACATTTCCAACTACAACACATGTACCATGGTTCTGCACTTTGATGCATAATGGTAATCATGGGCAGCAGAAGTTGAACACAATTATAGCACAGTTATCATGATTTGACCCCCACAGGTCAAAATTCTTCACACTTGCTGCAAATTATGACAAAACAGGACACCCCTAGAAGCGTAAGATAAGATCAGAGTGCATTGGCAGCGGTGAGGTGATGGTTGATCCTAACCACAGATAAAAAGAAATACAGTATGGATCGCAGAATAGGAGGAGTGTGTGTAGAATATGAGCAGAGTAAAGGCACAGTAAAACTCAAGCAATTGTGTTTGTAACCAAGTTCTTATGAAGTGGCATACAATGTGTATTTCATTACTTTATGGAAAGTAAAGTAGCTGCAGTATCTATAAGTTTGAATCCATGCTTTGGTTTTACAGTTTTTCAAAATTGCTTAAACACATTATTTGAAACTATCTATCTTTTCTCAGAACTGTGAACACAAGACCCACTTTTCAAACTATACATTCTCAAAACCCTTGAATCTTGTTACAAAACAGTCACCTCAAAACACTTTTAACTGTGCTCAAAACCAACGAGTGGTCTTAGATCATTCACACAGCAGGCAAAATGAAAGTCCAGTGGAGCAGTGATTCAACAACACATCAAGCAATAGAAGACACAGCGATACACAGTACGTGTAGCTCCTGGAGGAATTAGGCCAGGGGCCAAATCGGGTCAGATTATTCATTTTAATACAGTACTGCAAATGTTTTTGCATGGCCTAATGCCCAATATAAATACATAAATATTAAACAGGGAATCTTAAAAAAAATCACTCGTCCCCTACGCCTCTGGTTTCTGTCCATTGTTGATATGAAACTCCAACCCGCCTGTTTCAACTCTGAACTGGCTTACTGTTTGTTTACCGTCACATCATTAGACACAAGTGTTGATTGATTTTGAGTCATAGTGTTTAATTGGGCTTTAATTGTGTTCACCTTCCTCCTTGTTTGATTAACTATTATAATTATAATTATAATTAAGAAGTGCATTACAATGCAAAATGTGATTTATTTGTAGGGATAAATTGTGTTTAGAGTTTTGCTAAAGGGTAAACGAGCTTTGCTAAATGCACCTCCCATGGTGAAAGTAGTCTATGGTTTTGCCAAAAAACAGATGAATTCAATACACGTGTTCAGGCATTTGAGGGTTTGATTGAGAGAATAGGGTTTAGTGATTTAGCAACTGTGAAAATGTGTAAATATTTCTACTTCAGTTTCTACATTTACTGCATTACAAATAATGAACATTCCCTCTCTGGAGCTGCATATCCTGAGCGCAGTGTTTTTTTGATGTAGTGTCTAATGACTCCTATGTAGTGTTATAGTTTTTAGTAGCATGTGTGTGAAGTATAAGTGTTTCCTTTAGAGCACAGTTACAACTGTTTTGGGGTGATACTTCAATTTTGCAAGAAGAATGTAAGGTTTTGTGAATCTAGTTTAAATAATTCAATTTGTGTTTACAGTTTTGAGAAAATTATGGGAGGTTTCAGGAAATGTGTTTTAGCAACTGTGAAGAACTGTAACAAATCAGAGCAAGTTTCTTAGTGCTATGTATGCAAGAGGAGTAAAGAGGACGTTAATAACGCGATCTGAATTTCTCTAAAACCTTGATTTAGAAGTTATACTTTGGAAAACAGCACTGGCACCCAGCACTTGAGCACGTCCACAGGGATATGTGTGTCAACAGTCTACAGCGCTTGAGTGCTTGTTTATGCCAGATGTTATGCTTGAGCTGAGGGCTTCTCTGCTTCAGACTTTACCTTGCCTGCAGGGACCTCATCTCTGGGAACTGACTGAGCTCGGCGAGCCATCCTCAGCTGGTCTCTCCTCTTCCTCACTGTCCTCGCTCGAGCAAATCGATGACCCTGGCAGAAAGACAGACAAAGATACACAGACAAACAAAGACACAGACAGACATTTTTTGGTTTTGTGTTTTTTTATCATTTCCCTCTTTAGTTCAGCATGGAAACATTGCACACATACCATGGGGTAGTACACACTCATTTGATGGCAAAAAACAGTGATGTGTGTGTGTGAGTGAGAGAGAGTGTATGTGTGTGTGTTTGTGTCTCTGTGTGTGTGTATGCATGTGTGTATGTGTGTGCATGCATTTGTGTGTGTGTGTGTGTGTGCACATGCATGTGTGCATGTAGATGTGTGTGTGTGTGTGTGTGTTTTAGGGAGCTAGTGAGAGTGGGCTCTGACCGGGCTTCTCACCTGATCTGCTTTAGACAGGAGCACAGCCAGCTCTTTGTTGTTCTGCTCTCTGGCTGTATCAACAGCACTCTGGCCAGCCTGAGGAACCAGCGGAAACACGAAAGCTTTACATAAGGTTTAGAATTCTCAAATAGCAACACAACAGTTCCATTCATTCATTCATTTATTCATTCATTCATTCATTCATTCAGCCTTAATCAATCAATCAGTCATTATACCAATCAATTAACAGTGCATACTTTTTAAAACTGAGTCTGTGAAAACATATAATCATATAAAAATGTTCATTATATCATATAATTTCCTGTCACAGATATTTATTTCACTAACTGACACACTTAACGTGTATAACAAATGCGGACGGTTAACGTTTCAAATAGGATGAACCTCTACTGGTGAACTCCATGGCGCTAATAGGCTTTTAGGAAGCCCAGTCAGGCTCACACTTGCCTTGTTTTTGACCCCACTGTCAGCTCCAGCCTCCAGCAGCATATTAACCGTTTTCTTGTGGTTCAAAGCAGCAGCAACGTGCAGAGCCGTGTCTCCTGTCTGGGAAAAAACATCTCATCATATCACAGTTTGCCTCTTTCATTAATCTCATTTAACACACTATGTAAAGTGTCGGTTCATTTCACCATGTCAACATGTCATGGGAATAGATTTCTTTTTACTTGCTAGCTGCTCAGGGTTTGGTGTATAAACCAACAATGTTATTCTTTCTGTTTTCTAAGTCAGTCTTTGCTGTGGTGTCTTTCTGAGGTGTTGCTTTGGTTGGGCTATGGTTTTGACAGTGGCACAGTATCAGGTGAAGGTGCTATAGGAACCAACCTCGTTCTTCTCTGCAACAGAACAAAGAGCACCCAGCAGAATTTTGATCATGGCCAACTGATTGTAGCGTGAGGCGATGTGCAAACATGTGTCTCCTAGCTGATAAAAGAGAGGAGGGGGAATGGAAATGTTAAACATGGCAGCACAATTTGACAATGTGTCACTGAGAGAAGAACACAGAGAGAGAGGGAGATAGAAAGAAATGCAGGGAGAAGAAGAGATGGACAAAGACAGAGAAAAATGAGAGAAAGACAGAGAGAAGAACAATAAGAACAAGAGAGATAGTCAAGAAGAAAGAGACAAGGAGAGATGGGTACAGAGAAAAAGAGAAAGAGAGGAGGAACAAAGCAAGTGAGTGGCACAAAGAAAAGAAGGCAGAAACGTTGAACGAGCATGACAGAGATGTTTGTGATAGAGAGAGACAGAGAGAGAAAGTGAGAGATTATCAGAGAGATGAAAGAGAGACCTGGATAATGAAACGAAAGACAGGGCAAAAAGAGAGCATGAGAGCAAGTGATAAACTGAACTGTATGTTTCCCTGATAAAAGCTTGAATGTTTTTGATGAGTTTTGATGATTGAGTCCTCAGTGCAAACATGAGTATGACTTTAATACAACAGCATTAAACTTTCTTTTCTGTGTGTTTGACAAATGATTCTTTCAGTGCAACCGTGCACAAATCCGGTGGATTAGGGGCGGATTAAAAGAGCGAGCTGCTGGGTGCTGTGTGTAAATAGTGTGTGGTCAGATTAACACAGTTGGACAAACATGGTTCTTGCTGTCCGGTTGGGATCCCCCCAGGAGCAGGAGACGGGCACTCTGGCAGTGGCCATTCTGACTGGCCAAATGCAATGCTGTGTTCCCTGCCTAGACGAGGAGGAGGAGGAGAGAGAGAGAGAGATGTTTTAAGCATGATTGTGACATAAAACAACTTTTTAGTTAACATTGTTCTGCATAGGTTTGCTGTTGTAGGATGAATTACTTGTGTGTGTGGTAGGCTAGGCTTGGTGTGTGTGGTCTAGGTGGTGTGTTCTTGGATAAGTTTGCTGTTCTAGGATGGATGGGTTTGGTGTTCTAGCGTCTGTTCTATGATGGATGGGTTTGGTGTTCTAGGATCTGTTCTTCGATGGATGGGTCTGGTGTTCTGTTATATGCTTAACATGTTTACCTTATTCTTAACGTGGACATCAGCCCCTGCCTTCACCAGGAGTTTGACACACTGACTGAAGCCGTGCCAAGACACCTCATGCAAAGCTGTGTTACCTGTGTCCTGTCAAAGAGGGAAGAGATGTTTCCCTCACCACAGCTGACCAGACCAACACAGGTTAATCACAGAGCCAACATGCAATCGCATCATATATGAATTAGGGCTCAATAGCCAGTTCTATTAGCATTGTGCATAGCTTGGACATGCAATCAGTGAAATGAAAATCAATCATGGAAATGAAAATCAATCATGATAAATTAAAATCAAGATGATGATAAAAAATGAAAATCAAGATGTTCTGCACTCCACATATACGTGTGGCGTATGAACAGTTGTGTGCAACTTTTTCCTCTCTGAGAGAAATACTTGCTTTGTCTTGCAGGTCTAAAGCACAGCCTCCTTTAATAAGGGCAGCCACCCCATCACGATTCCCCACCATCGCCGCTCTGTGGAGAGCTGTGTGATGGGACTGCTGTTGGGGGGGGGGGGGGCATGGGAGGGAAAGAAAGTAAATTAGAGTAAATTAGAGAAGGACGAGAGATGGAGAATCATAAATGAAGTGAAAAAGGCAGAGATGGAAAAATAAATGGACAGAAGTGTGAGAGAGAGAGAGGGGCAGTCGTTGGTCATTGGTGAAAATCACAAGAGGATCAACAGGGAGAGGAGAGAGGAGGAAGGACAGTAAAGGGAGTAATGAAAGAGACAGAAAGAGAGAAAGCAAATAAATTGCAGCATTGAAACCCTTCGTTCAGTCAACCTTAACACTTGATACAGAGCAGTGTGCTGAAGATGATATGATGCTGATTCAGTCGTCTGACAGATGTGTGAAGATGTCGACACAGATGATATGATGCTGATTCAGTCGTCTGACAGATGTGTGAAGATGTTGACACAGATGATATGATGCTGATTCAGTCGTCTGACAGGTGTGTGTGACAGGTGTGTGACATCTTATTTTATTCAAGCTCCACTTTTTCCACAAGGAGGCACTCAAAAATCAACCATGTGTTTCCTCTTGATAACTACATGCAAAATCATAACAGACATCAACAAAGCCTAGATTTATGATTTTGTTTATATTTACAACGAAAATTTACATCAGTATAATGTTTCTGTAGCATTCTGCACGGTTGCTACAGAAACACTGACGTACATATAAGAGGTGATGGATGGATGGATCAACATAAACACCACGTAGAAACATTATATATCGGTGACACAAACATCACTCGTTATATGTCAGTCTAAGGTTTGTATGTGTTTGTTTGTGTTTATATATGTTTACCCTTCATCTCTTATAATGTGACACTAGGCCAAGACCATTTCTAAAGGGTGTTTGTGTTGATACAAACAAACCACCACCCCATATATGTCAAATGTTTCTATGAGGTGTACATCACCCCATATATATCAAATGTTTCTATGAGGTGTATATACTCTATACACAAGCACACCAGGGGAGGCCAAACTTTTCCATTTGCTGGCGGCGTACTGAAAAGCCTAAGCAGCCAAGGGCCAAAGCAAAATGAAGAGCATTTTTAATCAGTTTCAAGTGAAAGAACGACTGCATCTTAGATTAGAAAACCCACAGGCCATCTAAAGCTACACTGTTTGATGATACTATTGACTAACATGTCACACCAGTACGGATGATGTGCGATGGATGTAAAACAGTAGATTAATGTAACAACTGGCCACATTAAATTTTTTCATTTTTGACTCCGTTGCAGGCCGCATGAAAGAGAGCAGAGCACTGCAACTGGTCCCCAGGCTGTAGTTTTGCCACCTCTGACATTGACACTTCTAAAATGGATAGTTCCAGTCCTTGATAGTGATTGGTTGAATCATGTACGATGCTGCTGTATATTCCCCGATATAGCATAACCGCATTTTGTTCTATATTGCAGAGCCATTCAAAAGTTATGTTGGCTGCATTTGTGCATTACTTGGCAACCATTCATCTGAGGGAAATATATTTCTTGGCAGAAGAATTGATGTTCAGGAATAAATCGCTTCATTTCTTGTTGCTGTGGCTTAATGTGGTCTAATGAAACCGAGCTATGTGTGTTTGGTCACCATTTTGGAAAAACAATGAGCCCCTTGAATCCATTCTATACCGTGAAAACAGCACAGCTGAGGGGATTTAACAGCACACAACTTCATTTTGCTCGCCTTGTGCCAAACAACACCCCCTCCGCTGTGCTATAATCACGGTAAAGAACGGCCTCTCGGGGCTTATTCCGTAAATATACACCACATAGAGACATTTCATTCGCATTGTACAGGGTGTTTGGATTGATGAAAAACAGACCATCATCCACTCTGGTGTTGGGAATGGGCATGTTCTACAGGTGCTCAGGCACAGGAGCTCACAGACCCGGGGTGAAGTTGGAGAACACAGGGCTCATGTTCTTGATGAGGGACAAAAACACACAAACACACATCCCGTCAACAGGAGGAAGTGAGACTGTTGGTATGTTTTACTTCAGAGGTGAAAGTTCATGCAAAATGGCTGCTCTGTGCATTAGGAAGTCTTTATCTTAAATGATGCACTCTAGACTTGACCTTGTTTTCATCGTGCTGCAAGTGTCACAATGTCTCTAATATAGAATAATAATACTTGCATATAATATCTGCATTGGGCAATGCAGCAGACTTTTTGTCTCATCCACCCAACAACAATAAAATGCCATGGTATTTGTATCAGATAAATATTTGAGAAAGGTGAGGATTTTTTGTATTTGTTTGTACATTGGCTAAGGAGATAAAAATTTCCAAAATATTTAGTATATAATATTATGCTGGCTAATCTATGCACATTCATAATGTGGAACTGCCCTCTCAGTAACCTTAAGTGGGCCCTATTCCCAAAACAGCCTTTCAAACTAATTTAAATTTCAGATGCTTTGCATCCAAACAAACAATAGAATAATCCCCAGTCCTACTGTGATCACTGGCAGCAATGTCAGTATGGAGGTGTGTGTGTGTGTGTGTGTGTGTGTGTGTGTGTGTGTGTGTGTGTGTTTCCATCACAGATTTCCAGACTGCATTCCAGCCTCAGAGGAATTTCTAAAACACCACCATAACCCCGAGATGAGCACAGACACAAGGGATGTTTGGAGGGATGTCTCTTAAAGCAAACAATATCCTCTTAAAACACACACACAGACACACGCATGCACACACGCACACACAAACACACACACATATGAGTGCACACAGACACACACACACACACACACACACATTGACATCTATCTTACTGAGAGCTCTGTGGATATCAAGCATTTTAATTTGTAGGGTCTGAATCAGTACTTTGTTCTGTTATTTGGATACCTGAAGTTTTGTGTAAAGTACTTCAATTAAAATGGCATCTGACTGCAGACGAGAGGCAGAGGTGTATTGAGAATTTTTTTCGGTGGGAGGTCTAATTGTAAAGAAAGTCACACACACCTCCAAATCTGCGTCAATAGTATCACTGCATGGTTATGATCATCCTATAATGTTAAGTTCCATTTGTTTATGACAGTAGAGGGCTTATTGGAGAGGTTTGTGTGACCTGGGCACTTATTGGTAGCACTGGTAACAACACCTTATTACAGTAACATGATGTTAGAAACGAATGCCTAATTTTAAAAAAGTGAGTAATACATAAACCAAGTGTTCCAAGGTGTGGGCGGACTCTGTACTGCTGTTTCCAACGCCCACTAGGGTAAATCAGTCAAAAACACAAGCTCCCATGAAATCATAGAAAAACATTTAGTCTACTTAAAAGTGTGTTATTTCTTAATTATTCTTCTTTAGACTTCTCACTGTTGTTTAGTTGGTGGTGTAAATGACATTACACCCAAAATAAACACATGACACATATCTAATTAAAAAAGTAAATCTCACTGAAGCAAAGGATAAAATAATCAGAAAAGAAAATTGCCCAAAAAAAGTCATACCTCAAGTCACATTCGTCTACATTTGTACCTCTAGTTTACTCACACAACACGAGTGCCCAAGTGGTCTTCTCTAAAGAACATGAAGAACTCTCCTATACTCATCTATACTATTCCCTACTCTTCTATACTCAGGTATACTATCCTGGTTTATCCTACACTACTCTTCTATACTCAGGTATACTATCCTGGTTTATCCTACACTACTCTTCTATACTCAGTTATACTATCCTGGTCTATCCTACACTATCCTCTATCTTCTATACTCAGATATACTATCCTGTACTATTCTACACTACTCTTCTATACTCAGATATACTATCCTGTACTATTCTACACTACTCTTCTATACTCAGGTGAGGTTCTCTAAAGGGAGTCCATACCCTCAGATCTCACAACCCAACTAGGAGGTCTGTGCCAAGTGCACGATCCCTAGGGCTCGACTGCACACCCATCCAGCTAACTTAAGAGCACAGCAGAAGAGCGGAACAAGGATCCACAACAGACTGCAACATTTATGAGACACAGAATGGCAGAATGCATTATGGATGGTGACATCCAGAGCGTTGGTTCTGATACTTGCACAGCTGGCACACTGATAAAGGGGAGCAGGGTTGCTTCACCTAAAGGAGAATTTCTGTACATGACATGAGCCACAGAACGTTCTTTTTTCACCCAATGCTTTTAAAAGGCAAGAATAATATAGGTAGGAATTGCCATGATGTGTCTTCACTCTGGTGAGAGACAGGCAGGTTTAGTTATGGAGCAAGAGTGACACTGACACCTTCATGTGCCTGCCACCCACTGGCTCGTGTGACTGTGATTTAAAATATGACCAGAATGGCACTCAGAAACCTTCCTTTTGGCAAGGTGATACAATTTGATTTGAAAAGGTGTCTTCTTGAAGGTGCTGTGTGAGTTTTTGATGGGGGTGTTAAAACATCCAAAAATGACCTAGAAAAGCAAAGCAGCTAACGCCAAGCCAGCGCTGCTATAATGTCATGTTTCATGCTCATGTGTGGCTGTTACAAGGAGAAGCAGCCATACATTATTCATCACATAGTGTGACACCTTTAATGAAGTGCTCAATGCAGTGCCCTGGGTGCCTGGTGCAATGCCCTGGGGTGAATCCACAGCATAGATATTTAAGTGCCAAATAAACTATAAGTTGAAGCGGATCTCAGACCAAACTAAAATTCTTCACACACACACTAAAATTACTAGTTTTGAAAAATCTATGCTAAATCCATACACACACACACACACACACACACGTACACACACGTGCACAAATACACACACACACACTCACATAGACAGACACACGTGCACTCATATACACACACACACACACTCACATAGACAGACACACGTGCACTCATACACACACACACTTAAACACTGCAAATACAATACAAATACAGTGGCAAGTCTATATTTAACCCAAATGCTGTAGTCACTCCAAAAACACACAGTCCATACAGACACTACCTACACACTGACTAGAAAAAAGAAAGTCACAGTGCTAAGTGCTAACTCTATTCATCATCACACAAACATACTCAGTGTTGAGAGTACTACCTCAAGTACTAACTAAAGCAGACAGTAGTAACAGAGCCTACAGCTGAGAGCTGAGGAGAGGCTTTCACCACCACAGTGACCCAGATGTTAGTCCAGACATAGACCACAACAGATGGAGCTCTGTGAGATCTCTGCTGTTGCATTAGTCACCAAGTCCCACACCCAACAGGAGGTTCACACACACACACACACACACACACACACACACACACACAAACACATAGCATCAAATCAGATATCCAGGCTTTTAAGAGAACAGCTGGACACAAGCACAGGATTACTCACTGTAGTCAGTTTAAACATTAAAGTTTTAACGTCACAAATAACAACAAAAATTTTTTTTTAAATTAGTTGCTAACATCAGTCATGATGATAGCATTATGTGGGAGGGTGAATGAAGAAATCTAGCACTTCCTAATGCAGTTAAAACACTTGGATTTTTTGACAGCAACCCGATGTCAAGCGAAACCGAAACAGAATGAAACCATATTTATTACCCCCATCAGTTAACACAGCTCTATGAAAATAATCAACACTGGTTCCTACTCTTTGGTTTGCAAACAACCCCACGTGTATCGGGGAGAATTTACAACGTGTTTTTAAAGACTGAAGAGGAGCTCTGTAGGTAGAAAATTGCAGGCTTGCCTAGACCTAGGCTTGCCTTGTTTAAGGACAGATCCACCTGTGTGCAGAGAAAAATTAACTTAAAGGGTTCCCTGGCAAGTGCCACATGTTGGCCTTATTGACACTGACATCAGCTACACAAACATGATTTAAAAACACTCAAAATGTTTTTGGTTTTCTTAAAAGTTCAGAAAATCCTTTCACGCGTTTCCTGTGTGACATCACCTGGTTGAATTTAACCAAGGTCTACTCAAGGTGCAGCAATCAAGCGGTTGCAAGAGAGAGCATTTTGAGTGTTTTTAAATCCTGTTATATTAAATATAGCTGATAGCAACATCAGTCTTCTAAGACCAACATGTCTTACCAGTCAGGGATCCTTTTAACCTTTAATTTCTTCCCCAGAAAGGAGAGAGTCTTCTCTCTGACAACTAGGACTACAGATTGGTCCTTTAACTCTACGGAATAGTTCTATCATCTCATGTGAATAGACTGTATGGAGTGCTAAGAGTGCAGAGACTCTCTGATCTCTTCCATATACTGTGACAACTTCACTAAAAGGGTGAGGAAAGTCCATTTAAAAATAACCCTCAAGTATGCTGATGGAAAAATCGAAAGTTAATCATTACACTTCCTCATGCAGTCTTTTCATTCATCTCTAGCAAAGCTCCATCATGGTTTCCCAGTAAGTACTTCTGTCACTGCCAAAGACAAAAGGGAATGGAAAGGAAAGAAAGGAATGAATCAGGGCCTGTGCTTTGCTGCAAGCCATTCTTTTCACTTACCTTTATGACGGCGACTGTGGCCTGCTTATTGGTGTGCAGCACGCTTTTCTCTGCCCGCTGTAAGGTTTTGTCGCAAGCCATCCATCCACACACACACTGACCACACACTGACCTCCTACTGGCTTGAGTGCCGGAGGTAGAGCAGTAATCTCCAGCAATCTCCACCACAAAGATGCCACTGATGACCTAGTGTGTGTGCGCGTGTGTTTGTCTGTTTCTGTGGGAGCAAGAGAGAGAGAGAGAACGTGTGAGAGGGAGAGAGAGAGACAGAGAGAGAGAGAAAGTGTGAGAGGGGGAGGGGGGGGAGAGAAAGAAAGAGGAACAGAGAGAGCAAGAGAGAGAGAGGGAGAGGGAGAGACAGAGAGAGAGAGAAAGTGCGAGGGGGAGAAAGAGAGAGGGAGAGACGGGGGGATGGATAGAGAGAGAGGGAGAGAGAGAAGAGCCAGGAGATGAGCTAGATGAAGAGTAGGGGGGGAGGGGGCTGGGAAGCCGGAGAGAAGAGAGCAGAGAAAGATAAAACAAAAACAGGAGGCTCAGTTTTAGCTTGATCCATTCTAAGGACATACAGGAGATCACAGCCACACAAGGAAATCACTGCAGAGAGTCCATTAGTGTCTCCTCAGCCTCCGTCCTTCACTCCTGCACGTTTAAGATATTTCATTTCACATTTATCATTCATTCAGATGGAAAATAATAATTCATAGTTCTTAGTTAAAGACACTGTCATTAAGGCTTCATTTGAAAATGACCTCTACTCAAAACAGCCTCTGATTTACTTCAATTCACTGCCATGATTTCCAATGAATTAATTATAACCTGTGGGAAGGAAAATCCACCGCGGCTCATGTGAAGGAGCTTTGTGGCGGCAAAGTTTCCTGCTGAGAGCTGAGTTTGGGGGGAAAAAAAGAAATTATATATGAGATTGTGTTTCCGGATCTGCATTAAAAATACACTTCAATGCTAGAGAACTGTTTGAGCCCCACTGCAAACAAAGACTGACATTTCTCATGAAACAATGACAGTGGCCCACATCTGCGCTAGGCATTTTAGGGAGGTCAGGTCGGAGCACAAATACAGAATTAAGCTTTATTTAAAAGCTTGGGTAATGAAATGCCAAAGCTAAGAACACTGAACTTGAGGCACCACAGGGATTTTGCTCTCTCTCTCTCTCTCTCTCTCTCTCTCTCTCTCTCTCTTCATCTGTTCAGAGACAAGAAACGCAACACTGCTAATACCATTCGTATGTGGAGGCAACGACACTGACCCGACAGGTGGGGGCTTACAAGAAAACCAACTCACCCCCCCGGGTCAAAAAGACCCTGGCCCGTGGCACTGAAACCTCAATCTCCCAGCTCAAAGTGGAGCACACACAACACACATATACACACATACACACACACACACACACACACACACACACACACACACAAACACACAAACACACACACAAGTTTGCAGCCTAACAGATTGCTGAGTGAAAGCAACAAAGCCTGCATGATACTCCCTGGAGATTAAGATGGGATGTTAAGGAGAGATTCTAATCTCTTGACTTCGCTTATCCTAAAAATCTCTAATATCTTAAACTAATGACACTTATGTACAACAACGCACTTCTCATTTTGTGTTTACAAACATGACAGCCCATGCTGCGTATGGGACTACACCATCAGCCTTTACAAGAGGAGAGACTCGAAGTCTGATATAAAACTCATTTTGACCAAGCCATTAATCACACAAGCCAGTTGTGATTTTCTGTCCCTTCTGATTACCTGAGGCAGGGTTAACTTTTAAAACTTAATGCATGTTTGAGTTCAAA
Organism: Tenualosa ilisha; assembly: GCA_015244755.2. Taxonomy (NCBI): domain Eukaryota; kingdom Metazoa; phylum Chordata; class Actinopteri; order Clupeiformes; family Clupeidae; genus Tenualosa; species Tenualosa ilisha. The sequence continues at coordinate 575,784 of PYXC01000903.1, forward strand.
TTCATTTGAAAACAGATAGTAGTGGGCGTTGGATGCGGGGGACTGACTGGAGCAGATATTGGATTTCCCACAGTGTTGATATCAGGTGTTCTTTTACAGCATTTCATTACCAAGCCAGACCCCCACTTAAAAAAGCCCCACTACCTCTCTGTGTGTACCATAATGACAATGCCAATGACTTGGTGAAAATGGAATGATAAAATACGCAATGAAATGCAACACGGCTTTCAGACAGGGGCTGATGTCTTCACCGATACTTTGAGAACCCGTACAGCAAGCAGATGCTCCAGACTATGGCTCAATATTGTTTATTCTCTGCAAACTTCAAACACTGAGCGGAGCCAGTTAGTCTGAAGAACCTCAAGGACGAGGACGTAGCTGTCACTAAAAGCTCACTTAAGGCACCTGCAGTGTGCCCAATTCGAACACACATTATGGGTGTCATTTGGAATATCAATTTCTGCTAAAAAGCATAATAGAAAATTGAAGAAAATTGTTTGCGCTGCCTTAGGAAATGCTTCGTTTTGTTGAAGGCTCTTAACTCAGGCTAACTACGGCACTTTCAATCCAGTCTTTTTTCTTTTGTGTTCATCTCTTTCCCAAATCACCTTGCTCGGCTCATCCCTGACTGCGGCTAAGACGCCTATGATTACAGTTTTATATTAAACTGAGGAGATTTGAGCAAAAAGAAAAGCTGCTTTTCTTGATCGGGGTCTATTTACTCTGTAGCAACCAAACATCAAACATGACACTCTGGCTTAGAGCCTGCTTGTTCACACTCTGGACGTACATGTGTGGATAACACATTTTCATAAAACAATATTGACTCATTCATGCAAACACAATGTGACAAATCCACTCTGACTCCCTCTGTATGACCCTCAGTGTGTCATCCATGCACAAACCATCACACCATATGTAATGCAATGGCACACAGGCCTCAAAACAGTAGTAACCTTAATTTCCCATCACACACCTGGCAGAGTGTCCATTCACTCTCTCAGTGCAGATATCCACTCACCCCTGCACAACAGATATGGACCATAAAATTACTGGCATGACAGCACAGCGAGAAACATGCCCTATTAATCCCGTGACAAACAAATAAATAGTATTGGGTCTTGCAGTCTCTCTCTCCTCTCTCTCTCTCTCTCTTTCTCTCTGGTGGTTCGGGAGGATTTGCTGTGCCCCAGATAACAATAGTTACTGTATAGTGCACCTTTCTGTGTGGACTCAGAACTATAATACACAGCTATCGCTATGTAAGCGGGCAATATGCAAACCTAAACTTAGATAAGACTATACTTTCCAAAGTACGTGACAATAACTTCCAAGTCAGTACGTCACTTTTTCAAATGTGAATGTAAGCAGTAGTTCACTTTTTACCTCTTGAGTGGATCGCCACAAGTGATTTGCCATATCTAAGCAGTCTCTGAGTTATTTACTGTTCAACAAAAGCATCTCTATCCATCTTTAATCATTTTGCAACAGCTCTCAGGCTTCAGCATATGAAATTGTCTGTCATTTCAAATGTTCATTCATCTATCACAGCACACTTATCACCTCATACATTCATTCTTTCCATCAGTCAGTCATCGGCTCTCTCTATCACTGTTAAAAAATATCGGTAACACTTTAGATTAGAGTACACATATTCACTATTAACTCGCAGCTTATTAACATGTTACTTACCGTGTGGTTAATATGGTACTAAATGTTAATTAGCATTGACTAGTATGTCACTAAATGTTAAGTAGCCATATGTTAGTCATCGCAAGTCACTTATTAATGCCTTATTCTGCATGAGCTTATTTTACTCATTTCTCCAATATTTACTCCAATATTTACTAATATTTACTCCTATAATTCCTATAATAATTACTCCTTATTCATAGTAAGTAAGCTAGTTGTTGTATATAAGTTATGAACTTACTATGCTTTGGCTAGCATGGGGCTTATAAGGCAGTAGTACAACAGGAACAGTTATTCTCCTTCAGTAATATTTAGAAAAGATGGTCTATTCATAGGAACAAAACCCAAAACCTACTGCCTAATAGTGTCTGCATAATCCTTATTACGTCTTTTTGATTGAGAAAACTGTTCCTTAGAATAACTGTTCCTGTTGCACTACCACCTTCTAAGCCACTCACTGAGCAAACCACATTGAAATTCATATGCAACAAGTAGCATACTAACTAGGAATAAGCAGTAATTAGGAGTTTATATTGGAGAATTGCTAGTTAATGGTCTACTATGGGTGGAATAAGCTCATGTAGAATAAAGCATTAATAAGTGATTTGTAATGACAAACAAATGACTAGTATGTAATTAATTTGCATTGTAATAAGCTGCTAGTTAATGGCGAATATTGGTACCCTTAAAGTGTTACCAGAAAATTCCAGTATTCAACCCTGCATGCAAGGCATTAGTACACACAGTGCCCATAGATCTGCTTTGATGGCTCTTGCTTTGCTTCTAGTTGGAGGTTAATCTGGGACAGATTCAGCATCAGCTACACATCTAGACACGGAAAAAGAATCTGCACCAACAGCAGTAGGCGATAGTTCTTGATGCAGTCATAGCCGAGGTAGTGGTAGAAATCTACATTACAAAAATTGTAAAAGAAATGTGATGATTATCTATCAAGAGGGGTGACAGATGCCTATATACTGTACTAGTATCATAAAAGTTGTAACCAGAAAGATTCTGTTGTATCATGCTGTGGACCTCACAGAAATATGATAAGAGCAACTGTGTGTGCTAAATGAAATTCCACTTCAAAACCATGTATATACCAGTGTACATAAAATACATTCTGTTGTTTGCTCTAGGTGTCATGTTAGTATGATATGTTGCCAAAGAATACTGTGAAACCACACAATTGCTTTCCACCTTTCTCACCTGTGGTGTCACCCACTATTTCTAAAAAGGAAATGTGTCTGTATCAGATCTTCGTCAAGGCCGCCTAGCTGCCAAGTGTTTTGGCATTTTGATATATTTTTTTATTTTACCTCTCTGAGTCATAAACCCAACAATTGCACACATAACCTATGACAGTCTGATTCTGTCACACACACACACACACACACACACACACACACACACACACACACACACACACACACACACACACACACACACATTTCCAGACACCTGAATGTAGAGGCACCTCTGGTTTCCTGATTGTTTTTGCACCTGTCAGAAACCTCACTATACCCACGCATGTTGCACCTCCTTTTCAGTGGAAATGAGTACAAATCCGTCAGTGTTTTTCTGCTTTTGAGCACACCATGTTATATCCAGTGATGAATGCCAAAGGATTGAATGAAGAATGGAAGAATAACAACTTATAATCAGCACAGACAAGGCAGGTCTTCAGAACTCTCTTTGCCCACTGGAACATGGTAATCAGACTGAGGTGAAATCAACAGCCATGCTTGTTATTGCCTGGATATTAGACTATTCAAAGTCTCACTACACAGACATTTTATGCATTTTAAATATTTAAAGTTAAATCTGTTGGATAGCCAACAATACTAAACTTTAATGTCACATGTAATGAAACAAATAGAATTCCTTGATGTCAAAAGTAGCCTGTACTCTCATGAAGCTCACAATATGACAGCTCCATACTCTCCACTAAACCTGCTTATGAAGCTCACAGTATGACAGCTCCATACTCTCCACTAAACCTGCTCATGAAGCTCACAATATGACAGCTCCATACTCTCCACTAAACCTGCTCATGAAGCTCACAATATGACAGCTCCATACTCTCCACTAAACCTGCTCATGAAGCTCACAATATGACAGCTCCATACTCTCCACTAAACCTGCTCATGAAGCTCACATATGACAGCTCCATACTCTCCACTAAACCTGCTCATGAAGCTCACAGTATGACAGCTCCATACTCTCCACTAAACCTGCTTATGAAGCTCACAGTATGACAGCTCCATACTCTCCACTAAACCTGCTCATGAAGCTCACAGTATGACAGCTCCATACTCTCCACTAAACCTGCTTATGAAGCTCTCAGTATGACAGCTCCATACTCTCTGATCATTCTGAAGGGTGTGGGATAAAAAGGCTGAAAACTTTTACCACTTAACTTCCATATTTGGAGCACTGGGCTGCATGCATGACCATGAGGAAGTATGGTCATTTGCCTCCATCTGGAACACCAAGAACTGTGAAGCCATTTGTTTGTTTTTCAAGAGATCTCCAAGCTGTACTAATCTCGGTTGCAACCGAGGCAATTTACCCAATTCAACTGCAATACAATTGACCCAATTCAACTGCATAGAACATCTGCCCTTGTTTGTATTCTCGCATCGCCATCCAGTGGATTTAAACACACACCAAAACAGAGAACTAAGCCTTGTTTCGTACAGTACACTCTTCACATTATAGTTGAACAAATGCAAGACAGAACCACTGTCCTTGGTTCTGAAATCACGTGAAACGGTAATTATTCTTTGTGAGGAAGAAGCCGCGCGCGCATACACACACGCACACGCACACGCACCCACACACACACGCACACACACACACACACAGACGGCTAAAATATCTGTATCCTAACTACATAACGGCAGCCTGTATCCTAAAACAACACATAGAACTGTAACGGCAGTCTGGTCGGCTAAACACACACACACACACATAGACAACTATATACAGTATAAACTCGTTCACTACACTTCCCAGTGTTCTAAGCAGGCCACATGCTGTCGCCTGTTTCCCTGAGCGAAGGGGTAGGCGTTGCCCAAAACAAAGTATTTGGCGTGCCAACTTTGTCCTTTTCGACCCTTGTTTGTCAGAGCTAATCATTGTTTGATGAGCCTGAATGTATGAATAGTTGCAGTGTGCTGCGAATTCCCTTGCAGGCGGGCTGGTATGCCCGCTGCTGCGAAAGGAAGGAGAGGTGAAAGTTCACAATGGCTTGGACATATCAGGTGACAATGTGGAGAAGTTGGTCAAGCACCGCACTTTAATTTTCAGAACTTTTGGGAATGACTAGCGAGGGAGTTTCTAAATACTGCGAGGAAGACGAGGACTTGGCGTTGGCGTACTATGACGATGACGATGACTTTGATACGTTTACGGACGGAGATGTTGACTGTAGCTGCGAGGACGGAGGTAACGGTTAATTCTTGAAACTTTTTCTGGACAAAAGTAGGCTACTGTTACTGCTGCTGTGAACAAAAGGTTTATCAAAGCCTCCCAACTACTGCCTGGAATGCGCACTGACGCAGATAGCCTACCAAATCATGGTATTGCTGTACGGTGACATCAATATCAATTTCTCTTACAGTAGGCTAGTCTGTCATTGACCATGGTCAGTGAATCAGTAATACCACTTCAACTAACTACGGAAAAAAGCCTGTAACATAAGGCCAAGAAAGTGAAGAGTGAAGTGGGCAGCATTATTCTTGATTCATGTACTGGAGAAGGAAGGGCATCTTGCGAATGGGAATGTGGTGCTGCTAATGTAGGCTACTGTTCTGCTGGTAAAATCACTCCCCGGCCTGGTTTGTTAAATAATTTTCATGTATTATTTTAGATCAACGTTTTGGTTGGAATGTATTACAGAAGGATGTGCCATCCACACCGTAATGAGGTCATGTCGGTTCACATTACTATTTTTCATTTCTCCTCGCTTGGCATTGTTTGTGGCTAGATAGAAGGTTAAAACCTGCTTAATTCATACATTTTTGTAGCATGTAATGACATAAGACAGACCAGTCGACCACTGACTTCACATATTCAGACATTTTCGGAGGCGTCGAGTCGATGGTGGCCGGATTCCAAAGGCTGTATTTTAAGTCTTACTGCGCCTCGGCTCTCACCAAATGCAGCTCGCATTCCACAGCAAGGAGCTATCAAGGTCACAGTCTTCAAATCAGCGAGCATGTGATTAGTGGGAGGTACTGAAGTGCCAGTATCCACTTCACTTACCAACAATGTTGATGACTTGATCTACAACGTGTTACAGATCGCTCGCGTCTTGTGACAAACCCACCTACAAACCCACACTCGGTGCCAAACTGGGACAGCGCTGCTATAAATCGCGGCAAATGTCAGCCAAGTACAGTACATGTCCATCACGCGCGTTACAACGCGCTGTTTACACTATATTTATTTGCTTTTATTTCCCCAGAGGATTTGTCCCTGACGGATCTGACAAAACACACTCATGTCAGCCTTGCTCACTTTTTTTCGCTGAAGTGTATTTTGGGATTCTTGTGTGTTTTCTGGGTCTGATCTCCGAGACCTTGTTCTTTATTGCTGTTTAGTGCTATGCAGTTGCACAAGCTTGCGTCACATTGTCCTTACAGTTACTGTATCTCTCGATGAATTTATTTGAAAACCCATTGTGAGCTTTTGTGATGACGAGGCTTTGGAGCTGGGTAGACATTATTTAACCATATTCCTTCAGTAATGAAAGAGTTGTGAATGTGAAGTGAATCGTGGTCTCTCTCTCCTGCCCCGTGTCTCTGTGTAGACAACAAACAAATAAAACTTTGTAAGATCTAGTGTATGTATGAGTACTTGTTCATCTCTAATTGTATTATTTGTTAGGGTATACTCTGCCTTAACTTTTATGTGTGATAGTGGTGAATGGGAGACCCCATCTGTGTGTGTGTGTGTGTGGTGTGTGTGTGTGTGTGTGTGTGTGTGTGAGAGAGAGAGAGAGAGAGAATGATCTGTAATTTACATTCTACTGGATATGTTCTCAGATTCCAGAATGACTCAATCTTTGTATCTGGTTGCATTTATCTTTATGGTGAATCTTAATGAAAATATTTGTGTGTGTGTGTGTGTGTGTGTGTGTGTGTGTGTGTGTGTGTGTGTGTGCCCGCACCCCACTCAGTCCTGGGCTTTAGCGACCCTTTCAACAGCGAGGTGAAGCCACGCATTCTGCTGATGGGTCTTCGTCGCAGTGGTAAGTCCTCCATCCAGAAAGTGGTGTTCCACAAGATGTCTCCCAATGAGACCCTGTTCCTGGAGAGCACCAACAAGATCTGCCGTGAGGACGTCTCCAACAGCTCTTTCGTCAGCTTCCAGATCTGGGACTTCCCGGGACAAATCGACTTCTTCGACCCCACGTTCGACTATGAGATGATCTTTCGTGGTACAGGAGCACTCATATTTGTCATCGATTCACAGGTAGGGTAACACAATCAACTCTTTAACAATGGTGGGGTTAGTTACCAGGGACGAGTAAGACAACACAGTCACTTCTTTAACTGTGGTGGAGTTGGACGAGCACCGAAGTCTCATTTGTGCTCGGAGTATTTATCTTCTGGCATACTACTGCTGTTATGTTTGCTACATACACTGTGATATGTATGTACACAAGTTAATTGTATTTGCAATTGATAGGTACTCAGAGTGAATTGTAAACTCACAAATACTTATCATTGTGCAAGCAGCTTATTTATTTAACACACAAGATTTCAGTCCTTAGTGTTGTTAATAACTTCTCCTTAACATATAATGCGTTGGTCCTTAGACCTTCATAAACTAAGCTCGTTCTGAGCTAAGGACCGTTGGTCACCTCCAACGCATCTCTTCATAAGGGTTTTAATCTCTTCAGTTGATAGGTACTGAAAAACAACACATTCTTAGTTATTTAGATCCGTTGCCCTTAGTGAAGCATAGTCATAGCCATCCTAAAAAAACACAAAAAGAAGGTTTAAAGGTTTAAAAAGAACATTCTGTCGCTTTAAAGTGTAAATGTAATAAAGTCTACGAAGCACATGAGGTTTGAGGAGAACTTTCATCTCTTTCACAGCTGACCTTTATGAGCTGTACATTCACCCATCAGTGTTTATCCAGCTCACAGTTCTTTTCTTTGTTTTTTTTTTTTTACCGGTCCCCCCCTTAACCCTCTCCCCTCCCTTTCCCTTATTTCTGTTTCATCAGTTCCATCTAACCCCAGGCCAGCCTTAGGCGAATAAACCTCTAGTTTTGAGTTAAGTTTTCAACTTTTTCTCTGCTTAGAGTCACTGTGGGCTTACCCTTAGGGGTGTATAGGCCTTGGCCTTCAAAAAGCACTGTCAGACAGTACTCATAAAGCACTGAGAGTCAACGTGCTGCTTAATTAAATTTGCTTAATTAAAACTAATATTAATTGTCAATATTAATTAAGTATCCACTATTAGTCATGCAGAAAGATTCATTTATTTTAAAAGGATGGAGAGTGTTACCCAGAGAGAGTTAGAAAGTAAAAGTAATTGCAACATTAATAAACAAAACCTTTGTGAAGTTTTGGTTTATTTATAATCAGTTTTGATTATGTGTATATGGAGGAGTTCAAAATGCGATTTAACAAAAAATTAAATCTTAACATGGCCAGGTTGAGAGGGACTAAAGTTTGAGAGAGAGCAAGCACACACATGTAGTCCATGACTGAGACTAATTTTTGGCCATGATATGCAAGCAGGTGCAGTTCCCAAAACTCAGAGCAGAACTGAACACTGGCTATAGCAGAAGACTGGCTAGAGCACTTTGCAGTCTCTGCTTCCCAAGTCTTTTAAGCCACGTTTTTGGGACTCGTTCTTCTAGAGTTTGTTCCCCATTAAAAAGTCATTTCTTGTTGCGTCACATTGCTGGTTCCCTTCCTTTCCTCTTTGATATATTTAGAAGAGCAGCTAATACTGAAGTGGTTTTGTGCTTCTGTTTTACTCACCACTTACTTCAAAGCTAAACATAGAAGATTTATGGAATAATTAAAAGAAAATTTCCATAATGATCACACATTTTACCACCAAATATCTTTTATTACGTAGATAAGTAAAACTGATAAGAAGACTGGATACTTCTCATAACAATCACACATTTCTTCCATTCTAAAAGTGAGATACTTTAGATAATTGAATGCAGATAATTACTCCCTTAGGTGTTTAGGCACCTACTGTGATAGTATTTAGTGCAGCTTTTCCTTACTCTTTCCCATGTACATCTTAAACATTTCATTCTAAAACTCCTTGATTGTGATTGGCTGATTCGGTGTTCTATACGGCTGTAAATCCAGCCCAAACCATTGGCCTCTCATGGCTTATTGCTTAATGAACACATGGCTGTTCCATTAACCACACAGAGACCAACAACACAAACAGAGCAGTAGAAGGAGAGTAGCACTAATAATACAGGACAAAAAAACACAGTTACAGGTGAAATCAGTAAACAACAACATATAAACACCACAGACCAGACAAACTCAGCAACAGTTCAGATAAATAATACAGCATAAATAAATGGAACAAACTTCATGAACAGACAATCAAATTATGACAACAAGAGTCATAAGAACAAAACAGAAAAGAGCATGTTATAAGACCCAAGAACACTACAATGGATAATCCAAGACATTACAAAGCAAGCAGATAGAAAATAGGTTTTGAGACATATTTGTAAATTAGAAAGTGTGTGTGCAAATCTGATAAACGTAAACTGCTCCTGACACCCATAAAGGAAAGGAATCATCTTTTACCTTAGTTTGCACAGAGGTCTCTGAAACAGCTGAGAGGCTTTGCTTAATGGATATAAGTGTTCACACAGAGACATGGGGCCTTAAAAGAACTGCTGGTCCATGTTGTGATTTAAAGTTGAAAAGTAAATGCTTAAAGGAGAAATTTAGCAGCCGACTTTAGAAAACTGTCCAAGTCCAAGTGACCCTAAACAAAAGGTTAAGCACTGGCTTTGCACAAATATACTGTTTCTTCCAGACTTCCAAAACCAAAACCAAAACTTATACTTAAAAATACTTTTAAGGTTTGTCTGCAGGGATCCTTTCCTTCATACCATAGTGTAATGACATTTCTACTGTAACGAGTTGTTAATTGCAGTGTCTCTGATGGGGAAGAAATTAATAATATTCTCTGTGCCTGTGTCTGTTAAAATCAGTCTACATTGTAAAAATGACAGGAAGGTTCCATAAAAAGGACGCATGCGCAGGGTTTCAGAATCGAATAAAAGATTATTCCAAGAGGTTTTTACAGTGGCGTCGAGCGTCACTGAGAGGGAGGGTAGTCTAGGTATGTTTGATTTCTTCTCTGAGCTAATGAGATCCATAAGTACTGCTACAGCAATATGCCCTCAAACCCACCACTTCCGTTGGTTTAGAATCCAATGGGGATTTTGATGCTGATAGACTCATGACACTGGCTAAACAAACTTTTTTTTCACTTCAGTTGAGGCAGATTTGAAACCTGACATATATGAATGTAATGTGTTTCAGAATACACTGCAGGAAAGGATATGTTGCTTTAGGGAAGCTTGTGTCATAGTAGCTTTTAGAACTAATTATACTCTTGACTTGACTGTAGGGTAAACCTGACATTAACTTCAGGTTCTCTTGTTTAGCATTTTACCATGGATGCTGCCACTTGAAAAATATGTGTAGTCATATGCCAAGTCAGAATGTTGAGTACCCTCCAAGAGAAAAGGTTATGTTCTGTACCGAAGTGGAAACAGAGAAACAGAAAAAGATAGGTCCTGCCGGCTCTCACGCCTCCTGGGAAATTGCTTGATCTTCCATTTAGCAGGCCTAGTGTCTGATGCATGTCTAGTTTGCTTTGGATGTCTTCATCTTTGAATTGTATCTCATCTTATGTTGTAGGATGACTATATTGAAGCACTGAGCAGACTACACCTAACTGTTACCAGAGCCTACAAGGTCAACCCTGACATCAACTTTGAGGTATTTATCCATAAAGTGGATGGGCTTTCTGATGACCACAAGATTGAGAAGCAAAGGGACATCCATAAAAGGGCCAATGATGACCTGGCAGATGCAGGCTTGGAAAGGATACACCTCAGGTGAATGTGACAGATTGAGCTGTGAAATCCCTCTGTGTGGGATTCTTGACCTGCATTGACTTTGGCAAACGTGATACAATTGTCACTTGAAATGAGAAGGACTTTGAATTGCTTGCAGTAATTGCACAAACGTTGACAGTCTGAAAATAGTGCCATTACCTGGCAACTGTTCCTAGGCTTGCTGTTGATTAATGGTTGCAGTGCAGCAGTACGTGTGAACAGTACTTGCTCATTTACTGTGGTTAAGATCAAGCTGTTCTTGCCTGGTGCTCTTAAAGCTTCTTCAAAGAACTCAAAATGATGAAAATGAATTGCTGACTGCTCTTCAGCCATTCTCTGGTTTATAACATATATAAAGATTGTAAAATACTTCTAAAAATAGAACTTTTATAAAGTGAGTGAAAGTGAATGTTTTTTTCTTCTTTATATTCTTCTTCTTCTTCTTCTTCTTCTTCTTCTTTGCTGGTTTCCTCCTCACTCTTGTGTGCCACTTCAGCTTTTATTTGACCAGCATATATGATCACTCCATCTTTGAGGCCTTCAGTAAAGTGGTTCAAAAGCTCATTCCCCAGCTTCCCACCCTGGAAAACCTCCTGAACATCTTCATATCAGTAAGTAGCCTGCTAAGTCCTTATTGCTGAACATCTTCATATCAGTAAGTAGCCTGCTAAGTCCTTATTGCTGAACATCTTCATATCAGTAAGTAGCCTGTTAAGTCCTTATTGCTGAACATCTTCATATCAGTAAGTAGCCTGCTAAGTCCTTATTGCTGAACATCTTCATATCAGTAAGTAGCCTGCTAAGTCCTTATTGCTGAACATCTTCATATCAGTAAGTAGCCTGCTAAGTCCTTATTGCTGAACATCTTCATATCAGTAAGTAGCCTGTTAAGTCCTTATTGCTGAACATCTTCATATCAGTAAGTAGCCTGCTAAGTCCTTATTGCTGAACATCTTCATATCAGTAAGTAGCCTGCTAAGTCCTTATTGCTGAACATCTTCATATCAGTAAGTAGCCTGCAGAGTCCTTATTGCTGAGCCTTTTACCATCAGACACAGACAGCTCTTTCCACACACAGTCAGGGGTAATCAGGCAGAAGCCTTGAAATCTCCAGTTGCATGAGAGAGGATAAAAAATCTGTTAGTCTAGCTGCAAATTACCTGCGTTTTTCTGTCATTCTTAGTGTATTGTTATCAACACACTCAAATGTTTACTTAGTTGTTTGCATATCTTAGTGATCATACTGTATCATGAAAGCAGATCTTAAAAGGACTGAAATCAAATCATCTATCATGAAATTAAATCATCTATATATCAGAGATATGAAATGCAGTTTAAATTTCAGATCTGACATTGTGTGAAGAGGTTCATATACACAATCAAGAAATGATGATCATTTTAAACTCATACTGGAAAGGAAGACCTCTCATCATTATCTGTCATAAATGCCCTCTCCATCTCCCCTCCGCCTCTGTCTTCGTTATACTTGGCATGTATCAGACAGTTGAATTCAAATGCACACGCGCACACACACACAAACACACACAGACGCACACAGACACACACACACACACACACACACACACACAAACACATCTGACAGTTGATGCAAATGCATGCGCATATGCACGCGCACACACACACACACACACACATAAACACAAGCACACACACACGCATGCACACACTCACACACGTATACGCACTCACACACACACACACACACACACCTCTGCAGGCACTTTAACACATCCATCTTTCCATTCTTGCGGTTGTGCTTAAGGCTGGGATTGAGTCTGCAAGTTTGCTCGGGATTAGTTGTCCAATCTGAGGTCCAAATCTGATTATGAATAAATTTGACTTTAGCCAGATGATGGCAGTAGAATGCAAACAACTGCAAAACTATTTAAAGACAAAATTCACAAAGTCTTTCTCATTGCCGTTATGATGAGTTGTTGAAATAAATGAGAACCAGTTCCTATTTTTAGTTTTTTAATTATCTGCACAAGAAGCATCAACAAGATTGTAAAATAACACTAAAGAACACCCACAGCTCCTGTACTGCTGTCCATTATGACAGACATGCACTATGGCACTACAGAAGAATAGTGTTTACAGATTCACTGTTAAAAATAAAAGAGTGTCCAGATAGTGAGGGAAAGGGCTGTTTTGATTTAACTATAGCCTTTTCTCAAACACCTTAGGTGACGTAATGGCAAGAAATGTGTTAGCTTATTGTTACTTTGTCAGAAGTTCTGTTCTCCAGCCCTGTGATCATAATGGATTAGACATGTTTGCTCATTTGACGTTCTTATTTTTCGCTTTTCATTTTTCCATTTTTCTTTTTGGTTTTCAGAGCAGCATATTTCATGTGTACAATAAAAGAGCACAGTTATTGAAGCACAGAGAACCATTAAATTCATTAATCTGTCAATTAACTCATTAAGTCCTGTCAGTTTTATCCTTTGTGTCCTGTCATATTGTTGTGCAGTCTAAGTGATGTCAATGCTTTTTGTTGTTTCAGTGCCAATTCCACAGCACTTGGTTGATAGTAAATGGTCTGTGATGCACCGCTTATGCTTCTTCTTTAAGTGCTTCCCTTTGCTGTGTGTGTCCACAGAACTCAGGCATTGAAAAGGCCTTCCTGTTTGATGTGGTCAGTAAGATCTACATCGCAACAGACAGCAGTCCTGTGGATATGCAGACGTACGAGCTGTGCTGTGACATGATTGACGTGGTCATCGACATCTCCTGCATCTACGGGTGCGTTTGCACTATCATAATCCAAGAGTCTCTTACGTCTGATGGGAATAAATCATCATTTGGTCATCTGGTTGTCCCCCTCTGTTGCAGTAACATTCACAAAGCATACAGAAAGTAGACAGCGAGCATCTTTAGTCTACTTAGTCTACACTGAAACCCCATCTGAGAAGACATGGAAATTGAAATGTGTGTCCTCAGGATGCCCCCCACCACCCCCCACCCCCACACACACACACACACTCACACTTTACTTGGGGGAAATATTGCTTTTGGAGTGTGTGAGAGCAGAACTTCATCTCTCGCCCCTTCAGGGGCCAGCGATGGACTGTGGCCCCTGGCACACATGGCCCAGACTGAACTACTGCACGGGGTGCAGGGCCAATAAAGGTGCAGGCATGAGGCATGAGGAGGCTGGGCCAGAGCCCCAGGGTCCTACAGCTGTCGGTTTGGAGTCGTCTGCAGAAGCAGATGAGCCCTGCAGCCTCACTTCTGTCGTCAGGAGAGCACAGAGAGAAAGAGAGTGAAAGAGAGAGAGAGAGACAGAACGAGAGAGAGCGAGAGAGGCTCAGAGTCAGTTGCAGTCAGACTACTAATCCATCCAAACATGGAAATGCCTGACACAGTCTCACACACAAACAAACACACACACACAAACCTGTACACAGACCATGTACATACACACATACACACACAAGAAAGGGATAGAGAAAGAGTCAGAGAAAGACAGAGAAGTAGAGAAGTTTTTTCCCATGTTTTTGGGGGGGGGGACTTCATGCTAGTTTAAAATAAATGAAATTCTGTCATATTTTTCATCCTCCATCTAATTTGACTGATGAATATCATGACCCCGATTTGCTGTCTGAGTGTGTTTATATAAATATGCTCACATTAACTCATTTGAAACAGCTTGGAAGTTGATGCTGTGTCTTGTGATGATTGTGAAGCAGGGCTTCAGCTTCTAATGTCAAGGGAAATCTGTCATTTTCTTTTCCTGATCCCATCCCTGAAAAACCTCTTAAATCACTGCTTTAATTATTCTGTGTAATTATAGTTTTGCACTACATCTGTTGTGATTTAATGAACACTTAGTTTGATTTATTTCTCTTTCATCCTCAGCTTTCCTAAGAGCTACACTATGTACTGTGTAGGCCATGCCGTGAACTTTGGCATAGATGTCTGGCATTGAGAAAACAAAGTTGATATCTTACAAAACAAATCTAAAATAATATACTGACCATGGGACATTCGTCTTTCGTTCTCTTGACACTGAAAGGTCATTCAAATAATCCTAGTTTCCAATAAGGAACAAATAATTTTTCCTTACAACGGTGTTTTCTTGTTGGCTTTTGTCAGCATATCTTTATTTGTGATTTTTTGTTCTGTTATTAGCTGAATAGAGTTGGCAATCCACCACCGTCATTTTGTATGCAAAGAATTAGCATTTTGAATGTTCTGGCTCCCAATGAAAAATTCCTATGAGAAATGAATGACATTTTGTGAAATCAACAAAATAACTCATCCGATGGTTAATTAACAGTCAGAGTGCCTCCACATTCGTAGCATGTAAATAAAATAAATAAAACTACGTTTCACGTCCAAGATGTGTCTTTACTAGGGTGTCACCAAAGCAGCAGATGCTAACTGTAGTTAGCTTTATGATTGATAATCGTACATTTTCTGAGACAGAAAAACACACAGT
Source organism: Tenualosa ilisha (assembly GCA_015244755.2). Lineage (NCBI taxonomy): Eukaryota > Metazoa > Chordata > Actinopteri > Clupeiformes > Clupeidae > Tenualosa > Tenualosa ilisha. The sequence continues at coordinate 591,076 of PYXC01000903.1, forward strand.
TAATGTAGGTCAACATACTGATTATAGAAGAGTTTATATATCTATAAAAAATTATAGATGTCCAGCTTTAGCTTTTTGGTAGCAACATGTTGATATTGACGAAACAAACCTTTGTTCAAAATTAAAACGAGAAATGTATGTTCACTCGGCAGACCTATTGCAGAGGTCGTCTACTCATGTCCTTTTGCTCACACCTTATTTGCGCCAGGTTCTCAAAAAGACCATTCATTTTCCCATCAGATTTTCACCTGTGAACCTAGGGGCATTAATGCTAACACGAAAAACTACAAGCTTCCAGATTTCTTGCCAACTCTATTAAGGGGACAAGAGAATGCAGTAAGCAGTGACGTAGCCTGAATTTTGAATACTATGCTGCTTTTAGATGTTGAGAGTAGGCTAATAGCCTACTTCCTGTTAGCTAGTGGTACTCTTAGTAATGGTTTGAATTGTGTTGTAGCTTAAATGTTAGTCCTCTTTTTATAAGTTGTTTTGAACAAAAGCGACTGCTAAATGCATAAATGTAAATATAACAGAGGCCTTTGCCCACTTCTGTTTTTCCCTGGCAGTCTGACAGGGGATGAGGCAGGATCCCCCTACGACAAAGAGTCCATGGCCATCATTCACCTGAACAACACCACAGTTATGTACCTGAAGGAGGTCACCAAGTTTCTGGCCATGGTGTGTTTCCTGAGGGAAGAGAGCTTTGAAAGGAAAGGTGAGTCAAAAGCCTCAGTTGGCATTGGCTTTTTTTTCCCTGTCAGTGGCTATTGGTCCTCTTCATTCCTATCTTATTACCCTCTCTCAGACAGCCACATTGAGGGGGCTTGAACTGTGTGTGTGTGTGTTCGTGTCAGTGTGCACGCACCCGTGTGAGTGTGAGTGTGTGTGTGTGTGTATGTGTGTCAGGGGCCTAAGGTGAGAAGGTGGGATAGCTTGTGCCCTCGTTGACCCCAGGGGTGGCAGACACTGGTGTGTTCGTGACTGTCTGTCTTGGGAAATATACTGAGTGACTCCTCGTGTTCACTCCCGCAGGGCTTATTGACTACAACTTCCACTGCTTCAAGAAGGCCATTGAGGACGTGTTTGACGTGCGCCTCAAGGTGCAGAAGAGTCGTAAGCTCCTGAGCCAGCGAAGATGGAGCAAACAGAACACTCCCAACGGAGCACACATCCAGCCACACTGAGAACACCACTCTGAGAACACCAGGTGAGAACGTCTAGAACAATCACCATGGAGCCTTTAACAAGTTCTGTTTTATTTCTTTTCTTTTTTTGGAGATGTTTTACCATTTTCTGATTTGTAAATCATATACAATAGAAAAAGAAAATTGTGCTTGAACAGTACAGTGTTTTTATACAATAGGAAGATCACGTGTTTTTGTCAGTAGTATCTAAAGAATCCCATGCAAATACCTTTTTTTACTATCCACATAGGCTACTGGTTTGGATACTAGCTAGCTTACGAACAGGCTATAACACTGCACATTATGCCAAAAGAAACCTATAATCCCAGTAGGGGTACAGAGAGAGAAAAATGATTGCATTTGTGTAACCAATTTGCATCCAGAGAACGCCCAGTCCTGAGATGTGAGTGAATTGCCGCTTTACCTTGTCATAGTGCACAATTATCATGTAGCCTAAAAAAAAAAAAAACCTGGACTCATTTCAAGGGCCCATTATGAAGTCTGCTTTATCACATGGTAATTTCCCACTCCTGTTGGTCAGATTGTCAGACCATGTGGGTATTTCCAGGTGGCCTTTTGTTCCAATTAGAGTATGCCAGTTATTTTAATAACTACCATTGAAACGACCCTGTCATAAGACAAACATCTTCTGGATTTGTGGCTGCTACCTGTGCATGCCAATATGGGTTAGATCTGTTTATAATGTGGAGGGACAGAAGTATAACCGTGCAGTGAAATGGTTGTTATTCTGTCTGTTCTTGTTCTTGTGTATTTACAGTGACATATCGATTGATTTTTTTCTCCTGGGTGTTGCTAACGCTTCCATTTCAAAAGCTTTATTATTTTCAAAGCAAATTTAAAAAGCTTTGCTTGTAACTACCTTTATTATTGTGCGCTAGACTGAAAATCACAACATCTGTGCCCATTTTATTACTAATTTGCTTCATATTTATGTATTTATTTATTTATTTTGTTAATAAATAAAGATGCCATTTGTTATGACTTCTCCTTTTGAATATATTGTCTTACAACAAGAACAAATGAAAGGAACTTTGACATTAGCAAATGTAAGAAGGCAAGTAATTTGCCTGTTATCTCAGACAAAAACAAATTTGAAACAAATAGGAAACCTTTTGTCAAATTACCATTTATGCACTGTTGCTGCACTTGTCTAATCTACTTTATAACAATACTGTGTGTGTGTGTGTTTACCCATTGGCCCTTTATATCCGTTAGGCCTGTATGTTTATGATGGAGACCCTTATGAATTTGAGAAGCGTAGTCCTGCAATGAACCAGGAACGATATTCCTCCACTGTGTACAGTTCAATGGACAGAATTAAAGTGATGTTTTGGTAGAGATTCCAGGCAGATTAATCTAGCACTAATCTAGCAACGGCTACAGGTAGCCCACATGACATGACCACCGATGTCAAATGGGGCAATCCAATCCAATCCCATGCATTAGCCCGCTAAATGTGTTAAAGAGATGCTGCATGTCAACTCAATGCCCAGCGGGTCTGATTGCGTTGGCGCTGGCCCGGGTTGCCAGTGCTGGCTAAGCACCTCCGCAACCGGGCCGGCCAATCTCTAAGAGTGTCTTTACCTCACATGAGGACTGTGATTGTGGCTGTGTGTCTGCTGAGGTCACCGCCTGTTACATAACCACCACAGCTCTCGCTCTCTCGATGGACACTAAATCGTCTGTGTGGTGAAAACTACAATGTGTTACATAAGACAATTTCATGTTGAGAAATTATAATCCCTTACGCCCATCCACCCCTCCCGCTCTTCACTCTCCATATCAATCGGACCCATCTGTGAGACACGAGTGCTCTTGTTGCTGGCTGCTCTTAAAGTTAGAGAAAAAAAGCAGTCATCCATCCCTGGGGAGAAGTGTGTTTATGACAACAGCACTGTTGCACTAATGCGAATTGCTGGGTGGCTCGCAGACAAATCTGGCGGCGTTCCCCCTGCCATTTGTCAATTGTCTTACCCTGATTGTGATTGCTGAGTTAACATTTGCTCTGATGCTGCTGCTGATGATGTTAATTATAGGCACTAAGACAGCAGGGGCTGTCACATCAGCGCAGTATACAATAGAAGTGTCGTGGGAAATGAGGTAGGCTATTTTGGGCACAATGAACTGTTTGCTGCTTGGCTTGTGGAAACAGCTGACTTGATGACTTTGGGTCAGGAGATGGCCCTCCCAGCCAACAAATGCCTCTGTGTGGTCTTTCCTACTGCATTCAGAGCAGTGCAATTGAATCTATATTGACGTTTAGTGTATAGTGCCTCTCAACACTGTTTCATGACCATTATCACATCATGAGAACGTGAACAATGAACAGTTGTTTTCAGACACTAGTTAGTTACTGTGGCCTAGGACTGCAGTGAAATATCACCTCTAGTCTTGTATTACATTTAGAGATTTTTCTACCCAGGGAGCACATTTTTTGCCACCCAGCAAATTTTATCAATTAGTAGAAACCATTTGGCTAAGAAAGATTATGCATTTCCCTGTGGAATCACACTGAGCAGTCAAGATGGCAGCTGGAACTGAGCCATGCTTCTGTTTAGTGTTCCACGTGCCATGGAGACATGTTCCAAGAAGATGACATCCTCATCAGCACATTCCATGTGCCCTTTTAACCCCTGTAGGCCAGCAATCCACATCTTAAGTAAGATTAAAATCAGAACACTGTCTCATAGCATGAAGTCAACCACTAAAAGCAACAGATGTGTCCAGTGTTGGAAAATATTGCTTCCAGAAATGGTCACGATTAACACGTCTCACTAAATGGTGACAAATATGTGCTCCGGGCATGAAGAAACACGTCACGCATCACTGAGTGTTCTTCAGCACAAGGTCATGCCAACACTTGCCTCAATGATGTGTGTGAGATTGGGAACGGGATGCATGGTGAGCCATGTTGAACCATGAGACCATATGGTGTACAATGGTGTGGCTGTGGTGCACAGACACATGGAGATGTGGAAGTCTGCAGGTGGTGTGAGTCCAGTCCATGCTCTTGCATTCTAGTGCTACGGGGCTGGAGAATACTAGCAGGGCTAATAAGGAGGCCTTGCAGGCCCTCTCTGAGAGTCTCTCCCTCTGACCTGATTCATCTTCAAAGAGGTTCCTCTGTGAAAGAGTCTGAGCCACATACACAGAGCAGGCAGTGCTGACTGAGATAACAATGTAAAAGCACAACAACAACAGCAACCCCAGTGCATGATAGATGACAATTACTGACTTAATCCATATTCTTGTCAGGTGTCTGCACCCCCACCTTTTCAATGCTAACATTATCCCAAATTAATTGTGTATACATTATGAGTCATTATCATCATGTGATTTGGGAAAGGATTGCAGCTCCAATAACAAATTTAACTGAGGAAAATCTCAAAAAAGTTTTTTTGAGAGTATGTTGACTTCTTCCTTTGAGGAATAGTTTACAGTAATCAATTCTGGCAACAGGGCAGAGCCAGCTACCCACGCATGACCTTCCTTGGCTTCATCAGGGAATGAGAGCTGGTGTAAAGCCTTCTATTCCTGCAGTGGGCTTTAACCAAAGCAAGTATTTATTGGATGCAAAGACTGCTGGAGATCTATTTCACTGCTGAAAATGAAGTAGGCCTACTGGGTACGGTGTGTGTGGGAGTGTGTGTGTGTGTGTTATTCAGACATGTATGTAGGCTGAACCTTTCCATAGAGCGTGGAATGAAAATGGAAATATCACATGCTTATCTGTCCATCAAACCTGTTTCTGTTTGTGTTTGAATATGTTTGGCCAAATTGGTTTCACTCTTTACTTTGTGACATTGCATTACTGAAGACCAAACTCATCATCCATGCTGTTTACAGGTCCACGGTATGTCTAAGGGAAAGCAGAATAGGCAGGCGCACATGTCTTCATAAACTGCTTGCTTTGAGAATCACTCAATAATCTGAGCTGGAGATTTCACTGGAGACTTGAGAGCTTTCTGACTGTAACTAGAAACACAAAGCAAACATTTCCATGACTCACAGACCTACTGGGTTCCTCACAAACTTTCAACTTTTCACAATTCATATTTACATAAAGTATTTACAAAACATATACAAATAAATTGTATTTAAATCCAAATATGATGCATTCATAAAGAGTAAAGTATTCACAATAGTAGTATTCATAATGCTTTAGAATGATTGACTTCAGCTTATTTTACCATTCAGAACTAGTAGTAGCAGTAGTAGTAGCGGCAGTATAGTAGTAGTAGCAATAGTAATAGTAGCAGTAGTGCTAATAGTAGTCGTCATATTTATTTACATGCACATTTTTCATGCACAATGTGCATAACAAAGCACCTGAGACTCAAAATGTGTCAGGCATTTAAATTCAAATATTGTCAAGACCAGAATTATAAAGTGCTATGATGCTGTATCACATATGTATGTATCACAATACTTTATAAAACTTCACAATGTGAATGTCATCATAACCATTTTGGAATGAGTACATACACTTCTGTCTGTATTTCTAAGGGATTATGGATACTTCATTGGCCATTATGAATGTGTTTTATCATGGTTTAAGGAGACTTTACGTGAAGTGCTACCCAAGTGATACATAAAACAAATGCAGACAGACGAGCAGAGCAGAGGTTGTGTGCACCTTGGTGCTGGTGACATGTAGGGGATTTCAACAGAGCAGTAGTAATCTTACATACGTCTGCATGCCACTGTAGTTCCTCTTCACTCCACCATCATGCCTTGCTGTGCTGATTTCATCCTACAAGAAGACAAAACATTGTTCCCAATTGTACCATTTTCTCCCAAATTATGCAAGCACTCTAGAGTGAGGAGGCTGTCAAGCTGTGTTGCAGTGAAATGAGTGATCTCCTCAAATGGGGGAATCTTAGATGGGGACACATTATCAAACACAACGTTCATCAAACAGGAGTTATTGTTTATAACTCTGACAATTTCTGGAATTTTATTTGGTTGGTGCTTAATTAAAAGGCTACTTTGGTACCTTAGCAGAGAGATACTATTACATTGTTTTCCTGAGGGGGAGAAAACTTGAACTCATGTGCACACTGTATAATGTACTATATTTAATCACCTAATTGGCAGCACACTCACACAAATAGCCCACACACTTCCACTCTAATTAGGCTGTTATAGATGACATTTCCATAAGCATCAAATTCCTGGAGGATTTCAACACATGTTGAAGAGCCATCGGCACATCACAACTGTGGTCACTGGCTTCAGAGGTGTCTGCGGCTTCCTTTTGGCAACTGGCGCTCATGGATGAGAAACTTAAGCTTCCTTAAGCCCCTCCTGCTCCACAGCTCTGCCATGAATAATTCTTCTTGTATAGCAGGTGCCAAAATGGGGCATCCACTCCCCGAGTCTAATGGTACTTAATCAATGCAATAAAATCTTCCAGTGTTGTCAAGGCAATGTGTTGAAAATACAGTATACTGTAGAGAACGCTGATGTTTCTGTGTTTATGTTTGTGCTGTTTGGTCGAAACCCTTGTCCAAAGTCACTAAAATGCGTAAATAGCTCTTATTGTTAATAAAAAATATGCATTTGTAGGTAATGACATACTTGACTTTGGCAGCGTAGCACTCTGTCCCTTCATTACGGCTGCACTCAGCTGTCTTCAGACGATGTTGCTCAGTCGTCTCTCTCTCAGTTAGTTGTAACTTCTAAGAGTTCTAAGAGAAGACACGACTTCCTGGGTCTGAAGGAATCTGCTAATGCATCAAAGTGTCTTTGTGCTTCTGACCTTGTGGCAGAGGGCCAAACCATGAGAACAATCACAGTCCAGCGGCATACTGTGCAATTATTTATTTAATCCACGTAGAATAATGGCAGAAGGCTGATCTGAGAGTGTTGAGAATCTCTTTGTTCCATTCTTGTATGGATCCTTTATGTAACAGTCCAGTTGGCACAGTCTCGTTTTGCCCATGATGCCAATGCTAGTGATCACTTGGAGGTATGCTGTCCTGGGTATTCCCCCGGTCCCCGCACAGTAAGGGATGCTCAGCACATCAAAACATCCTCCTCTTCAATGAGAGCACTGACTTTCAATTAGAGTTCGTCTGAATAGCTGATGTATTCCTGCTGTTTGCCCCGTAGCCAAAGCTTGATGTTGAGTCTTTGGGACACCCAGCAGGGACATGGCAATGTGGTATTGGGCAGATACATATGCAAAGCCTCTTTATGTATGTCAAGCTTCTTATAATGCATCAGTCAAATTAAAAAAGAAATGAACCTTGGGAATTACTTATTGTTGTGTATCTGCAATTTGAATACGTAAATATTTTTGTTTAAACATGCTTACAGACTAAAAAACATCAAAAAAGAGAGACATGCCTATGCACAGATGTGCACAGACTCTTTCTCTCTGTCTCTGTCTCTCTCACACACACACACCCGCGCGCGCATACACATACACACGGACACTCTTTAGTGAAATCCCAACCACACAAAACCGAAGGACGGATTTTGCCCTTTGACTACTGAAAGGCCAGACCAACTTTTTACGTAATACATCATTTAGAGACATTGGCAATGCTTCAGATCAGTTGTGGACTTTCAGAGACCGGGGCTCACAGGGCGTGGCAGCCGTGAATTGCTGTGAAATCCCGGATAAGCCGAGCCTCAGCGGCAGCCGAGTCCGCGCTGAGTGGGCGGAAAAGCGCGTGAAAAAAGAACCTCGCCATCTGCTGCGTTGGGGTCCAGTGTGACGCGTTCCCTCGAGGCAAGGTCCTCATGGAGCTAAGCTATGCCCAAATGTCTCGGAGTCGTCAAAACACTCCAATCTCACCACTGCTCTCTCCTTGGTGCGGTTTAAAGACTGAAACACCCCCAGAGTATGAGATAGGGAGAGAGAGAGAGACTTGGTCAAACGAAAAATCTTTTGCTCTCAAACATCTCCCTCAGAGTTTTTGACAATTAATACTCTAAAAGTCATAATATTTGTAAACAAACGACAAAAATATAAGAAAGACGTAAAGACTTAATAGACTATGATAGACTATAATATAATATTTCCTCATGCATTCTGGTCATTTCATCTAACTTGCTCAATCCGCGGGCCGTTCACTAAAGGTTAACAAAGGTGCTCAGCATTACTGGTTCATAGATGTGTCATTAAATTCGCATGGAGTTCGGCATGAGCAGACACTCCACTAATGGATAGCTGAGGTTACGTATGCGCGCTAATCCAAAGGGTTTTTTTTTCTGTTGCTCTTCAGCAAACTGGAGGCTGTGTCCAGATGCGTAGGCTAAGCTAGCAGTGCTCTCGCATTGGCTGAGCTCACATGCAATGCCGATGCTGACTCGCCATGTGGGCACGAAGATGCTCTAGGTCTGAGCGCCAAAGAACAGCTGTACAGATGTGAACCAATGACAAACGGGAGACGGCGCCAAGCGCAACAGCATCTTCAGCGGTGATATTTAAACCACGGGCAGACTACTGGCAATGCAAGTTTTGCGTTCCCACTCCGTTTGGCGGTGAAGATGATGCTGTTTCCCGTGCGAATCTCACATGGACTAGATGGGGTTTTTGGACTAACCTGTGGATACATGAGCCTAAACGCATGATGCCTTACTTCATCCAGCTGCTGTTTTTCATTCTCTGCCTCATCCTTGCTGGCGAATGCCGAAAACATGGAACTAGGGAAAGGAGGTGGACAGGACCCGTGGAGAACCAGAAGCATGGCACGTAAGTGTGTAGACATCGATTAATCTGCGCCTCTTTCCTTAAAGATTTTCCACCTGCCTTTCGCCGATCACTTGGAAAAGATAATAACCCGGGATTTCTCTAAGTCTCCGCGCCGCATATGGACTCACTTCAGTGAAATCCATATGCGTTTTATGTTGTTTGCAAAAAGAAAAATAAACACCATAGTTGGTTATTATGTGAAAGATCATGCTGATGTTGAAGACTCACAAATACCAGTGTTCTTAATTAGAAAATGTAGTAGACAATCATGACAGTTTAAATATTTTGTTTTGATGGTGACAAGGGAGAGGATGTTCGTGGGGATGATAACACTTAATGATCAAGACGACAGTCAAATCCCCTAAAACCCTATTTAGTGTTTTTAGTAGCTCCCCAGTGTTTTTTCCAGCTTGATAATTAGCCTGCGCTCATAGCGCGTCACACCTTAATTGGGACAGAGCGCGGAGTGGAGAGTGGAGACACTGGCATGACCCAGACAGCGCGTGCCCTCTGCCCAGCTCATCAATGGGCACGCGGTGCTTTGTGCTTTTCACTCGCGGCCAAAGAGCCACGTGTCACCAGCACGTTTTGCCCATCTGCCAGCGTACATTTGTGATGCGCAGATATGACACTGCATGTACTTAACGCTTTGCTGCAGTATCACATTAAGACAATGTAATCTTTTGCTTTTTACTCAAAATGAAAATTGCTTCCTAAACATGAAAGCTGTCCACTCGTTTCTCCATCAGGCACAGATGCGTGGTTTGTTTTTAACAAAGCCTTTAACTAAGTGTACCACTATTTACTTCTCTTATAGTAATGGCTCAAAGTGGTGCAACGGCCAACACAAGAGATTGGCTAGGACCCATATCATAATGCAGCCATCACAAACACTTCATGTGATGTAGGCCTCAAAAAGACAAACAATAAAAAAAAAATCAAATAAAAAAAAAAAGCAGACAGGGCCTAATGAAAGCATCTTATAACAGTAAATGATGCTACTGCTTCTGAATGTTGATTGAGAATAAGATAATTGAAAATAATGAGAGAGAATATTAGACAGGAATCCAGTTATCTGCAGTGTAGAACTGCTCCTGAGGTGGGCCAGATTTGGGCCTGAGTCGCAGGCTCTGGGGTGCACTGAACATGATTAATAATTGATTAGCAGTAAACTGTGTCAGTTTTGGCTATGCCAACTCCGGTGCTTACTGCATCAAATATCACTGGACTTATTATATAATAGTAATATCATTATTGAATAATGAATAAATCATGATTTATGATGCCAGTTTGATTCTCTAAGAAATGAACGTTTTCTTAGTAATAACATTATGAGGTTGACAGTTGTCCTCTGTTAAAGTGTCACATACCTATTATTAGTATGTTGATCCTCAATACCTCACCGCCTCAACATTTGCTGTCAAGAGATTATTTAGTTGAAATAGCTGATGGATTTTGATGATTTCCTGATCATATTATTTGACAGTTCACTGACAAAGAAACCACCGGATGTCACCAAATCGAGGAAGATGAAGACGGAGCAGGTTCTCCGTGTGGATGACCATGACTTCACCATGAGGCCAGCGTTCGGAGGTAAGACCCTTGCATGTTTACTTATACTAATGACAGAGAAATGTCACTCATATAGATGATTTTTAAAAATTTCGAATCCAAACTGATTTACGGTAACACCTGTGAACCCAATTTTCATAAAACATTACAAATACATTAATAAAGTATTATAATGCATTCATAAAGATTTAGAACTAGTTACATTAGTATTCATAACTGCTTATACATTTTCATGACTGTACTTATAATGCATTATAATGTAATCATATAAGCCTTTACAATTTGAAACTCTTAAGAACACTAATGACATTAGCTTTACGAGTGTGTCATAACCCCTAATGAATGTGCTTGAAATGCTTTATGAATACAGGGTTCATAGAAAGTGTTACCTGATTTACATTGCAAATGATTAGCAGTAATCTCTGTGTGTTTTTTGGAAACCCTCAAACAGTCGTAATGTTGGTGTTGTTGTCCAAGGCTTTTGTCTTGGAATGAACTCCTTCATGAACTCTTTTGGGTAAGGTTCCTACTGAATGAACTCTTTTGGGTCAGGTTCCTACTGAATGAACTCTTTTGGGTCAGGTTCCTACTGAATGAACTCTTTCGGGTCAGGTTCCTACTGAATGAACTCCTTTACAGTCAGGTTCCTACTGAATGTGATGTTACCAACTAGGAGGCAGGAGTCCTTCTTTTCAAATCCCTTAAAATAAACTGAAAAAACTCTTCAGTTCCCCCCAACCAAACACTTCATTTGTACTAAATCCTCTCCTTACTTTGGTAACACACCCCTTTAATCTCTTGTTGTGTGCTGGCCAACCCTTTAATTACACCTGGAGCCATGAACAAATCTTCTTAATTTTCTCTGAACATTCCTGGAAAAAAGAGAGATGGTGTTTTCATCCATTTGGAGTCATTTTTGGCATGTGACACTGCACCAGCTACAGCAGAATGCAGCTTGTCTTTCCTGATCCCCAGTTCAAGGTGGTTGTGAAATGAGCCTAACCAGAGTTGTCTCTCATCTCGCTCTCTTTAATGTCAAAATGTCCCACAGCTATCCACCCCAACAAAGCTCTTCATGTTTGGAGCCTGCTGACGAGTTTACTGAGTTCATGGGCTCCCTTTTGTAATGTCATTTGACACAGCCGTAGAACAGTATGCCATTTAGTACCAGTGACTTGGGCAAAAAAATAATCTTTCTGGAACCATAGAGGAACCTTGAGCATTTAAATGTTGGATTTTCAATGTTAATTTCTCTCATTGCCTTGTCTCTGGCCTGTGCAGTCTGATTGTCTGAAATATTCATTTCCCTTCTCCTGTTCCGGTCTGACTTTGTAGCATACGGTTTCCTAATTTGCAAAAAAAAAAAAAAAGAAGAAGAAGTAGAAGAAATAAAAGAAATAAAAAATTGCTCTGTGCACGTATTCTTTCAGCTGAATATAGGAGTTTCTTTCCGAACAGCTCTAACGCAATCTTCAACAGGAAATGGCGGTACGGAATAAGACTTTGTCTTGGGCTGATAAGCGGGAAGGTACAGGCTCGGTTCCTGCCGCCCTTCTAAAGGCAGTGGTAAGGCTGGAAGATTACAGCAGATGCTCCGAGGCTCCATTCATTTATTATAGCCTAGAGCTGAAGGCAGATCATGTCATCAGATACAGGATGAAGATTGAATTTCATAAATCATCAATGGAAGCTGAACAATGTGGCTGCTTGCATGAGAATCTTGTAAAAGAACAGAAATTATGTCTTATGATGTACTAAAATACAGACACTGTAAATTAAGGATAGTTTTATCTGCCCCTGAACAAAGCAAAACAAAGTATGTGATTACCCCACACACACACACACACACACACACACACATAAAAACTGTTTTTTGTCCCTTCCTCCAGTGGAGGCATTTCAATGGGACTTCCAGTGGTAACCCATGGGGGTTTAATCAGACTGAATAATGCATGTCTAACAGGGCTAATCAAACAGAATCACCTGCTTCCTGGCCCCTGTACCCTGCCGGTAAGTTCACATCGCCAGCGCTCATCAGAAAAGAAAAAAGCATAGAAAAGAAGAAAAGGGAAAAGAGAAAAAAGCCTCATTGCCTGTAATTTCACGGCGTGTCTAAGCTCATGTGTTGCTTGGTTTCCTGAATGAGGCCCTTCAGTCTCTCTGCTGCATCACTTCTGGCTCCGATGGAATCGCAGGGGCTTAGGGCTGCTCTTTGTGAAGGACTTAAAAGTTGCTAGCCAAGGCTTGAGAACCAGTGTAGCTCCTCTTTTTTTGATGACTGGTCAGGAGGGTTGGCCACTCGGAACCGTGTCTGAAAGGGAGAATAAACAGCTGTTATTGACTGACTGACATGGTGGGTTGACCTGTTCTCTCTTGTTAGTTCTCTCTAGACAGATGTGTGTGTGTGTGTGTGTGTGTGTGTCTGCATGCTTGCTGCAGGCTGTGAGATTAAATAAACATCTTGGGGACCTGTGGCTTGCTCTGCAGGTGGGTTAAGTATTGCTTTGCAAAAATCATGCACATCATGTTAACTTCATCCTCCCATTGAGTGTCCGGTAAGGATACGCTAATTGGCAGCAGTGAAGCCGTGATCCTTAGGGTGTGTGTGTGTGTATGTATGTGTGTGCAAGTCTCTGTGTGTGTGTCTGTGTTTGTGTTTGTGTATGTGTGTGTGTGTGTATGCGTGCGTGCATGTCTGTGTGTGTGTGTATGTCTGTGTGTGTTTGTGCATGTCGATGTGTGTGTGTGTGTGTGTGTGTGTGTATTTGGGTGTTTTTGTGTGTTTGTGCATGTCTCTGTGTGTGTGTTTGTATGTTTGTGTGCGTGTGTGTATGTGTGTGTCCATGTGTTTGTGTGTGTGTGTGTGTGCGTGTCTCTTGCATGCTGCCTCTGCATGCCTCCTTGGTGGTTCTAGTTCGCTTGGTGCCTGAGGCGAAGAAACAATTTTGTGCCGCCACCGCCTCCACTTCAATGTGGCGCTGTGGTTGTGGCAGGAGCTGTGAGCTGGTGGGTGTGTTTGTGGGGGGCGGCTGTCCCCTCTGTGAAAACACCCCATTTCAGGCTGGTGAGCACAAAAGCATGGATAAGAGAGATAGAGAGAGAGAGAGAGGTTTGAGGCTGGGTGATGCTTTGCTGGCCCCTCACCTGACAAACCTTAAGCACATACATATGTCGTTGTTGTTTATTTATTCATTATATATATATTTTTTTTTTTCTTTTTTTTCCTCAAAGAATAACTTTGGCTTTGCAGAAAGCACGCACAGGCTTTTGGCTCAGTGGGAGCCTATTGTAGACTGGCTCTGTTCAAGTCCAGGTGAAGCGGCTGTGAGCGGTTCCTCCTTTGTTGATAGCGAAAAGCAGTTACTGCCTAGATGCATTATGGGTAGAATTGGAAGTGTAAACGCTATCGTCGTTTCATCTCGCTCTGAGGCTGTATCGTGGCCTCAGAGTGGGAGGTGATGGAAAATGCACCGGGCTGATTTTATGGTTAATCCGGCGAGGAGACAGCTTTTACTGCATATACATTAAGCTCATGGTTAAACCATGTATGTATGTAGAGCTCTCAAGTCTGTCCATAATAAACACATAGTGTAAGAATGGCAATGAAACGTGTAGGAACACAGTGTGACTGTCAGCACTAGGGCAAACTGCTATATGTGTACATAATGTCTTAGTATGACATAAGCCAGTATGATGGATTGGTCTCAGTGTAGACTGCCCTCTTAGCAGAAGTGGTTTGAAAGTACTATCAGCTGTGCCTGAGGTTGCTGATATTTTTGGCATGTGAAAAACACTGGAGCATAATTCATCTCCCGTTGCACAATTAGACAGAGATTGTTATCGCGTAATTGTGCTAAGAACTGCATCAGAATTTCTGCAATCTGCCTCCCAGCACACCACATGTTGCCATGGAGAGGCATCGCATGGCATTGAGTTTGGCCCACAGCTCGTCCTCATAACAGCACAAGCTCTGCTGGCACTGAGACCAAATGGGCATGGCAGTCACCCACTGCCAATCATTCAAATGGCATGTCTGTGTGACCACATGGGCGACTTGGCTGGTAATCACATATATTTTGTTAACTTTTAGATTTTTTGTACTGGGCTGGAGAGAGGGTGAGATAGAAGCTTAGCTTAAACATTGCTGTCTGTTGGGTGAGCCCCAGCCATCTGGGACCGACTTTGACTGTATCTCAGTGCCATAGCTTGACTGACGAGATTAATCTGGCGGAGGGTTCTGCTGGCTTGGCCGCGTGGATTAGCACATGTTACAATCCCTCTGCCTCGCCGTGCTTTACCGCACTGTGGCTTGCTGACAGCTGTTTGTCCACGATGACACTGGCTACACATGGAGGAGAGACGGGCAAGTCCACGCACGCTTCATCGGGCTGCTAATGGTACGTGACCAGCAGCAGACAAATTAGGGGTGACAAAAAGCATTTCATGTGCATTCTTCTGTTACACAGACACCTGTTTGTGATTGACAGTGCATGGTTCTTGCCAAAATGTAAAAAAAGGAGAGAAAAAAAATCTAATTTATCACTGTTGATATGAAACACCTCCAGGTGAAGAATTGATCGCTGTGCTGCAGTTTTTTTTTTTTTCTGCTGAGAGTAATTAGGTTCATGGGTCCACCAGTTTCTGAGGAGGTCACATGTAGAAGATAAGATGGAATGTGGCAACAGGGGGCGGATTGGTATGGAAATATTGATTTCTCCTTGGAAATGTATTTCTATGTTTGTCATTCAGCTAATTTGAAAAATGTCACCGATAACAGAAGTTGAATCTTCTATGTCCTCTAACTGTGAGGGCAAGACTTACCAGAGACTGTACGCCTCTGCAATATTTTTCTATAACTGTATGCACACAAATGGATGCATATTGTCTTTGGTTCCATGGCATTCATCCTCTTGAATAAAATAATCCCGTCGAGGTAACAGTGTAAAGAAACAGCACTCTATCCCCGTGTTCCTGAGCACGTGGGATCACTTGAGGTGACTGTCAGCTGGTACAGTATGTTTTGCCGGCCGCACTGTAGCCATCTCTCTGATAATCTAATCGGATTACAAATGGTGAACTGTACAGTATAGTGTGGGCTGCAATCTATGTGGTTGAAATCTCATCTAAGTCATTCCTTTAACCTGCATGATTTGCTTCCATATGTATGTATGCGATCATGGCCCATTCAGGCTCGTGGTCAGGGTTTAGAAGTGTCTGATATCTTCATAATCCTAATCCCAGCGAGATGAAGGTGAAATGGAATGCTTGAGAGTGTTAGCCTATGTTAGCCACTCACCACAGAACAGTCACACTGCTGCACTCTGTGTGTCTGCTTGTGTTGGCATCAACACTGAAAAAAACCCAAGCCAGTGGCATTACAGGAGAGCTCTCTCTATCTCTTCCACTCTCTCTATGTTTCTCTCTCTCCCTCTCTCTCTGTTTCTCTCCCTCTTCTACTTTCTCTCTCTCTCTTTCTCTAGCTGTCTCGTCTCCTGAGGAGAAAAGCCTTCAGATGTCAGTTAGTATGGCTGCTCCCTCTGTGGGCCATGAGAAGATTGCAGACTCGTGTCTTCTTAGCATGTTCTGACTGCTGGGTCAAAGCAGCCAGGGACACCAGAGATTTTATTCTATTACAACTCAGGTCTGGGTCGTTGGGTTGCTGTCATCTCCAGCAAAGATGTGCTTTCAAACTCAGAGTTTTGGCTGTATGTGACATCTAAAGCATGTCTCTCCCCCCTGTTTCTTTCTATTTCAGGCCCAGCTATTCCAGTTGGAGTTGATGTTCAGGTGGAGAGCTTGGATAGTATTTCCGAAGTAGATATGGTAGGTTCATGCCTCCCTCTTTCTTGCTTTCTGGTCCATTCCACTTCACACTGCATTTACAGCAACAGCTTCATAATATTTTAAAAAACTTGGGAAATGGTTTTTTTTTTTTTTCACCATCAGTCTCTGCAATCGCTCCCTTCAGTTGTGCAAATTGATGTGAAATATAAAAAGAGGATGGAGCAGAATATTTTCTCTCTCTCTCTTTTTTCAACGGAGTGTTCCCCTGCTCTGACAGATGATATTCCTGGCTCAGATGCAGATTTGCTTCTGTATTCTCTAGTGGGAAAGCCTCTTTGTGATGTAACAAAGACATTTTAGGACTATTGTTGACAATACATAATTATGGTCAGCGCCAAATGTTGGCTCTTATGTAACGTCGGGGAAGACGGAGATGGCCAGAGAGAAAGATGTTATGCTTTAGGGATTCAGCGTGGCAGAAGTGCAGAATAGGTCCCTTTGCATTTCTTCTGTCAGGGGGAATAGGCAGAATGGGGATGGCAAGAGCTGTATGTGACTCTCAGATGGAGAAATCAAGAACTGCCATGCAAATTGCATGCAATCATTTGATGCACAGCAGCGGACCTTTGTATAGAAAATAGAGCTATCTGATTCACCATTGACTGTGTGGTAAAAGTAAATACACACTCAGTGCACATTTCCATGCTTGTCTGTCTGCTTCAGCCTGGTTAATAGATGTTTTGAAATGTACCCCATACAAATAAAGAAGGCAACACAATGTGAATTTCCACTTACCTGCTTGTTTTCGCTCATATCTAACTAGTCATGCAGTTTGGGGCCTTTCAGTGCCATATAAATAACGTGTTTGTGCAAAGAATGTGTACTTGGCATAACATCTATCTCCACTAAACCTTACTGGACCTTATTGGAATTCCTCCTAAATAAACACCTGCCCAAACACATTTGCATGCACACACACACATACACACATACACACACACACACACACACACGCTGAGAGTTTCAGCAGCTGGAGGGTGACACAGGTAATCCAAGTTGTCGTCCCGATCATACCAGCTTTTGAACATAACTGTTTTCCATCTTCTTTCCTAACAGTCCACCTGCACATGCGGCTGCCTCCACAGGAGTTGTATACACACATAGGGAAGTTGTATTATGTACTCTCATCATGTAGGCTGCCATACACTGCAGTTTTTTCCTTAAATTGTAAATGTGCGGCACACACACGTTGTATCCTAAGCCATGCTGATTTATCTGGCCCTCGGGATGATGGGACACAAGGGTAGAGTATATTAAGCTCAGTGAATGGAGCCGGCTGTGTGGGATAGGGTTGGATGACAGGAGGGAGATGCTTTTTAAACGCTTTCGAATTTGTCTCCAGTTCAGATAAGGTTCTGGGGAAGTGTCCTTGAGTGCTGAATGTCTCACCACTCCCAATGTCCAGGCATGCAGCAATAACAGTGCTTTGTCCACAAGCCTTCGCTGTTGCTGGGCAGACAG
Source organism: Tenualosa ilisha (assembly GCA_015244755.2). Classification (NCBI taxonomy): domain Eukaryota; kingdom Metazoa; phylum Chordata; class Actinopteri; order Clupeiformes; family Clupeidae; genus Tenualosa; species Tenualosa ilisha. Next base: position 608,863 of record PYXC01000903.1, read on the forward strand.
ATAGGTGTGCGCACGTAAGACTTCTTGAGATTTCTTGTTCCGTTCCTGTGCAGGACTTCACTATGACCCTCTACCTGAGACACTACTGGAAGGACGAGCGGCTCTCCTTCACCAGCTCCACCAACAAAAGCATGACCTTTGATGGGCGTCTGGTGAAAAAAATCTGGGTGCCTGACGTCTTTTTCGTCCACTCCAAGAGGTCCTTCATCCACGACACCACTACAGACAACATCATGCTTCGCGTGTTCCCTGACGGACACGTTCTTTACAGTCTCAGGTACACACCCTTTACAGTCTCAGGAACAATAGGCATATGTTGATACATCAGTGTTCAATATCTTTATGGGCAATTCCACCAGAAGCTGACTTATTGGTCACATCCATAACGGCAATGAAATGCCATGGTATTTTTGTATGACATGAATGATTATATAAAATTTGAGCTTTTGCTATTTTTGGCTGTAGAATGTGCATGAAAAATGAGCTGAAACAGTCAGTATAATCACTCATGTCGTACAAATACCAGGGCATTTAATGGCTTTATGGATGTGACAAAAAGTCAATTTTCTGTGGAGCAGCTAACCGGTATTATGAAATGGAAGTGTCTTGGTACAAGCATGCACAGGCCCACAAACACACACACACACACACACACACACACATATACACACACAAACACACACGCACACACATATATATACACACAAACACACACACACACTGGCCTGGTATCAGGTGCACCAATTTCACATTGTTTTTAACTTCTATATTTAACATCTATTTATGAAATGCAAATTGAGTGTATTTTTTATTAGGTGTGTTTTGGTATGAATATAAAATGTATTAGGTGTGTTTTGGTATAAATATAAAATGTATTAGGTGTGTTTTGGTATGAATGTAAAAGCACTGAGCCATAAATGTATGCAGTTTTTGACAAGCTCCTGAAGAATAACTACAGCTACCACCAAAAAAATAAATAAACAAACAACACAACAAAACAGGTGAATTTGCATGTTGGCCCTGTCAGTGATAAAATTAGAAAATGCTTGTGGCGGGTGGTGAGTCCACCAGCGAACAAGGTCAGGGCTGTGGGCCGGCCGCCCGTGAAGTCAGAGACTGGACAGTGTGTTCCCGCTCCAGGGGCGCTGTCTACTATCGATGGCGTTGGCCCAGTTCATCTTTGGCTGTCGACCAAGAGGTGTTTGGGGGCCCCAAAGTGAATGAATTCAGTCGGAGTGAAGTCAATTGCATTCCCCAGTTAATGTCTCTCTCCCTCTCTCTCATAAATATTGCATGAGGGAGATGCGCTTGTGTTGTGCTGGGCGAGGCAAAGTGAAGCGATGCGCAGCTTGCTTTCTGTGCGATGACTGTGATACGGTGGCGTATGTTTATTTCTCACTTGCTCCTATCATTTCTGCTATGTGTGCTGGGGTTTGGCCTAGCCTAGCCTAGCCTAGCCTCGCCTAGCCTCGCCTGGGCTTCTTCTTCCCCTCTAATGCATTTTCTGTTTTCTTGTTCAGAGTCACAGTCACAGCAGCCTGTAACATGGACTTCAGCCGATTCCCCTTGGATTCACAGACCTGCTCACTTGAGCTTGAAAGCTGTGAGTGCTGCCTGGCTGTCAGATCTTTCTTTAGCCTTTCTTTTATTTATTTCTCTTCTGTCTATTTATTTTTTGCTAAGATATTGTGTTGTCGGGAATGAAGGTCAATGCCCGCGGCCTTCTGAGAGTATAATCCCCAAAGGTTTTTCTCTCTTTCTCTCTCTCTGTGTTAGATGCCTACACGGATGAGGACTTGATGCTCTACTGGAAGAATGGAGATGAGTCACTAAGCACGGACGAGAGGATTTCGCTGTCTCAGTTTCTCATTCAGAAGTTCCACACCACCTCACGTCTGGCCTTCTACAGTAGCACAGGTGTAGCCCATAATACCACCTGCAGACAGGGACCACATGCGCTATATATCTGTGTGTGTGTGTGTGGTTTGTGTGTGTTGTTTATCATACATATTGGATTTATTCATAGAGAGATTCTTAAGGGATGCAAGTGCAATATGAGTAATCAGAAGCAGTTACACCAGTAGAAAGCAGTAGTCTTTCCCCTTTGATGTGCCAACCATAGTAAAGGATAAAAAGCGCTTAAGATCTTATTGAAAAGACTTGTTCAGCTTTAGACATGGACTGGGTACAAATTGTCTGTGTTGCAATGAAGTCTCTAAGATGTTTTGTCATGCAGATCCTAACTGTGTGCGTTCTTCCTCCAGGCTGGTATAACCGCTTGTTCATCAATTTCACTCTACGAAGACACATTTTCTTCTTCCTGCTGCAGACCTATTTCCCAGCCACTCTCATGGTCATGCTGTCATGGGTGTCCTTCTGGATTGACCGCAGGGCCGTGCCAGCCAGAGTCTCTCTAGGTCAGACCATCGGCTGCTCTGATAGATAGATAGATAGATAGATAGATAGATAGATAGATAGATAGATAGATTGTATGAGAGAGTAGAGATTGTGATAGAGATGTTAGATTGAGAAACAGACTTCAGGGTAATACTCATCAGAGTCTCTCTAGGTCAGACCATAGGCTACTCTGATAGATAGATAGATAGATAGATAGATAGATAATAGATAGATAATAGATAGATAGATAGATAGATAGATAGATAGATAGATACTTAGATAGATAGACAGATAGATAGATAGATTAAGTATGAGAGAGATGTTAGACTGAAAAACAGACTTCAGAGTCTCTCTAGGTTGCTTAGACCATAAGCTACAGTGCTGTCAGAGTTTAGCTCTTAGGGTGATACTGCACAAAATCTTTTCAGTTGTGCTACCACAGGTAATATTTAGTGTTACTATTATTACACTGATACTTGAACAGAGAGAGAAATAATCTGATCCCTATAAACTACGCGAAAAATATCTGTTACATGCTCTTTTATGTTGCTTTTGAATGTGTACATGAAGTAAAAAAAAAAAATAAAATGTATTTATTTATTCTGTATGTCCATAAATAAATTTAAGAATGCAAATGCTGCATAGTAAAATGTATATATATATGTATGTGTGTGTGTGTGTGTGTATATGTAATAGTCTATGTCAAATGAATGTCCTATTCCTATTCAGGCTGACAGGTGGTTTGTTGTGGTTGTTCTTCATCAGGCATCACTACTGTGCTCACGATGTCCACCATCATCACTGGAGTCAATGCCTCCATGCCGAGAGTCTCCTACATTAAAGCCGTGGACATTTACCTGTGGGTCAGTTTTGTGTTTGTATTCCTATCCGTGCTGGAGTACGCCGCGGTCAACTACCTTACCACCGTCCAGGAGCGAAGAGACCGCAAGCTTCGAGAGAGAGTCAGAGAACAGGTAAGCTCACTATGTGCAGTGCAGGGCGTTTTAACCACCAAGCGGACTGTGAAGGCACAGCATTTGACCATGCATTCAATAATTTGTATTGTATGCATGTATGCACATATAATGCAGTCTTGGTGGGAGAACCATTATTTTCTCTTCAGCAGCAGTCCTCAGATTGCTTCTTGTGGTTCCTGGGTCATTCAGCTGGAAAAACCCTGTTAGCATCATAACAGTATAGGCAGTGCAAAAGAAATCTCTTGTGTGGTCATGTCAGACACAGAAGATGTTCAGTTTCACAGGCCTATAGCTAGGGAGACTCTCAACATCACACAGTTGTATTTCTGTGTCTTAACAAATCCTCTCAAATACAATACAATACAACTTTTACCACAAGTACTGTTATAACTATGTTACCAAACAAGTGATGAAAAAAATATTTGCAAAAATATTTTTTTTACACAAAATATGATAGATATACATTTAGATATACAATTAGAATGCATGACTAAGTATTTATTGAGTTATTTTTCAGAGAGCCGAGAGAATTGGTGGAAAAGTTGTGGAGCTTTCTTCAGTGAACCTTGAGAGATTGGATTGAGTCAGTGATTATTTAGTGTGTGTGTGTGTGTGTGTGTGTGATAGCTTATGATAGAGGAGTTATTTGCTTAAGCAGGGAGCGAGGTTATCTTCTCATCTCGCCCCTCCACTGGCAGATTAAAGAGAGATGATTCAATCTGCACCACTGTTGATTTTCTCTGCCTGGAGATTGATCTGTGGATGAATTCACCCCCGCTGATTGGGGAGCTAACACAAATGACAGACCAAATATGGCCTCTCATCCTTTTTTTTGTTTGTTTATATTTGGAATAATGATGTTTATCAAATACTTTAAATTCTGTCTATTCTGAAATTCAGTTTTGTCTATTTGATGGTCTCAGTGCACGGCAGAGTCAGCGGCATTCTGGCAGTGATTTTCATTTTTAAATTATTTCATAAATCTGCTCTTTGGAACTCATCCATGATGATGCCTTTTGCTGCATCTGGCTACTACTACTACTGTCAGGGCTGCAGCCTGTTCCACTAAGGGGCAGTTTGGGGAAAGATCTATCCACAGATTGGACCAGGTGCCTCCAGTCCATGCCAATTTAGAGGCAGATCAACCCTGCCAATCACATGGGCAGCGGTGGCCTACTGGTTAGGGGCTCAGACTTGCTACTGAAAAATATGGACAGAAGAAATGGTTGAACATTGCTCTCCCAACTCCACAGCCACAGCTGAGGTGCCCTTGAGCAAGTCACCACCATTTTGACTGGTGCAGCAGTGGCTACCCACCACTCTGGGTTAGAGTGAGTTCACTCACTGTGTACAGTGTGTGTGTGTGTGTGTGTGTGTGTGTGCGTGTGTGTGTGTGTGTGTGCGTGTGTGTTTGTGAGAGAGAGAGAGAGAGAGAGTAATCTCGACTGGGTAAAATGTACAATGTACAAACAAAAAAAATAGTACAATCCTCCATGAGTCAAGTTTATATACTTCACATTATACTTACTGTACACCTCCTCTTGGGGGTGGCGTTTAGTGATGATTGACAGTCGCCACATGTCTCCAGCAGCCACTGGGTAGAGACACAACAGTAGTATTGTGCTCTGGCAACACACTTACCACCACCATGTGTCCATACTGCCCTTCCCCCTCTCCCCACTCTTTACTTCCTGTCTCTTGCAGTCTCTGCCTTGCACCTGTGGCATGTCCCACACAGGCACCATGATGGGTGATGGTACATACAGCGAAGCCGACACCAACAGCCTGGCGGGCTACACCGAGGCCCCCATGGTGCCCGAGGAGGAGCCGGAAAAACAGGAGCACATGGTGGTGCACCTGTCCGTGAGCAGCGAGTCCACCACCACCAAGAAGAAAGGCGGCCTGCGCGCCCTGCGCATCATCCAGAACACACACGCCATTGACAAATACTCCCGCATCATCTTCCCTGGGGCGTACATCATCTTCAACCTCATCTACTGGTCTGTGTATTGCTGATCCACCTGGGGGTCTTGAGGCTGAAGCCTTGGGGCACTAACCGCTAACCCCTGGAGGAGCCGTGAACTGAAAATGCCTCTGAGCACAGACTTGAGTGTTGCAACTTGCAGCATCTTATTTTCCTGTTGTTGTTGTTGGTTTCGTGTTTTTGTTTTTTTGTTTTTTTTTTCTTTGTTTGTTCCGTTGTTTTCAAATGCCAGCTGGGTGCCCTATAAAGACTGATGATGCATATATAGGCACCCAATCCCATCCCAAGCTCTACTCTCTTCTTTATAGACTCAATGAGGATGAGCTGGAGACGGAGATGAGTCTGATGTTTTTACTTTGAAGATTTTCTCTTGGACTTGGACTGAATATCTGCTTGAAATACAGTGACCCACCAAATGGCATTTCAATTCTGATGCTGTTTTCAATGTAAAAAAAAGTGATGTTGGTGTTAGCTTTGCTTTCAGTTATTATGTTGATCTAATATTTATCTGTGTGTGTGTGTGTGTGTGTGTGTGTGTGTGTGTGTGTGTGTGTGTGTGTGACAGAGAAAGAGAGAGAGCGAGAGGGAGAGAGAGCGAGCATGTGTGTGTGCGCACTAGTACATTTGTGTGCAAGCGTGCATGTCTTTGAATGGTCATTCATGAGTGTATGTGTTTCTGTGTCTTTGGATAAAATTCCTTAAATAAATAGCATGTTTGTACTGTAATGTACATGGTTATGTTAAGCATTTGATGCACTTTTAAAAGACATGCCACCCTATTTGCTATCTAAGAGGGTATTACAAACAAAGTGGTGGAAACGTGGAGATTATCTCAGAACAGGAGCTCATGTATGGCTGCAGTAGTATGGACTGTGTAGTACGGACTGTGTAATGGTGCATATTTCCCTCTAAGGCATGTTACACACACAGATGATCTTCAGGCAACATTGTATTTGTAGCTTTTTTCCCACCGTTAAATATAGTGTTTAAGGCAAAGGGGCTTCTTGATTTAATCATGTTAAACTTGATCAGTCCTGTGACTAGCATCCTATACTGCCTTAAGTGACTTGATTAAAAAAAGCAGTGTAACTTGATGGTTGTCATTGTACTGTTACAAGGAAATCCTGTTGGTCATAAAAGCTATTGCAGTGTTTTGCTTCTTTTGAATCCATGTTTGCATTGGTGGCAAAGAATGTACAATGTATTTATCATATATCATATCTATAGAATAAACAGAATTAAGTAAAAGTATTTTCCAAAAACAAATCTCTGATCTTTACATTCATCAAGAAATACCTCTTCCACTAAGAGAGCGAGAGAAATGGGCCAAAAACTGTAAAAATGTAGATAGCAAGTCAGTATTTTATAATTCAAATAATGAAATATCAGGCCCAAGTCAGTTTCTCATGTAATTCACAATCTCAGCATTTTTATTTAGTTTTGACAGTTTTTGACAGTTCATTAGACTTTCAAATCTCAAAATGGTGGCTTGGTCTATCAAAGATTTGACCTTGTTTGTGGAGTTTTCCTCCCAAGGCTTCTATTCCAACGCAACAGTGGCGGCATTGTATCAGCAACTGATAGATTGAATTTCTCTGTCACTCAAAAGCGCGCCTTCAATTTGAATCCTGACGTGCGGTGTGACGCAGCCTGCGCAGATTATCGGTTGCTCGGTGGATTTGCTGCTCTCGCCTAGAAAAGCTGGTTAGTCAACTGATTCAAGCGAAAGGCCTGTAAATACTTCCTACTTTATCATACAAACTTAGTGGCTAACCCCACTGCTCACAGTAGATTGACAACAGATGCCCTCGTAATCGTAAGTAAGAAGAAATGCTATATTTTGTGTCGTCATTGTATAACTGTTTCATTCGCTGAAAGCGATTTGAGCTGAGCTGACACTGTTGAGCACTGTCAGTCATAAACGATCAAACTTTAGCTGCATGTGATATTATGTGACAGACTATTCCTGCTCCTCAGCCCGTCCAATGAATGGCAATAACAACGTGGAACCATGTGTTTGTATTCGTTGCCTGTGTTTTCGCGTAATTCAGACGATTCGTTTCTGTCATATGGTTAATCAATGGGATTCTCCTGTCCCAAAATAGGAAACGCACATGTAGTTCACCTGAGGTCGATAACTGCATACAGTGGCGATGTTCTACTTATCGAAGCATTGAGAGAATTTTGGATGACTTCAATATACAGTAGCCCAGTCTGAACTGGCTATATTTGGGCATTTCTGCGTCTTTTTTTCCGGGCCAGATGGTAGGTAGCTAGGGAGGGAGGGGCGTTCCTTACAACTCTCAAAATACGACTAGATGAAATGTCAACATTTAAGTTTTAATCTAGCCTGCTATTATCCACTATTGTGACTCGGATTTTATCTTATTTGAAGGACAGATGATCTGATCTGATGTGAGGACAGATTTTGTTCTTAGAAAGAAACGACTGTGCTTGTGTGGGCAGTAGAAAAGTAAAAGTGTAGAGTAAGCTCTACATTGCTTTCTGCGCAGAGCACTGAGCCCAAAGTGGCATGGTGCAGCAAGCCGGAAACCATGCGCCGGGAGAGATGAGTCACCAAGAAAAGAGATTCATGGTCACTGTAATATCTTGGCCAACAAATCCCCTCTGGCCAGACGGAATTCATCAGGAACACGTTGCTACATTATTAGTCGGCTACTGTCACAGTAGTCGTGATTGTAATGTTTAGCTGTAAAGTGATTCAAGCACATTCAGGTAGATGGGGAACACTGACCCCCACATTGAGTGAGAATCTCAGTCTCTCTTTGCCAACACACACACACACACACACACACACACACACACACACACACACACACACACACACACAGTCTTATGGGCCACCACTGATAAGCAAAGCCAGTGCTGTTTCTGCAGTATGCAGTCCACACACACACACCTTGATAAGGTATTCTATTGATGCTGATGCTGTCTTTGCACTGAGTGAGATTGTCAAACTCCTTTGTGCTCACACACAAACACACACACACACACGGCACCCCCTGATAAGGTATTCCAGGATGTTGTCTCTGTGTTGTACAAACACTGACAAAACCATGTTTCAACACACTGGCTTTCTTCCAGGCTGGGTTGGTTGTGTGCCCGTGCCCGTGCCCGTAAGTGTGTGTGTGTCTGCTGCCCTGTGGTGCCCATGACCCAGCAGGAGCAGCATGAGTTTGGCGAGAGTGTGGAGGGCGCCGTGGCCTGGATGCGCGCCGTGCAGGAGCGCCTCAAGGTCAACGACAACACCCAGGGACCACGAGCCGCGCTTGAAGCCAGGTTGCACGAGACTGAGGTGAGACCACACACACAAACACACACACGTGCACACATCAGAGCTGTCAGCTGTCAACTCTGACCCCCAAAACTCATTTGGGGCCACACATTGGCTTTTGCTCTAGACCCAAATGCTATGACACCTCCTTGTCAAATGTGGGACTGAACTGAGAAGAGAAGGCACGTGTGCTGCTGGAGGCCTCTGGTACAGACGGCATACTGGAGGCCATTGTGCCTACACCAGTTCATGCGGCAGCTTAGAAGGCATTATCTGCTTCATAGTTCTGTTCTGAATTTTCTGGCAAAATCTGATGATGTAAAGGAGAACGTGTTTACTAGCAATTTGGCATAGAGATGATTTCCTAAATAAAGAATAAATGAATAACCTTTAGTTTCTGACCTTTCCTTTTTTAAGAGTATAGACTTGATGATGTAGACTAAGCAGTAACTGTACGGCACACTGTTGATAGGCACATTCGTTCGTTCATTCATTCATTCATTCATTCATTCATTCTTTCATTCATTCATCCATATGGTTTATCCCTGTTACTCTCTGTATTTAAAGCGGATCCGTGAATCGGAACTGGAGGGTCGACTAAAGATGGACCGTGCTCTGGTGGCTGCTGAGGTTCTGTTGCAGAATGGAGACGAACAGACAAAGCACCAGACTCACGGCAAACTCCGGGACCTCAAAGCACTATGGGAAGAGACCACTACCTACATCATCCACTGTCACAGGTAGGGTGGGAATCAGTTTTTTAATTTTTTTTTTATTTTGCTTATCGGTTTGTTTCTTTATCAATTTGATACAGGTCTGTAATATAGCCTATACTACTAAGGTGACCATAGCAGCTTATTAGAATGAGGGAAACAATGTGGGACTTTATCTTTTTCAGTTTTGTATTCAGAAAGACCCGTTGACCATGGTCTGAAAAACATGCCGCCATTGATGAGAGGAGTTGAGAATGTGATGTGATTCCAGTGTACTGATGAATTAGATTCTCAGGTCTACTCAATTAACAGTTCTCGATTCCCACCCTTAGTCACAGAAACACAGAGTCTCTGTCTCTGCAATGGCGTCAGACCACACCACAACACTCAGACCAGCAAAGACATTTTACTGAATGTTTTGCCACTCTGTCAGAGATGTCCATTTTTTGAATGTGTCTCATGTCTCTTAAAGCTTAAGCTTAAAGGATAACAGAGTAAATCAAACACGTACAGCCCTGAGATAACATTTCTAAAGTAAACTAATCTGAGTGAAAATATGGATACAGAAATGTCAATAGAGCATCAGACAGAGACATAAAGCTGTGATCATGTTAGATTTTAATTTAATTTAATTTAATTTAATTTTATTTTAATTCCCTTTTTTTATTTTCCTTTTTTGTGTGGTTGGCAATAAGCTTTCTGGTCTCACATACTCATATATTTGCAAAATGCTGACCTGAGATCTGTGCATTACATGCTGCTTCTGCTATTTGGGAGCAACTATGTGGGAGTTGGTAGCATACAGTTAATGAATTCATTCTGGCAAACACTGTCAGAAATCTGTTTAAACATCAGACCATAGTACGTAAGGCTTAACTGTGCAAGGCAGGCGCTGGGCTTTCATAAGCCTTGGGTAGGTCTTTGCTGGGGAATAATGGATGTAACACCAATAAATCCATAACAAAGCGGGTTGTCTGGATTCAGTCGAAAGCAAATTAGTTTTGTGCATGAACTTGACCATGAAGGCTTCTTAGCAATAAAACGGTGGTAGACGGAGTTTCATCTCTAAGCAGTATCCATTCCAATCCATTGTTTAAATTCTCATCAGCTCAAAAAGTTATTATATTAAGTCAGACGTTATGGATCCAAACAGTATTTCAGCCGGAGGTCATTGTTTCATGATGATTTTTGCACTATAAATAATAAATTGATTGATTGACTGATTGATTAAAAGCTCCCTCCCAACCAAAAACAAATTAGTTTGTGTAGAAATGAATTTTGGAGCTTTTTGACTACAGGTATTGTTGACTGCATGGTGATGGTGATTCTTCACTATAAATAATAAGTTGATTGACTTATCATAAGACCTCTCTCTGCTCCCATCCCCAATCTGCCACCCCCCACCCCAAATCCAGCCGTATAGAGTGGGTGTGGCTCCACTGGAACGAGTACCTAAAGGCCCACGAGGAGTTCCAAGCATGGCTGGACAAGCTGCAGCGCTCCCTGGAGGCCTCTCCAGAACTGCAGCCTGGTGTGAGGGAGAAGCTGTGGCAAGTGGATCACGCGCAGGTGAACCTGTGTGACATCCAGGCCCAGGAGCAGCTGCTGGAGAGGCTGCTGGACGAGGCAGCAGGGCTGTATAACCGCACCGAGGACCCTAGCGTGGATCCAGAGAGGCAGGAGGCACTGCAGGATGCCTACAGTGATGTGCGGGACAAAGCTCAGGTGAGATGACTGACCAACTCTACTCTCAGACTGAATATCAGAACATTCCGGAATTAGAATTCTAATCGTTCTGAATTTGTGTTTATGTTTTAGTAAGCACTTTTTGTCACGTCCTTAACACCAATAAAATGCTATGATATTTGTACCAGCTGTAGAGGATACATGATGTAGCATTATTATTAGATATTTAATAATACAGATTTAGCATACTGCTTATTTAAGTCATTCGACCAGGCCCTATAAAAGACCACTGTGTCCTCTTAGTGTTGATAATTGGCCAACACAGCACTCGTTTCAGGACCACAGCGGTCCAGAGGGATGTTAGAGCCTGATCATTTTCTTAAGATAAAATAGAACAGATCCACTAACAGTCCCGTAGGCATTTGGACAGACCGTGGTAGGAGGACAATCAAGTGTGACCAATAAAGGCATCCTAGAATACAAAGGTCCAAAGTGTCAAACGAGGCTGTGTATAGTGTGTATTGAAAGCACATCTCGGCTTCGTGAGTGTGAGTGTGAGTATGTGTGTGAATGACTAAGCATTCAGAAAACCCCATGTTTTTGTTGCCTCTCGTTAGAAACTACTCAAAAAACCCTCCAAATGAATTTGCTTGACTCTTGGTTGCTTGCCCCAAGGGGAAACATTAAATGCTGTGTAATCTCCTTTGAATGCTGCTGAGGCTCTTCATGCCGTCTCCTGCCTCTGCAGTCTATTTGAAACACTTCATTTAGGCACCACAGCCAGTGGATGGTACAGCTTTTTCACTCTGGGCATCTTTCAGCCGTGGACAGGATGAGGGCGTGGTCTCCTGCACTCTAGATTCTAATGGTTTGGTTTTATTCTCTGCTAGTGCTCTTTCCACAGTCAAACCCACCACCAAGCTTAGAAACTATTACACCTCTGACATGTATAGTATTTGTATTGTGCTGTCTGTGTGTGTGTGTGTGTGTGTGTGTGTGTGTGTGTGTGTGTGTGTGTGTGTGTGTGTGTGTGTGTGTGTGTGTGTTGGGCATTCCCAGTGTTAAAAACCATGTGATTAAGCACTGTTTAATGGCTGTGTGATGTTGCAGGAAAGGTTGCTGTTGGTCCAGAGAATAGCAGAGGAGCACCAGCTGCTTGAGGACTATGTAAATAAGTTCCAGACATGGCTGCTGGCCAAGGAACAGGAAGTCAGGCTCTTCAACGAGCAGACAGACAGCACAGAAAACAGGCTTCAGCTAATGCAGGTAAACTACACCACACTACGTGTGTGTGTGTGTGTGTGTGTGTGTGTGTGTGCGTGTGCGTGTGTGTGTGTGTGCGTGTACGTGTGTACGCATGTATGTATGTATGTCTTGATACATGAAAACACATACATATGCATAGTACTGTATCAGAAATACTTTGACATGCCAGTGTTGTACAAAGCTATCAGCTATCAGCTATCAAAGCTATCAGTATTATATATTGTAAAATGGGTAGTTCCAGTCCCATATTATGATTGGCGGAATTAATTTTCTCATTGCGGACTCAGGTGTAACTGTTTTTGAAAAATAATTTATTCAGTAATTTAATATAAAATTTTAATTCAATAATTCAAAAAGAAAACAATTAAATAAAGTAGTAACCGTTTTAGAAAAATGATGTACCCCGCAAGTCCATGGTGTCCATGCTTTGTATTGTACCTGAAAACACATCCTAGCTCTAACTCTAAAATCATCTTCAGATTATTTTCTTAATTATCAAGCAGTCAGGATATTGCACAGAGCCAGTCGAATACTGTGAAGTATGGAGCTGTCACTGAGATTGTGTTGGACCCACACCTCATCATTATCTTGGCTGTGTGCAAAATGTGTTTTCCTGTGTCAATTATGCTGATCCAACTGGCTGAAAGAGTCATAGGCCATCTGCTCAAGACTGCTGTTTTATGTCAGTGAAACTCTGGTCTTGGATGGCCTGATTCTCATGCATGTTAAGTTGTCTTTATTCTCCTTGGGCCGGGGGGTGGAGGGTAGTGGTGGTGGTGTTTTTTCTCAGCATTTATCCGATCCAGGGGGTAGTATACACACACACACACATTTGGAGCAGGGAGCGTACTTGAAGCTCACACACACAGAGCACACATACAAACACTTGGAGCAGTGGGCAGCCATTAATCTGCCACCCAGGGTTAGATGCCTTCCTCAAGGGCATCTCATCTGTTATTGTGGATGTGGAAGAGGGCTGCACAATCACCCCCCCCCCCCCCCCCCCCAACACACACACACACACACACACACACACACACACACACACACACTCACACACACACTTTTTTTGTACTGGCCTTTGGTTACCAGTCCAATTCCCTAACTGGGCCACGGTTAGCACAACTACTTACATTTCTATAGCGCTTTTTAAGACACCCAAAGTGCTTTACAGTGGAAGTGGGACCTCACTAACCACCACCAATGTGTAGCAACCACCAGGGTGATGCACAGCAGCCATTATGCGCCAGAATGCTTACCAGCTTGAGGTGGAGAGTGAGGGAATGGACAAATGAGCCAATTACAGTTGCCACCCTTAACAGGAGCTGGAGACAAGCATAGCCAACGAGGAGCAGACTCTTCGCCACATCGAGGGTCTGGCAGAGACCGTGAAGGCCAACACGTTCCCACCTGGAGCTGAGGAGGTGGCGCAGGAGATGCAGGGCCTGCGGGCCGCTTGGGAGAGGCTCCGGCTGGGCCTGCGCGAGGCCCGTAACGGGCACCAGACCTCCCTGGACTCCCAGGACCAGTATGAGGCTCGGTGCCAGCGGCTGTGGGCGGGCATCGGGCAGCTGCGGGCGCTGGTGCAGAGCCTGGCGAAGGAGCTGGAGGGCAAGGATGGCGAACGGGACGGGGAGCGCTCGGAGGAGCAGCTGGTCGCCCAGTGGAGGAGGTGCACGGTGAGTGGCTCTCTGCTTGGGAAACGGTCGCCAGATTATCAACCACTGCGTAGTGTGTAAGGCGTAAACCCCTTCAAGAGACATGCTACTGCTGGAGTGTTTTCCTTTAACAGAACATGTTAGTCATATGATTGAAGAGTGCGTCCATCCAGGTAATGTTAAGAAAGCTAGAGAGCCTATCATGGAAAGACCTTCCCCTTTAATTGCAGTTATCATGTCTCCCATTGTGTATTTCTATAAATGTTGCCGTGACAACCATATGTCTTGGTAGACAGCTGGTCAGAGGTTTTTCCCTGATTAGGAGAATGACCTTTAATTTCTATAACGCAGTAAATGGAAACACGCAGAGATTCACCTTTTCTTCAACTGAATTTTCATGTATGCAGATAGAATATGCACATGAGCGTGAATGGGAACTCACAAGGTCACACAGGGCTCCAGACCGACGTCTTACTCTGGTGTGACTAACGTTTTCCATTTAGATGCACCAAAACACTGTCTTTTTTTTCACAGCATCACAATATATATGTGGGGTTTGGGTTCAAGCTCACCATAGGAAGCGCATAGATGGAGTCTTTACTGACATCAGAGGATGGATGCCTTTGATGTAGTCACTGGCATGTTTGAGATAGACCATGAGCAGAATAAGAAATAGAAAGTCAAAGAGCTACTAGGACGTTTTAGTGATTTACATAGGCGTGTTTGGTGTGCATTTTTTTCCGCATGTTAAGTTCAAACTTTTAGATGCACTGGTGTGACCAGTGAAGATTTTTGGTTGCACAGATGCCCAAATGGGTTGCACCCTCAAGCCCTGGCTCAGGCGGCTAATAGCAGTTTGTAGGTTTATCAAGGGGTGTAAATGTCACCAAGGGATGAAAATGCCAAAGTTTCAAAACCACTAAAATCCTAAATCATACTTTTCCTCATCAAAGACTGGAAGTGTGGGGAATCATGTGCAGTGTAGAGCGACACAACCCCACCTCCTCTCCCTCTCTCTCTCTCTCTCTCTCTCTCTCTGACTGGTGGGAGGGGAGCAGGCAGGCTGTCAGTCACTATTGTATGACGGCAATGAACACCACATCAAACACTTTCCCCATCTAAATTGATATTGTCAGCTGTATTGGTATTTTGGGGAATTGAAAAATTACTACTTTGAGTGTAACAGGGAAAGTAAGTGGTTGTATTTTACCCACACATTTAAAAATGGCTGTGATCTGTAACAATACTGCACTACAGTGAAGTTGTTATATTTTTTGCTTAAAGGAGACATAGAATAGAAAAACATTTTGAATTAGGAGAGTTGTGCATGGCCAATGAGTTGTCATGAACTTGAGACATAGTTGTGTCCTCCTTCATATGTAAATCTTGTACTTATATGTGGCCTCTAAAACATGGGCGAATAAGAACAAAGCCTACATGTGATGTCAAATATCACAAACCAATTGTAATTCAGTTGTGGTTGCTGAAGAGGGTGCCATTTAACCAAACAGACCATTTCAATACTTAGCCTAAATATAAGGTTATAACTGGGCTTGTAAATTTGCACTTCAACTTATTTTGGATAAATCAAAGTTAAATACAATTTATTTTGACATTAGAGAACAAGGTAGAATACTCCGTTCATACTATCAATGTCACCTTTAAGGTTGTCATACTGTTTGAAACTCCTGCTAGCACAACACGCCTAGTCTCTTTGGGTTGACTGACAGAAATGAGATTGATCCTTGGCTAGGTGTGTTAGTCACAGCCTTGGCATTATCATACCTCACAGATATGGGATCATCTCACACTGGTCTTTCAGTCACTCAGTAAACATACCAAGGGGTGCATTTTATTTACATCTATTGTGCATCATCAGAGGCCTGGGCTAAGGCTCCGACACCACAGCAGCAGAGATCTGACAAGCGTGCAGAATAGAAGCGCTCCTGTGAATGCAGCCCCTTTCAAGAGCTAAACCAGAGCCATGTGTTTTCCCCAGGTTGTTACGGAAACCACTCCAGTGTAAAGCAAGTGAATAATTCATGACGCATGACGTTCTAACTCCCAGCCAGACCTGTAAGTCTGCAGATAAGGGGGAAAAAAGCAACATTTTTTTCCGTTCTTCATGAAAGGACATGGTAATAAGGCAGTTAGCCCAGGGTTATTAGATGAGGAACATTTAGTTAGTTTGAGTTTGTCCTCTGATGGCTCTCCTGTGGTCATGTCCTTTCTTCTCCCGCTGATTCCTCTCGAAGTTGGGTCACTAAATGTCCACTTAGTGTTGCGGGTAGTGGGTAGTCTGTACATGTAGTAGTGCAGATTTTGTCACATTGAAGAATATGTACTCCTACATTGTTCTCACAGCATCAATCATAGTTAATTTGTTTTGTTTGTTTTAATAATGTCGGTTTTATTGGTATTCTTTAATGGAGTGAGTTTTGGTTGACACTCATAGAATGACTCCCAGCAGTCATAAATGAACACTGGACAAAACCTTACAAGATGAATACAGTTAGACCATTATCTGTTTGATGTAGCTCACAAGAAAATCACAGGGCCATTTTTTTAAATTAATTTGCCCAAAGCAACATCTGACTACGATCAAAAATCAAAACATTGACCTCTGAAGGAATGTTAGATTTGCATGGTTCAAAAGACTAGGAGACAATAATTCGCCACTCGGGTGATCTTTGATCTGAGAAGGGAGTGGGATAAAGTAATAACTCTGGGAGTCTCTCTGACAAAGGAATGCTTATTGTCCTTTTCTGCTTCTTCCTGCTCCGCAGGGGGTAAGAGACGCTCTGATAGATGAGGAGTCGCGCATCGAGCAGCTGAAGGAGTGTCTCAAGGAGCTCTTCCACTTCTCTCAAGACTGCAAGCCGTTGTCCGACGAGCTCCTGGCCGCCGCCAAAGAGTATCAGAGGTGAGGCCACCCGAGCTAATCTTCCCCGGAGAAGAAATTGGACGCTATATGTATTCAAATGGTCTCCTCCTGTGATCACAGAAGTCATCGGAACCCCATCAGGATGGAGATGGCTTCATGAATAATTCCGTCTTTATTACTCTCTCGAATTTTCCTTTCTTTTCTCTGTACTTTAGTGAATTTAGAAAAAAAAAGATATCAGGACTGTGGGATATTTTGGCTCCTCTATCTGCCCCTTTTCTTTGCCAACATTTTTTTTAATCATTTATTTAACCAGTGCTTGGCGGTTGAAAAGTCATTTTCTCATTTCCAATTTTCATTTAGTTATAATTTATTGGTGGTATATAATTAAGTTTGTATGGCGCCTCCTGCAGTTTGAGAGGGAATAGACCCAGAATATCACAGACCTTGGAACCGAGAGCCAGATTCAACATCAGACATGATAACACCACCATAGCTTGAAATGTAAAAAAATAAATGAATAAAATTAAATATATCATATCAAAAGTGTCCAGCTGTGGCAAGTATATAATATTGAAAATATTTATACCAAGTCAGACCAAATCAGTCATGGCAGATCTAGAATATAAAAAAAAATCTAAAACTGAAATTGAATTTGAAAGTGTGTTTGTCTCCTCGGCTGCAGGCTTAATCGTGCCTTTGCTTCATTTTAAATGAACTGTACTGTGTCAGTCTTGTCCGCCTGTTTGCCCATCCTGTCAGTTTTGCTCTAGCCATTGAAAAGGAAGAAACACACCTACATGCAGTGCTTCTCTCTTTCCTTCTGAAAGTGCAATGTGTGGTGTTACAAGTAGAATAAAACTCCTAACGCCACCCCCCCCTCTCTGTGCGTGTGCATGTGTGTGTGCGTGTTCTCTCTGCTACAGTTTGAAGGGCCGGGCGTTCCGCCTGTCCTCTGAGAGTGAGACAAGCCTGAGACAAGTTCTCCAGGATCCTCTGCACGGCTTCAGCCAGTGGAGTCAGATGGTGTCACAAGTCCTGGAGGCTTCCGCAGAGGTGTCTGAGTTCTCCCACATCGCCCTGCTTGTGCAGAACATTGAGGTAAAACACACCGCTGTTCCCTACCACAGACAGGTGCAACCAGTACAGGAACAACTACAGACTTGCAGACTTTTAGCATAGTTGGATGGTAAGTGCCTAGTGCATGGGAATTAGCGTGTAGCACTAGTACTGGCATTGGTCTACGGTGCTGTAGGCCACTGTGTACTGGTTCATATCACAGCATAACCTACAGTATGCGTCCACAATAAAAACACACTAAACTCCAGCAAAAAGTTTAGTTACAAATCATGTTACAAAACAGCCTCCTTACTCACCTTACTTGCACCCTGTGTGATTGTGTCGTGGATCCCAGATCAGCCCAGAG
This sequence comes from Tenualosa ilisha, assembly GCA_015244755.2. Lineage (NCBI taxonomy): Eukaryota > Metazoa > Chordata > Actinopteri > Clupeiformes > Clupeidae > Tenualosa > Tenualosa ilisha. The sequence goes on from PYXC01000903.1 coordinate 627,149, forward strand.
CCCTGAGCTAGCACATTTGGGATGCACGGCAGTCCCACACAAGATTTGAACACGTAGCTTTAGGAAGAGTTGGTTGGTGTGTTAGCTAGCAGGATAGGCTCTCTAGCTAGCGTCTGGCACGCTGACATAGCTTTAGGAAGAGTTGGCTGATGTGTTAGCTAGCAGGATAGGCTCTCTAGGTAGCGTCTGGCACGCTGACATAGCTTTAGGAAGAGTTGGCTGATGTGTTAGCTAGCAGGATAGGCTCTCTAGGTAGCGTCTGCCACGCTGACTTAGCGTGCTGGGGAGTGAGCACAGCAGATTGGACAGCTCTGTGCCCGATAACACATCAGCCATGGAGTTCATGAGAGGTAGGCTGGAAGTGAGGGAGAGCAATATATGAAATGATTTCTTGAAAGCTTGTAATCTGCCAGTGGGTGGTATTCTCTTTATTCTCTCTTAATGTAGCTCTCTGACTGTGTGTGTGTGTGTGTGTGTGTGTGTGTGTGTGTGTGTGTGTGTGTGTGTGTCTGTGCTTGTGTCTGCCGTCTCATTCAATTTTAGTTTTGGTTTTTATAATTTTTTTTTACCTTTCTCTCTCTCTCTCTGCCCCCAGTCACTGAGGCTGGCTGTGGCATCAGCCTCCTTAGCTAGCTGCTGCCCCCCTTTTCATTCTCTTGTCTTCCAAGCAACAATTCAAATTCAAATAGGCTTAATTAGCTTGTGACAGGCATATAGGTTCTCATTGCCAAAGCACTGTGTACGGATCGCTATTTTGCATTTCAGATTTTATATGTAAATTATACCGTTTACAAATTGCATTGTGTGCGTATGTGATTTTGGAGTGCTTGTTCTCTGTAATCATTTTCCTTTTTTTCTGCTCCTTTCTTTTCCCTCCTTCATTCTATTTCTCTTTATTTCTATCTCCCTTTTTCCATCTCTTTCTCTCTCTTTCTCCTTCGTCTCTCCTATGCTTCATCTCTGTTTTTTCTCTCCTCCTTTCATTCTCAATCCTTCTCTCTCTGTCTCTTTCTCTCTCTCCATCTCCATCTCCCTCTCTTTCTCCTTCCTTCCTTCCTTCTTTCTCCTCTCCTCCACTCTCCTCTCCAGAAACTGTTGAAGCAGAGCCTGCTGCTGCAGGAGCGCCTGAGCCTGCTGCAGGTCAAGCGGGACCTGCTGAGCTCTGTGTTTGGCCCTGAGCAGGCCGAGGGCCTCCTGTCGGAGCTCAGCGCCAACGTGCGCCGCCGTGAGCTCCTGCACGGCCAGCTGCTGCAGCGCAAGGGCCGCCTGCAGGTACCCTGGAACACACACCGCACCCCTCACAGTCACACGTGGCACCCGCATGGTGCCCGCAGCAACCCCCTCCAGCCCCGCAGTGGGCCGCATGGTGCCCATAACAGTCCACATTAGCAGCCTTCCATGCAGCCCTGCAGCCTTCCATGGGGCACCATGCTGGGCTGCCAAGGCAGGTGGAGGCAGCATAATGAAGCTGAAGTTGCTCAGGCAAACTCATTAGAACTATGTGGCAGGCAGTTCAGTTCAGCTTTTACATTATATAGCCCACAGTACAGATGTGCCAGTGACTGTGGACTCTTTGTAGAGTCATTGTCCTAGAGCTGCACTAAATTTGGCTGTATTAATGAAATACTCAGAGTTTGGAGGCAGCCGTGGCCTACTGGTAAGGGCTTCGGGCTTCAAACCAAAAGGTTGCTGGTTTGATCCCTAACTAGTTGGAAAACTGTGGGTGGGGGAAGTGGTTGAGCATCGCTCTCCCAATTCCACATCCATGGCTGAGGTGCTTTGGAGCAAGGCACCTAACCCCTCCCAGCTCACTGCTCTGGGTTAGTGTGTGCTTCACCTGACTGTGTGCTCACTGTGTGCTGTGTGTGTTTCACTAATTCACAATTGGGTTAAATGTAGAGAACGAATTTACCTTAGGGGATCAAAAGAGTATATGTACTTGTATACTATACTAACAGATTGTGGTTATGAGAATCATATCTACACTTCAGCTTTTACATTACATAGTCCACAATAGGGTTAGGGTTAGGGATGTTAGGGATGTTTCATTTTAAATACTCAGAGTATTAACACACTGTGGTTATGAGAATCATGTCTAATGATTGCTATGTGTAGGGATAGACTCATGAACCAGTCCTGTTGTAGAGTGCAGTGTTACACCGTAGTGATCTTACACACCCTGAGTCAGGTTGTATCTGACGGAGGACGAGTTGGCTTAAGCTTCTGTGCGCAGGTGTGAAACGGGAGATGGGATTAGACAGAACACCTACAACTCATGAGTCATGAGCGCAAAGACGCTACTCGCTAGCAGAAAATACACTGTGTGCTCACCTGCAGCTGAACAGGGAAACCACAAGACAATGTTAAGATATTCAGACTAAACAGAGCATATTGTACACATAACATATTAAACATTAAGATTTCACTCAATGCATGACGGACTAGACTTGATGCATTATCCACCTGAAACTGAACCTGAGACATTGCTTACTGAATCAGATCGTGATTTCATGTGAAAGTCAAATCAAGTGTATAGAAATGCATGTCCGTGTGTGGCCCTCTTTCATTTAGATGAGGAAATTTAGCAAAATCTAGGTATTAATTAATTAAGGTTTATAATTAGCAAAAATTACAGTAAGACTCCTGCTGCTGTATTATATAGTATAAGTAAGTTTGGCAATATGACTGCTAAACCAACAAGTGATCATTCACTTCGTCCCTCAATGTATCACAGCCCTGATGTAGTATGACATCACTGTAGACCAGTGATATAACGTAGTCCATGCCATTATGTATTGCAGTCTTTGTTGGAGAGTGAGAAAGTAATGAAGTGCTGTGGGATGACTGTGTGGGTTGGTGTGTCTGCTGAAGGATTGTCTCTGTGAGATAAAGAGTACATGAATGTATTAAAGGCTTTATTGATTAGAATGCAGGCAGTAAGAGACTTACTGCAACACAACCAGGTCAGCCACTCCATCCTGTGCTATTCCTCAATATTGTCTGCATTAGCCAGACTTTGCCCATTGATCCACCTTGTCAGACTGAGTGTGATGCAAAATACTTTAGACTGTCATTCAACTGAGCTTTTCACTGCACTTGGCATTGCACAGCCTTTGCTGCAATGTTATCATACCATCAAAGAGGTTCAGCACATTATAGTCCCATATAGAAAGCGACTAGCAGGGAGACAATTAAATACCCTTCATCCATTAGAGACAAAATAACCACTGGCGATGCAAACTGTTGTGCATCAATCAATTGGTTTTGTAGGCAACAAGTAATTGTCCACATGCAAATTAGCAGCAACATGAATGCAGCTTGGTACGCTACCTAAGGAATGTGAGACTAGAATATGTTGCACAGGCTATTCTATGGCATCATTTAGAATGAGCATTGTCTCATGGAACGTTCCAGAAATAGAATCGATAGCCCTCATTACTGGTGTTCCTGAAGGTGCCCCAGAAACGCTGCAGGTGAAGTCAGCCCTCTGGCTCAGTCATTCCGCCTGGCTCACATCATTGGCACTCTGAGCCTAGACTCTGAGGAGTGTGTAAGATAATTGCACGTGATGGTCGAACTGAACTGTGTAACCTTTGATTTTGTCAGCTTGAATCAGAGAGCTATTATTGGCTAATCAGCTGTCTGCACTGTCATTCGCAGCTGAGAGAATAATTTGACACCATCACTTTTTTTTTTTTTTTTTTTTTTTCCAGTGTTTTTTCAATGTATTTATTTTCTCCAGGTTTACAGCCTGACTCATTGTCCGTTTTTAAAATAATCAGTTATTTTTTTCATGAATTAAACTGTTGAGGTCTATATGTTATTTATATATATTTATATATTATTTCAATGTAAAAATATCAATATATTTACATTTAAATGTGAAAGCATAGTCTTTATGTTCCTTCCCAAGTGCAGTTATTACATGTTAATAAATGCCATAGTTTATTTATCAGTGAATGGATGCATATTTAGTTATTGTTACTAGTCGAACAAGTGTGGCTTGTCAGGAGGAACCCGTAAGAGGCCCTGCAGGCTATGAAGCCCACCTGATGGTAGTGTGGAGGTTAATTGCATTGCTGTTGAGAGGAGCACTGACACACATTTCTGCCCTTCTTTTCCATCATAAATGTGCGCAGGCTGAACACGGCACATAATCCTCAGCAAGACGTCTTTCTAAGCGGAATGTATCTGTCAGTACCTTTATGAGTTTCTCTGATGTGTTTATTAATGGCCAGGCAATGTGTGTGTGTGGGTATGTGGGAGTTATATGAGGTAGTACACCTGCGGGACATCTCAAGGTTAATGTAAATGTGCTGTAGATGGGACCTAAACCTGAATCATTTTGTAAGGGTTTAACATCTTCCAGTTGAAAGCAAAGCGAAGGTTAATGATTGCTCTCTGTGTCTGTGTGTAGCCTGCGTACTCATTTCCACAAAGTAACTTTCACACACCGTCAGTCTGTGAAGGTGAATGTGTGGATCCTCTCCTTGCTAATCAGGCTTGAACAATGGCAGCTTAATACAGATCCCCATGAAGCAGTATGTTCTCCCTGTCATGGCAGGATGAATTAGGGACCCAGTGAAGGATGACATGCCAGCAACCCGATTAGGCTAAATACTCACCTGGCTTTGATTAACGCTTTTTACGCGCTGTTTTAGTCACCGAGTTCATTGAAACATTGTGTGGGTGAACAGCGCCACTTGTGGCTTGGAGAGGCAGAAACAGCTCTTTCTCAGAGGCCACTGCTGAGGCTGGTTTGGTCTGTCTCTGGTTCTGCAGCCAGCAGCACACACACACTGTACACTGCATACTGTACTAATGTTTCAAACTGACACTGCGCACTGCATACTCTGCTAATGTTTCAGTTGAAATGAAACGTGTTGGAAGGCTATACATGGAAATCAATTCCTTTTCCTCATGATGTTTTCACATTGGCACATGATTAGCACATGATTAGCACTTGATGTAATCATGATTAGCACATGATCATGATCTGAGAAATTTCAGCCAGGAGATATTCTTGAAAGAGCTGGGTTTTCAAGAATTTCTTGAAGGTGGAGAGGGTATTTGTTGCTCTGGTAGCACTTGGAAGGTCATTCCACCAGTGTGGAACAACACATGAGAAGAGTCTGGATTGACCTGTGCGAGGTGTTGGCTGTGCTAGATAACGTTCCTTGGAGGAGCGAAGTGGCCGTCGGGTGACATAGGGTTTTAAGAGAGTGTTAAGGTAGATGCAATAGCATTGTGTCTATGTGAAGAGAAATAGTATTGCAGAACATTTTCCTTATGAGTTGTGACCTTTCTGCCTCTTTAGCTGTCAACCACCTGCAGTGTGCGTTTGCTTAGTTTGCTGACAGATACTGATGGCTATGTACAGTATGTATGCAAAGTACTCAGATTCATCACCTGCTTATTACTTTTTTGCACCTGTTTATGTTTATCTTCTCTGGCTGCCACCTTTTTTTACACATAACTTGAACAGCACGAGAAATCCATCTGGAGTTATGCAATCAAAACTCCAGTGTGTGCAAAGCGTGAAAGGAGACGTAATTTTTTAATGTGGCAGACAGGTTGTCCAATATGCTCAGTCTAGAATCCGGCCTAAAAAGTGTTTAGTTGAATGTTATTACATGCTCACTGTTTTAAATCACTTTTTTGTTGGTTGATGTTGACAGGGATTAATTTCACGAACCAAGGACTTTGGGGATGCTTATGAATCCATTCGTAAGAAGCTGTCCTTCATCAACGAACAGTGTCTGGCTTCAAACAAGCTTCAGCCTGACATACTGGCCAAGAAAAGCCAATGTGATCAACTGAGGGTGAGACACACTAGACAAGCTTTTCTTTCATAAGACACACACACACACAAAGCCATAGCATTTCTGCTACATTTCCATAACAGGGCCTTGCTCAAGGGCACGACGGTGGCAACCAGGATTCGAACCCACAATTTCCAGCGACTAGCATGCTAGCATGTTCCCTCTTTGGCCTCATGTATGTGCATGAATAAGTCCCATATGTTTTTCTGAAGGGGTCCCCAAATGAAAAGAGTTAGCGAGGATTACACAGCACTCGCCCTGTCAGGCTGAAACCCTGACAGGTTTTTTAATGAGGAAATATAACCTTGGAGGGGCTTTTGCATGCAGGTTCTCAAGAGGGACTTGGAGGATTGTGAGGCTCATATCACTGCTCTGGAAACGCTGGTATCATCCAGTCCCACCAACAGAGCCAAGTTTGAATGCCTCTACGCTGACTGGAAGATCCTCTACAAGACCGTCCGGGTAATTAGTCAATTATGGGAGCTAAATAGAAGATATTCTCAACCTCCTCATGTTCTCATTTGAGGAGTAAAGCGGTTTGTCAAATCAGCTGTTGAATTCACATGAGCGCATTTGTGAGAATTTGAGAATTTTTGTGTTTGTGTTTTGTGTTTGTTTGTTGTACTGTGTGTGTGTGTGTATGTTGTACAAGCTTGCTTTACTGTTTATCCGTGTGTGTGTGTGTGTGTGTGTGTGTGTGTGTGTGCGCGTGCGCGGTCGCGCGCGCGAGTGTGTCCGTGTGTGTGTGTGTGCGTGCACACACTTGTGTACTATGTGTTGTACGTGTCTTAAATATTTGCTTTACTGACTGTGTGTGTGTGTGTGTGTGTGTGTTCCAGGTGCAGGTGAGTGAGTGTGAAGAGTACATCACAGAGCACGAGGTGTTCCACGAGAGCCTGCTGAGTGTAGAGAAGTGGCTGATGATGATGAGACAGAAGCTGGAGTCGTTCCGCAACTCTGCCGGGGAGTGGAGCGTGGAGAACCGACAGCACGAAGCAGAGGTACACCTCCACACCTCCGCCCTCTCCTCCTCCTCCTCCTCCTCCTCTTTCTCCTCTTCCTCCTCTTGCACTCCACAATTCCCAGCAGGCTGCCCTACCTTTGTCTTGACACATCAAAGACAATTGTAGTTACTCTTTTCAATCCGTCAGGTCAATACTGTGTCAGCCTGTCTTGACACATCAAAGGCAAACGCAGAAGTCTTTTCAATTCAGTGAATTTATTTCTCTGCCTGTAAGCTGTGTGTGTGTGTGTATGTGTATATATATATATATATATATATATATATAAAATTTCTAAACATTTGGACATGGTGTATTTGACTAAGCTGAGGTGATGAGTCGCTTTGAGCTTAGTGTTTAATTGCTGATACCCTGTGTGGCCTGCAGAGGGCGCTGGGGGAGTTTCCGGAAAAGGACCAGCAGCTTTGTCAAACTGAGTTCCAAGGGCAAAACGTGATGGCCAAGACCTCGGAGGAGGGTAAAGTTCACATCGTCCGTGACCTGAGACGCCTGCGAGAGTCCTGGAAGGCCCTGCAGTCCCTCAGCCTCAACCTACACAGGTTAGAAAGGTTCTAATAGAACTGCTCTCATGATGACTGGTTGATCTATAGCAGAGTTTAACATTTTTGTTGCCCTGAAAACATGAGATAAATTGAAAGACAGAAACATTAATATATATTAGAGCAGAGTTAACTAACACTTTTGTGTTGCTGAAATTGTGAGGTAATATTCATGATGATATTCAAATTTACAGGAAATCTGTTCTTGTGTCAGTTGCTGTATGTCTTTTACCAGCTGAATCCCTCTTGGTTATGTGGTGGAAATGAAGTAGTCATAAAAAAGTTCCTTTGTAGTCAGACTAAGTCGCTGACTGAAGATAATGTGCCTGCTACTTGGTAGCTGTCTGCCACACTGGGGATATAGGTCAATATTAGGTGCAGCTTTCTCAGTCAGTATGCTGAGGCCTGGTCTACTGTAGGGTCTGAGATCATATGCGTAGTTAAGATAAAGCTGCTTGTTATATATTAATTAAATAACTCTGTTACATATGGAATGATCAGGAGTCATTAGTTTAAATTATGTATATGCTTACAATTTAATTGAATGTCTTTGATGCAGTGCTCATATAGTTTAAATACTTTTCTGTGCTTATGGTGAGTTAATGTTACTGATGATCGATCTCCTGCAGGCTCCTGAATGACCAGGGGGCACAGGCCAAAGGTCATGCTGGAGATTCAGCAGAAGGGGTGAGAGGTCATGGCTCAGGTGGCCAGGCCGGAGGTGAGAGTACGAAGGAGAATGGCAAAGGTCTACGGCGCTGTCTATGGGAGCGCCAGGGCTCAGGAGACGTACACACACATGGAGACGAGATGGATGAAGACTACGCCGAACTCTCTGGCTTTGTAGCGCTGGAGTCAGGAGCACAGAGAGGTGGGGAGGGTCAGCCAGACGTGTTAAACACCAGCAGCATCAGCAGCAGCAGGGGCCTGAAAGGCTCCTTCAACCAGAGAGGAGTCCACAGTGGTCCCAGTGTGGACGGGGTGGATTGTGAGCACTCTGGAGGGGGACTAGGGTTGACTGCTGCGGGGAAGTCTGCCCAGAGAGGGGGCCTGGTGGGGTGCGGAGACCCTAGGGCAAGCAGGCGAACAGGGCAGTGGGTGGAGGAGCATGCCTCGGCCTCAGGGCTGGACGACCTGGATGATGTCTATGGCTACGGCTATGGCTACAGCCCCGGGCTCAGCCTGAGGGGACAGAAGCCCCGCAGCGGTGGGGAGCAGAGCAGACCAGAGGGGTCCAGTATCCAGGGGTCCTCTCTGGATGTTTCCAGGGCCAGAGGGACCAGGAGAGACGGCAGCAGCACCAGTGGAAATGGATCCGGAAGAGACTCGGGCACGCTAGGAAGCCCCACTAAGGTATGAGGTGGGGGGAAGGATTGTAAGGAAGGGTATCTGAAAGTCGTAGTAGTCTGAGGGTATCTGAAAGTCATAGTTGAGGGTATCTGAGAGTCGTAGTAGTCTGAGGGTATCTGAAAGCCGTAGTAGTCTGAGGTTATCTGGAAGTCATAGTAGTCTGAGGGTATCTGAAAGTCATAGTTGAGGGTATCTGAGAGTCATAGTTGAGGGTATCTGGAAGTCGTAGTAGTCTGAGGGTATCTGAAAGTCGTAGTTGAGGGTATCTGAAAGTCATAGTAGTCTGAGGGTATCTGAAAGTCGTAGTTGGGGGTATCTTAAAGTCGTAGTTGAGGGTATCTGAAAGTCATAGTAGTCTGAGGGTATCTGAAAGTCGTAGTTGGGGGTATCTGAAAGTCGTAGTTAAGGGTATCTGAAAGTCATAGTAGTCTGTTGATAGTTGGGGTTCTATTGGGGGGGGGTGTTGGGGGTGCATGCAGAGACGTCTGAGTAGTGGAGTGTTTGGGGTGGTGACGAGGGATGGAGGGGGAGATGGGAAACTGGAACACCATGTGGTCTGGATGTGCCTGTGCTCTCCCATGCTCTTTCATCCCTACCGACCAGCTCTGCCTCTGTCTTGCCTCGTCTCTTATTGTGCATGACGCGTCTTCCCCTTGGGCCGTTTGAACACAGGGGGGCTGGAGTCCTGCTGACTTGAGGGAGCGACGACGGCAGTTTGACGTCTGGCTTCAGAGAGAGAGTGACAAGCTCTCAGGGATCCTCAGCAGCCCCAGAACCATCAGCACCAAAGACCTCAAGATCAGAGAGAATACACTTAAGGTGGGTGAACACAAACACACACACACACACATATACACACACGTCGTTGCAGCGAAATGAACAGGCGGCTTTAAAGTTTTCCGCTCACTTCATCAAAGTTTAATGTGCCAAGAACGTAACTACTTGTTAGGTTTACATGAAGTCAGTGCTGTTGTGTGTGTGAGAGCCTGTGTTGCTGTGAAATGTCTCCTACGAATGCAATCTAATGAGGTGACAGCGAGGGTGAAGTGTTTTTACAGTAGAAATCCATCTCTGCGTTCGGCCTGTGGTAGTTAGGTCACGCTTGATCGCTTCATTCCTCACTCAAACTAGTTCCTGATGATTTTTTAAGGGCTATAGTTTTTTCTTTTTTTATCTTGGGCTTTGAGAGAGTGAGTGTGTGTGAAAAAACAAGTCAGATCAAACTGTGGCGAGTTCAGGCCTCCTGCCAAGCAGTGAGAATAGACGTTGGCAGCCGAGCACTCTAGTCTGGCGCTCCCGTTTAACAACGGCCGCTGTTGAAAAAGCAGCCGCCTCAGTTCTCCTCAGAGACGGCGCTCCAGTGCGATGAAAGGGGTGCTGCGCTGCCTTTCATGTCGCGAGTAGATGGAGGAGAAGAGTGAAAAGATTGAGATACAAGCAAACAGTACACACACACACACACACACACACACACACACACACACACACACACATAAACACACTCTCTCTCTCTCTCTCTCTCTCACACTCACACACACACTCGCGCGCACACGCGCTGTTAATCCAACACACGCAATCATACTCACACTTGGCAGTTGTGCCAACAAGCATTTGTTTTTCCAAACTGTAACCTATTTTCTCTTCCCAAAACTTTCTGCCTCACACAATGTGTTCATTATGGTTGTTGGCTGAGTGGCTGCCTGAGATGACTGACTTGTTTGTGATTCTCTGTTGTTTTTGTTTTTTAAATAAACATCACCTCTCAGTACAGCTAAGAAAGACTCGCCGCCATTGTTAGTAAAAAAGAGTGCTTGTGAAGCACAGCGACAGTCCGACAGACTAATATCCATATATAGACATGTTCTTTTTGGCCACTTGTGCCTGTGTGAGCAACCCTTCATCTTAGTTTTTGTTTATTTTCTGTTTGGTTTTGTTCCCTGTTTTTCTGAACTCCCATCAGGCCTTGCGGTCTCGTGTCCCCTGGGGCCAGAGCCAGTTTCAGCAGCTGCTGGACTCTCAGGGAGGCCCGGGTTCAGGATCAGGTTCAGGATCAGGAGCAGGGGTGGAGGTGGAGGGGGAGGATGTGGAGCTGGAGGAGTTGCGCTACCGCTGGATGCTTCACAAGTCCAAGCTGAGAGACGTGGGTGACCTGAGGGAGCGGCTCCGAGTGGCGGTGAGTCTTGCCTTGTCCACCAGGGGGCAGTAGCACACAGTTAACTAATGTGGATGTAGGCCAGGCCACTGACCGGCTCTGACTCTGGCTCGGGCTGGGGACGAATGGTGATCTGTGCCGAATCAACACCCGATCCAGTCCAAGGTCAGAGGCATTGCTCAGTATCTCAGGGTCAATTAACTACATGTCTCAACTCACTCATTCACTCACATTCATTTCACTCACTCATACTCGCTCACTCACTCACTCATTCACTCACTCACTCACAGACACACACATTCTTTGTCTTACTTACTCTCTCTCACATTCACTCACACTCTTTGTTAATCACTTTCTGTCCTTATCACTCACTTGCTCACTCACTCACTCGCTCAATCACTGTTCTTATCATTCACTCCCTCACTCCTTCTCAATAGCGCCACCTGTAGTATTTGATGCAGTACCTATGTGAATATCTCAGTGATTTATCTCTGTATATCGTATAGTGTTAGGGGTCTAAGCCCAAACTACCCTCTCCAATCCCCCAAGCTGAATGCTGCTTAATCTGGAATTACAATCTGCACCTTTAGTGTTGCTTTTATTGCCTTTTATTTAATGGAGCTCTGAAGATTTATGTGCTCCATTACTGGCTAATGGTATAAGGGTGGGGGTGAGGGTGGGGCGCTGTTGGGTGTATGGCGTGACTCTTTATTGACTCTCCCTTATGTGACTTGGCTGCTTCCTGCGGACGCTGAGATTGTATCGCTGTCTTGTGTTTTGCTTGTGTGGTGTCGTGAGACACTGTGTGTGTGTGTTGTGTTTTGTTTGTTTGGTGTTGTGAGACGCAGTGTGTGTCTTGTATTTTGTGTGTGCGGTGTTGTGAAATGCAGTGTGTGTGTGTTGTGTTGTGCAGTGTCGTGAGACGCAGTGTGAGTGTGTGTTGTGTTTTTCTTGTGCGGTGTGGTGAGACGCAGTGTGTTGTGGTGTGGTGAGACAGAGTGTGTGTGTGTTGTGTTTTGCTTGTGCGGTGTCGTGGGACGCAGTGTGTGTGTTGTGGTGTGGTGAGACAGGGTGTGTGTGTGTTGTGTGTTGCTTGTGCGGTGTGGTGAGACGCAGTGTGTGTGTGTGTGTGTGTGTGTGTGTGTGTGTTTTGTTTTGAGGTGTGTGTGTTGTGTTTTGCTTGTGCGGTGTTGTGAGACGCAGTGTGTGTGTTGTGGTGTAGTGAGACAGAGTGTGTGTGTGTTGTGTTTTGCTTGTGCGGTGTCGTGACACGCAGTGTGTGTGTGTTGTGTCGTGAGACGCAGTGTGTGTGTGCTGACTAAATTGTTTTGTGTAATTGCAGGATGTTGGTGTTCGGACGGAGGAGCTTGTGCGAACAGGAAAGGAGGTGTGTATTTGTCATCACAGGACTGTTTTGATATGACTTCCTGCACTGACTCTCAGATTGTTGTCATTCTGTGAGTCTAATGTACATTTCTATGAGTTAATATGAGGCCATTGAAAGTGATTTGTATGTATGGCTTCACATTGGGCCATTGTAAGTGATGTTGTTCTCCATGTCAACCGAGTGTCTGGCTCACTGAGCCGTTGTTTGCACACAATGGTCACTGCCTGCATGCTTGGTCTTTGAAGCCGACGGAAGTGGGCTTGTCCGTAGTGTGAGGGGCGCTCCTAGGGGGACATCTCCTCAAGTACCACTTGTTTGGGCCTCTCAGTCTTGGCACCCTTCAGTGCGCTCTCTCTCTCTCCCTCTCTCTCTCTCTCTCTCTCTCTCCTCTCTCTCTCTCTCTCTCTCTCTCTCTCAGTGTAGTGCAGAGGTTTCGCTTTCGGTCCCTGAAGGCAGCATAGATGGGATTAGTAAATGCCAACTCTGCTGGGATTCCTCACAATCTCTCACTCTCTCTCTCTGTTTTTTTTCTTCTCTTTCTCTCCCCTTTCTTTCCTTTACGTTTCCTTTTTACCCTCCATCTCTTTTGTCTCTCTCTCTGTCCTTTCTTTTCTCTCTATCCCCTTCTTTTTTATTTTTGTCTTTTTTCCTTTCCCTGTTTCTCTTGGCTCTCCTCTTCTCTCTCTCTCTCTCTCTCTCTCTCTCTCTCCCCTCCTCTTCACCACCTGTTCAGAGTCACACAGACAGCACGCTATCGCTCTGTTTGTGTGTGTGAACCAGCAGGTGCAGAGATGACGTGGTCTATGTTACATTTTAGGCCACCTCTCATACTCTCCTAGCCAGTGACACAAAGCCAGTTTTTCAAGGTCCAAGAGGTGTGTGTGTGTGTGTGTGTGTGAGAGAGTCAGACAGAGAACACCTGTGTGTGTGTGTGTGTGTGTGTGTGAGTGGGTCAGTACTAGGGAAGCACAAATGTCTCCCTGTTTCTACTGGGAGTCTGCACTCTGTGAGGAGGATAAACAAGCTTTGCACTGGCCTCACCTTTGCCTAAGAGACCTCCTCTACTGCATTAACTATTAACTCCACCGTTAGAACACACATTTACAAAACCCACCCTCAAGTTTATAGACTTAACAAAGATTAGCTGTTTTTGTGAAAAAAACACAATTCAATAAAGTCACAGCATTAACTTTATCATGAAAAAGCCTTTAACAGTAGCAATTCTGTCAGTAATGTGTAGTTAATGTTTTATGACTGCAACCTACCCCATTGAGTAATGTTGGTTCAGGGGGCTGTTGATGCTAAGGCTTTTGGGTAAGCGGAGTAGCAAGCTTGATAGTGTGCCATGGGGCTTTGTGTCTGCTATCAGGAGCAGCCTGTTTATGGCTGTAATTTCCTGGGTGGGGAGTGTTTGTAAGGCCCTCATCTAAAGAGCATTGTAAAACACACACACACACACACACACACAGGTGAACACCTGGGCTCACATGCCTGAAGTTCTCTCCCTAAAAAAAACTCATTCTGCTTCAGAACTGGCCGTGGCCCTGCTCACACTTGGGCCAAACACTGGCCAGTTCTGGCCCAGATCCGCTCCAGAGCCAGCCGCAGTTTGCACTGTTTGGAACCCACCTGTCATTACCATTCGTCTGTTCGTCTGTCACCTGTTATTTGGCTGCAGTCTAAACACAGTGAGGCTTAGCGAATAACTTACTCTTACTCAGGCGGGCCAAAGTATCCCCAGTTTACACATTCCAACACACCACTTGGAATCTAGTTTCTGCTTCATGCGCTAGTTCTGAGATCAGTTTAGCAAATATGCACCGTTTCAACCAAGGCCTCTAAAATGACACAAGAAAACAACAGCAAGACTCTGTGAATCTGTGTAAGAGCACAGTAAGTTTTACAGCCTGCGGGAGAGCAGAAGGGTGCTGCTTTCAGCTCCCTGCTGTGCGTTCACAGTGAGGTTTGTGGATTTATGATCCATAATCACACCCCTCAGAGATAGCAAGTCTTGCGACTATGTGTCTATGATTGCTGATTTCAGCTGCCGTGATCTCCCTGAAAGAGAGAGAGAGAGAGAAAGAGAGAGGAGGTGGAGGAGGAGGAAGATGAAGAGGAGGCTTGATCTTCCTCCTGATCCTCCCACATGCGCTGGTATTGCTGCGCTGCGCTGCGCTCCTCTCCGCTGGTGTGGAGGCGGAAGGTGAGCACAGAGAGGAGTGTGAGAATCACCCAGCCACCCTCGCCTCAGCGGCTAACACAAAGCACCAAACCAGCAAACTAATGAATGTGGATATGTGCACACACTTTCGCATATAGCATGGAAACACACACACATACATACGCATGCGCGCGCACACACTCACACACACACACACACACACACACACACTCTCACCTTTATCACTCAGAGATGGATGGAATCAAGAATCACGGGTGAGTTGGAAGCCCAGACACCCTTGCCAATGAATGAATGTGGATGCACACACACTCACACATACAGCATGTAAACACACACACACACACACACACACACGCACTCGGACTCATGCATGCACACACACAAACGCACACACACACCTTTATCACTCAGAGATGGATGAAATCAAGCTCTGTGCCATCTCTTGTTTTTCATTCTCAGATTCAATGTCGCTGAATTAAATTAGCCTTTTGTGTCCTGTTGATTCATCTAGTCAATGTGTGTGTGTGTGTGTGTATGTGTGTGTTTGAAGGCTCCAATGACTCATGTAATGTAATGCACTTATGAATCTAATCTGAGAACTTGTGTGATTGAATCAGTGAATTGAGCTATGTACTGTATAACGCCCTTTTGACCAAAAGCAGTCTGGGCCTGTGAGCATATCTGCAAGTGCCGCATCTGTGCTCCCGCAGAAGGACTGTTTGTGCCCTATGAGGAATTAAAGAGAGACGTGTTCTTGTTTGGTGGAGTTTTGCTCTCAAGGAGCCGGTTGAAATGGCAGGCCAGTGCTACAATATCAGCTGAGGAGTGTTTTCAGTGTTTGTGAATCACAGTCTGGGTGTTGGCACAGGCTTTGGGGAGACTGGGATGGATCACACTAATGAATGTTGGTGTGTGTGTGTGCGCGTGTGTGTGTGTGCGTGTGAGTTTGTTCTCTTGTGAAACAGGATGTGATGTGTGCAGATGATGACTAAAGTGTTTATGCTTGTGTTTGTGAAAAATTATGTGTGAGAGACACATTGTGTGTGTATTTGTGTATTTATCCTGCAATGGAGGAGAATGTCTCGTCTTAGAGATTACAAAATGGCAGACTACAGTTGACTAAAAGACTACAGACAGTGACTCCTCATGTTGTTGACATTTTTATGAAGACTGTAGGTTCTACTTGTCGTTATTCACTTACAATGCAAGGTGGCTAAATGTCTGTGTGTGTGTGTGTGTGTGTGTGTGTGTGTGTGTGTGTGTGTGTGTGTGTGTGTGTGTGTGTGTGTGTGTGTGTGTGTCTCTCTCATATTGCCCCCAGGAGAGCTGCTGTGGGTTCCTGTACCGTGTGTGTCGCGTGGCTCTGCCTGTGCAGCTGCTGTTGTTGGCCCTGCTGCTCCTGGCCTTCCTGCTGCCCATGATGGACGAGGGCACCAGCTGCTCCCTGTCCAACAACTTCGCCCGCTCCTTCAACATCATGCTGCGCTACGACGGACCCCCGCCCACCTAAACCAGCTTCACCCGATCCTTCAACATCATGTTGTGCTACGATGGACCCTCGCCTACCTAAACCAGCTTCTTCAACATCATGCTGTGCTACGACGGACCCCCGCCCACCTAAACCAGCTTCACCCGATCCTTCAACATCATGTTGTGCTACGATGGACCCTCGCCTACCTAAACCAGCTTCTTCAACATCATGCTGTGCTACGACGGACCCCCGCCCACCTAAACCAGCTTCACCCGATCCTTCAACATCATGTTATGCTACGATGGACCCTCACCTACCTAAACCAGCTTCTTCAACATCATGCTGTGCTACGATGGACCCCCGCCCACCTAAACCAGCTTCACCCGCTCCTTCAACATCATGCGGCGCTACAGTGGACCCCCGCCTACGTAAACCAGCTTCTTCAACATATTGCTGCGCTACGATGGCCCCCCGCCACCTAAACCAGCCACAACAAACCCCCGCGGCCCCCCACTCCACTCAGCCCCCTGCGGAAAACAACAGGGATGCCTCCAAGATGCACTGCTATGCCACTGCAACACTACCCACCTACAGCGCCCGCTGAGCAGCCAGGGCAGCGGTAGTGCCTGGGAGGAGAACAAGCTGAGCGACAGTGAAATCTCTAGGCTAAGGAACTGCTGGGCTAATGTCTCTGAAGTCGGCCTGTCTGGCGTGGTGGTGTTGAGTCATTCTCTTCTGTGGGCTGGAATGTTTTTCTCCTGGTTTCTAATGGGCTCCACTGCAGTAATGGAGGACTTCAAAACAAACACTGATTTCCTGACCAAAAAGTACAAATCCGTCTAAAGTGATCCTACTCCTGGTTAGTCCCTGACAACCCCAGTTACCCCTTCTCTCTGCTGGGTGCTGGGCTGGGCGAGGAGCTGGAGCCTGCTGTGTGTGTTTGGGTGTGTGTGTGTGTGTGTGTGTGAGAGAGATACTGAGTGTGATACTGAGTGTGGGCGAATTTGGCTCTCCCAAGCCCGTTTCACTTGACTCAAGCTGTTCTGCACTCTGCCCCCCTACCCGGCAAAGCCAACTCTGTCCTTTCATCCAGCAGAAGGAGAGAGAGGGAGAGAGAGGAGGGAGAGAGAGAGGGAGGGAGAGACTGTAGATGACTTTGTAGATGTCTGCATTATTCCGCTAAAGACACATTCCATGACACTGTCCGATACAGAAAGGAATCTTGTCGGGAATGAGTCCAGGTCTGGGGTTGGGCTTTGCACTTCTACGGCTGACCTGCGTCAGATGCACCATCTTGGATTTTTTTAAATGCTTTTTATGCCAGATGCAAAAAAAAAAAAAGTTCAAAAGCATTTTCTCTTTTTTTGTAAAATTCATATTTGAATGCTTTTGAACTGGCATTGCTACAGTGGTTCCATTGTTTAAAAAGCACCTGCAAGTATGTATTGCCACCTGTAGACCTTTAAAGTAAGAAAGCCGTCCAGTGTGGACTCTAATACGCCATTAGCTTTCCAAGAGGGCCTTTTGCTCACCCTTGTAGATGCCTTTCAAATGCAGCCTAGTGATGTGTATTAAGTTGAATATGTCGTTTTGATATGATCTTACGTAGGGTGATGGAAAATAGCATTTGAATTTTATCTGTGCTTTTACATCGCATTGGCTTGATCCAGGAGGATGGATGCTTTGTAGTCTTTGGGCTCCCTCACCAGTGTCTTAGTGGAGCTAGTTTGAGGTTGACATCATCATCTTCAGTTCACACTAAAACTTGTCATTAGTCATCTTTTACTTCACACCTGTCACGTTGTCTCTGTGCAGACAGGTCTGTCTTATCTCCTGAGTATGCAAAGCACTCACACACACACAGACACACACACACACACACACACACACACACACACACACACACACAGGTCTGGTAAAGTAACACATTCTCTTGACATTTTCTGAAAATAGTAATTACGCAATAATCCCTTGCGTCCTTTGACATTTTCTTGGCATGAGCTGCATGCTGAATGTCAACATTTGTTCCTTTCTGTTTTGTTTTTCCTTGTCTTTTCAAAAGAGTGTTTTGAAAGGCCCAGATTACAGAGTGGAAATAGCCCAGTTTAAAGAAAATGTCCTTTTTTGAGCAGACTCCCAAACGGTTCTCTGACCCCTCATGACCTTTCCTCCTGCACTACCCCCCCCCCCCCCTCCCTCCCCAGCTCCTCTGAGGACAGATTGCTGTAGACTCAGCTTGTTTCTACAGAAACCACGACAAAATGCAGTTAGACTGTTATAGTGCATGTTGTTAATGCTTGCCACTGGAGAGATGAGCTGGCCACAAATAGCTTTAACTTCGTTAGGACCCAGATGAGAACTCCTTTTATTACCCAGAGTGATACATGCTTGCATGTTTGTTTGACAAAGACCTCCATTTTGTTGGTCTGCAGAAGTACAAGGATTTTCTGTCTGTTAGCCGACCTGTTGAGCAGCCAGCCTTCTGCATATGTGTGTGTGTATGTGTGTGTGTGTGTGTGTGTGTGTGTGTGTGTGTGTGAGAGATAGCAAGTTTATATAGCAGAGATGACTCACTCGCTGTAAAATTGATGCATGTCTTTGAAGCAATATTAAGGTAGCTTTCATCATTGACATCATTCTGGCAGCTGCTTCAGGTATGGATTGGCAACCATATTCAAGAGGCGCTTTCTTTTGTTTATTTATGTTTTAAGTGCAGCACATCTGCATCTTATTTATTTAATGTGTCCATCTTTTGTGCCGCACTGATACTTGTAAAATGTTACACAACTCACACTGCACTGTATGCTAATGATGGCACCCTGCTAAAGAACATATTCTTGGTATCTCCTGCTATTGCACTCCTATTAATCTGAATCCTCGCCTTTACTGACCAATGCAAACTCAGCCGGGGCTGCTTCCTCAGGTGCCCTGTGGCATGTTGTAGCAAGGCTGTTTAAGTTGAACCCAGAGCAAGTGTGGGGATTCATGAAGAGGCAAGATCCTGGAATCTTATCAAGGATTCTCATCAGCTGCTGCTCTGGGCAGCGGACACGCATTTGCTATGGGATGTGAGTGTGTGATATGGGATGTGTGTGTGTGTGTGTGTGAGACCGATCGTTTCCTATATTGTAGGGACACGGTCAGCGTGTATTGATTGTGCTGCTTTATTATGCAATTAAAAAAACCAAACAATCGATTCCCAAGGCTTTTAAACTGTAGTGATGGTGGATAACCTCAAGGCTGGCAAGCTTTTATAAAACGGTGCGGTTGTTTTTATTTTGTTACTGAATTAATGTATGAAATGCATAATTTGCAGATACAAAATTGGTGTGTAGCTGATATTTTTGTATTATGCTCCCAAAGAGAATAAATATGCAATGCAGACAAATGCTTTGTGTGTGTGTGTGTGTGTTTGTTTGCGTGTGTGTGTATGTGTGTATGAGTGTTGTTTGCTTTTGTGTGTGTGTGTGTGTGTGTGTGTGTGCGCATGCACACGTGCCACCCCTGTAGTGTGTGTGGCACACAAATTGTGGTATTCTATTCATGTAAGTAGGAGAATGTCCTGTTTGACGTCCCCTGAAGCCTGCTCTCTCAGTGCCATTAGGATGCAGTATTTGCTGACATTAGTCCTGTGTGCTGTACGTGTTGTTGTGGTCATGATTGTTGTAGTCTATTTATATTTCCATGGGAGGAAACACTAAGTTTGTCCACATGGCGCCCACTAGAAGTTGATCCTGATCTGCATGTTGACATGACATTCTCTTTGGAGCCCGCATGTGACAGGCCAAAACAGGTCAAACAAGCTTCACCACGGCGGTGATCTGTAACACAACACTACGGGGCTTACATCACTCGATCTCTTCTTTGACAGGAGAATTCAATCTGCCATGGCCGATTTCATGGCATATTACCCCACATCCTGTGGCTCTGAGAAATAACTGAACATGTTAGTTTTTTTTTAGATTTGTTATATTTAGCATTAAAATTGGATTTGTGATAATGCCATCATTTAAAGCTTCAGGACTGAAGTCCATTGCAGTACTGCTTCTGCAAACCGTCTGGGTGTATCAAGGCGTAGATCTGCCCTTAGTTGTATTCAGGCATGGATCTCCCCTGGTTAATCCCAGTGTTTTGCAAAAGATGCCACTGACCGCAGGGAGACCGACCTAATCTGTGGACATATGGCACACCCAGAGCATCTGACCATCTGATCCTGTAACTAGAATCAAATTCCTAAATCTGACCTGCTGCCCAAACACCCCCAACACACACACACACACACACATACACACACACACACAGACAAAAACACACAACCCAAATAAACAGGAGCTGAAGCAAGTTAAAGGGCATCTCCTCTGACACACACTACAAGCCAACTCCTCACTTGCAGTCAAACAGCACACTGGGTTTGGTCTGTACACGCCTGAGAAAATACTACTGTGAAAAAAAAAACACTGTTTGTCTTCCAGGTGTGTGTGTGTGTGTGTGTGTGTACACATGCGTGTGTGTGATGGCTTCTGACCTCTTTCCTGTTGGGCTATGGGCAGTGGCTCTCCATTAGTGAGTGTGTACTCTGTCTTTGCTCTCTGTCAGAGTGTGCTGGCATGCTGTCATTTATTCAAATGATATTCTGGCCTGAAGTAAAGTGTTGGTCGGCTCCCACTCAGACACCCACGCGGCCAACAGATCTCAGCATTTCACACTGGAGCTTCCCATCCCTTCAGCTGTCGTCAAGTCGACATGTTTCCCCTCTCTCTCTCACACACACACACACACACACACACACACTCCACCTCACTCACACTCACTTTCACAAACACACAATGTCTCTGTTTCTTGTTTGCTCTCTGACTGCAGTGTTTGCTCAGGACTGAGATCGGCACCTTTAAATATGAGGCTGTATGGTGCAGTGACAGAGCTTTATGTAAAGCAGATTCTCTATTCTCGCTGTGGGAGGCGATAGCCTTCATTCTCAATGAGCAGAGATTTGCCATTCAGGTGCATGTAATACGTATTGAATAATCCATTGGCCACCATCAGCAGGTTCGGTTCTCCAAGTGGAGGAGAGGAAAGAGGTTGTTGTGTCATGTGAGTGCTCTATCATGTAGCAGACTTCATCAGCACTTGAGAAGTTGCAAGAGGAAATGCTTGCTTCACTGTCATCATAGCGTTTGAGCCACTTAAGAAGTCCTTGGATTCAAAAAGAATTATGTTTGTCACATGCATATGGTTACTGAGTGGAAAATGCAGTGAAATTGTGTCTGTTTCTCAGCCTTTTTGTGCAGGGGAGAGGGGGAGGGGGAGGGGGAAGGGGCAGGATAAAGTGCATTTGGGGGGGGGGGGGGGGCTAAGGGCTGCATTAAGATGGGGGGTGGATGATGTAAAAGTGATGAGAAGTGTTGACAAGGGCAAGAGCTATGTGGCTTACGGGGGTGGGGGGGGGGGGGTTACTGGTGATGCATTGGGGTGGAGGGGGTGTTGGCAGTGTGCAGTTTTTGCACCCACAGTTTCTAGATCAACTCAATGCAAAGACTTATTACACTATACACTATGCAGTATGTAAATGTACTAATCCACAGATGAGTAATCTACTTTTACTCAGGTGTTTGCAGCCTAATTCATTAGTTGCTCTATTTGCTTACTTTGTATTGAACAACCAAAAAAAAGAAATCAATTTAGGCTGTCTCTCCCCAAGCCTCGTTACTGACTCACAGTTTTGAATTTCCATGATGCAAAATGGTAAAAATCTCTTTAATGGAGCACAGAAACATTTTTCAGGGGGAAATTAATACCATGCTCAACATTCAAATGAAGGTGAAGAGGGCTTTAAATGATCTCATTTGTCATCTAAATTCTGTCCCCTTGCCAGGGGGAAGACATGCGTTTCCGCAGGTATCTGTTGGATGTGGCCCTGTTGATTTGGTTACAGTAATGACATTTAGGCCATCCTGCATATGTCTGCAGGAGATGAGGAACATAGAGCATCCACTGACTGTTCCCGTAGCTGGGATTCATAAACTCATTCTATTGACATTACCTCTGCAGTCGTTTCCCATTTAGGAGGCGGAGATTAAGTTATACCAAACCTGGGCATGTTTTACCATGATTAACTTGTCAGGTGGATTTAAAACCCGACAGCAACAACAACAAAAAAGATAACGTTGGCATATAAAGTGTTTAATTGCAGTAGGGTGTAGAATGAGGGGATACAAAGTATGTTTTCAAAGTAGGATGAATGAATGAGATGAAGTAGAAAATAAATAAATAAATAAATAGATAAATTGCAAAACAGCCCACCTACTCAGCACTCTGCCTGCCTTATTTCGCCCCATCTCTATATTCTGTCTCACATAGAACCGGACGATGTCAGACTGCATCTCATCAGCTGCGGTTTTGGGGAGGATTAGAGACTCATTTGCTCACTGCTCTGCAGCACCTCTATTGTTTTTGAACAGGCCACATAAATAAACATGGCTTTGTTTGGCTGCGGTCCGCTCTGGCCTGGAGACTGCAGACGAGTCCAGTACAGTTCAGACTTTGAATCTGGTTTTGTTAACGTAATCTCAGGTCATAAAAATACTGTGATATCAATGCAATGGCACCTCCATCCAAACACTGTTCAAATGATTGATTAGTCTGTCTAGCCTTTTTACTTACACGGCTTACTTATCATGTCAGTGTGACTGAAGCTTACTTTAATAAGAAGGACCCCAATAGTCCCTCGTCTCTCTTGCAGTACAATAATGGCAGCCATTTGTGGCACTGGCTAGCTAACACTTCTCCCACAGTAGTAAATATTTAAACTTACAGCCAGTTGCCATGGCAGCAGGTCTCTTGGCTTTCCGACCAGAGTGGCCTTCCTTGTAAATCCAGTGTTGACACCTCTTCCAGCCTTTGGTGGATTTTAAAGCACATTCCCTTAACACGGCCCATAGGCGTAATTTACATTTACAAAACAGCTTCCATCCTTTTTCCGTTAGGATGGCAAACGACTCTTTCCGATCCCTAAAGTGGTGTCCATCATGCAGCGTCCGGATCTAATAGGTAGTAATAGGAACTAATATGGTGCTGGACAGTCTTAAAGTGGACATAGAACGGCTGAGTTGAGTATTGTACCTTGTTCTCTGATGTTAAAATAAAACATGTTCAACTTTAATTTATCAAAAATGAGCTCAAGCTTAATTAAAACCTTATATTTAGGCTGGGTATTTGGCAACCTAGACTGAACTAAAACTGCGTTGTGCTGTTTGACATCACATGTAGGCTTTGTTCTATTTCGCCCATGCTTTACTGGCTATTTCTAAGCGCAAGATTTTCATATGAAGGAGGGCACAGCCATGCCTCATGTTCATTATAGCCATGCATAACCACTCCTAATTCATCAAAGCCAAGGCAGAAATGGCTTTCCATTCTATGTCTCCTTTAACATACTTTTTTTATTTGCAAGCAGGTCACATGACAGAGACAAAGGCAACAAGAACAATACAAAGTACAGCACAAAGATACACAGATAAAAAACCTGGAACACGCAAGTATGTCTTCTAACATACTTAAATACAATGCAACAAGGTGTCTCCTCACAATCTTGTGCTTCTACTAGAGGTGAATGTGATTATGACCAGCGTGAAAGTCTGTGAAGATGTTTATGGGGTGCAGCTCCTGCTGACCATGATCAGGGATAGCAGAGCCTTAAGCTCACACTAATTTTTTGATTAAAAAACAAACACCAGGCCACGAGCGTCACTCTTACCGTAACTGATTTTACATTCGGCGCAGGGACAAGGAATTTTAAAACACAGAGTGACCTTTTGGAAATGTCATGAGATTGCAAACTAAGGTACAAGGTAAGAAAATAAAAGTGAAAACTCTATTACATTTATGGAAGAAAAGTTTTTTGTTTTTTTTTCTTTTCCCATACCAAACGTTAGCCTTTTGTTTTAATCTTTATTTTAACAAATTAATGTTTAATGAATTTGAATGAATTAATTTCATTTTTTTTTATTGTGCAGTATCCACCACACAAATTTCCTTCAACATGCTATACACGATACTTAGATATAGTCATGAAAAAAAAAAGATGTATGCCCTTTAGAAAGAATCTCCATAGAATCATTGTTTTAGGGAATAGAACACCATTTATGTGTTGCATTTGTTTCCAGTTTGTTCACCTCTAAGATCTTCGGCCCAAGAGGCACATGACAACACACACAGAATATATATTCGTAAGAAGTCCAGGCATGGAGACTTTTTTGGCACAGTAATTACACTGTAGTTCCTCTACAAATAATGTAAAGTGTTATTAGAACATAGTTTCATCCCAAATTAATTCTCATAACCTGTAAGCAGCTTTTCCAGGCAAAAACCTTGATGTCAATAACATGCTTCCATTTATTTAAAATGCATGACACTGTTGTGAGCTATTAAAAGCTGTTTGGGCAGCGAAATTTACTCAGCTACATGAAGCTGTGGACGTGGCGGCCGATCAAATAGCGAATCTAACGAATTACTCCCTCCGGAAGCAATCACATTAGGGAAGAGCAGATGACATCATGGCGGCAGCCTCTATAAGGTGACATAAGGCGTTACGCAAGGACACGTGTCAGAGACATACAGGAACTCTTCTTCACGAATGGACGGCTAGTTGGTGTTTGAGTCAGAAGCCGTGACCTGTGACCTGTGACACGGCACTCATTGGTTAAAAGGTGACTTCCTGACCTCTAGTTTTACAGTAATATCAAGCAAGCAGGCCTTAACAGATGGAGAGAAGTGCAGTGGGGGAGGGGTTGTTTATGTGTGTGTGTGTGTGTGTGTGTGTGTGTGTGTGTGGTGTGTGTGTGTGTGTGTGGTGTGTGTGTGTGTGTGTGTGACGTATGAATGGTCTTTGATTTGTGTGTGTGTGTGTTTGCATCTGTGTGTGACACATACATGGTCTAAGTATGTGTGTGTGTTTTCAGTGTGTGTACAGCATGGCTGAATCTGGTTAATGTGTGTATGTGAGAAAGAGAATAGGCTACAGTAAAGATCTGTTTTCTGTTTGCACTTTTACAACAGATGGACTTGGGCATTATGAGGGGGCTTTCTAAAGCCAGGCAGTCAAAACATAGGACTCATCTGTAGAACAGAGATTATGTCACAGAATGTTGTGAGGTATGTCAGAGATATTATAAACGCACTCCCATTAATGTCTGAAAACTGGTCATAGGAGAAACAACATTTTGTTGAAACAGAAGTTTCAACATTTTGTTAAAATCAACTTTTTTTCAGTTAAACCTTTAGCACCTTTTTTCTCAAAATAAAGAAGGGTGTCATTTCACAATATTCCAGCGTGACAGAATTGCCAAAATCTTATTTGACTGTGCCACAGGTTGTCAAAGCCACCGCGGGCACAGCTGGACACTGGCCATGCCTTATGACCTATCCACCCACTGCACAGAGGAATCTATGTTCATGTACATGCACCAGTGCTAACCCCATATAAACACTGAACTGGCTAGGCAGTCATCCATTAACCCTCCTGTCTGGTCTCAGCATGAACCCTGCTGTGGCAGAGGCCTTAAAATCACACACACACACACACGCACACACACACACACACACACACACACACACACACACAAACATACACAGATATATAGCTCACTTCCACCACTCTGGTCAAAGCAGACCAGCTCATGTAGATCATGATATAGGCTACTCTAACATTATGGCACCTGCACATCTCCTGCAGCTCCAACATTGCTTCTGTGCCTGATTCCATCTGTGGTGTGGTGACTAGTGACAGGAGACAGGTTTAACAGGCTCTCTCCATAGAATATCACATGGACATGAAGATGAATTTAGAAAGCTTGTTACTGCTGATGTCTTTGTCACATAATTTTAGAACTCATGTACTATCATTTGCCATCAAGCCAAGCCATTGGAGAATGTGAGAAAAAAAACAAAAACAAAGTATTGCTATGACAACATGGTGAATGAAATGCAATCCTATGTGCAGCTAAGATACAGAGCCAGATCTCATCTGATAAATGTAACATGTACAGATGGACTTACACCAGCAGAGAGTGTGCATGTTTTTTTTCAGTTGAGATTTTGCATTTCATATTCTTCTTGAACTGGCCATTTCTCCACAGTGAGCTACGTTGGATGTGAATCTTGTTGGTAAGGGGATGTGGGAGGATCAGGCTTTTAGCTCCACTCTTGATTACACAACAGCTGCCCACAACATAGCCTACTGCAAGCAGCATACAGTGCCTCATCGACACTTACATTTCACATATTACTATTGCAGAAAGCAGTAGTCATACAGGGTCATACAGGGAGTGTGTGTGTGTGTGTGTGTGTGTGAGAGAGAGAGAGAGAGAGAGAGAGAGAGAAAGAGAGAGAGCGTTAAAATGAAGCATTTCTGTGGAGAAACAGCAAGAGTAATCCAGTATACCAAAACAAATATTCTGCAGCATTACTCCTTAATTTTCCGTGCCCAGGAAATCCCCCTTTGGGATTTAAGTTCACTTGAGGAATGACACATAATGGATGTCTGCTCTGATCTTCTGATGGTGCTTATTGGTATTGGCCACGTAAAGGTCACTGTAAGCAACGACAGTTAATATATCTCCGGCAAAACTTGGACAGAAGGCTTTGTCTGATCTCTGGTCTAGAATGTATTGGAATTTCAGTGTCTGGTTAGATTCCAATTAAGTTCCAATGTGTTTTTCCCCTGTGGCTAATTAATTTTCCTAAATACAGTATTTTTAGACGTAGATCTAAACTCATTTAAGCATTTCAAAAGAGAAAGCCCACCACCTGCAGCTCCCTGTGTGTGATCGCTCAATTCATGCATTGCTTTTGATAGTGGTTATGATAGTAATTAGAATCCCAGGCCAGGCCATACATACTGATTTATGACAGTATGAGTGCAGTGTATAAATTAATCAGGATAACAGTTAGAGAGAGGGTGACAGATTGAGTAATTGACTGAGTGACCCCTCTAACATATTCTTCAGTCTTCCATTAATTTTGCTATGAAATTAATTTCTGTGAACCGCGACATTTGTGAACTGACTTTTGGAGATTAACAGGCAACAGGCTTCCCAAATCACCTTTAACTATGCACACCATTACAGCGATAAGAGGCAGGCCTAGAAACCTTGGCTATAGATTCTGTTTTTTTAAACCAAGCCAAGAGATTAAAAAAACTTCTTCATTAAACCAAGCTACATAGGCTACAACTACCGCTGTGTTGCATTGAAGCGTTTGTCATTGTGATTTACGAGTCTTCGGCTATCTCTGGTGATTTAAGAGATGCAATGAAGGCCAGAGCCAAATGAGCGTAAGCATCAATAATACATGATCTGCAGCAATGCGAGCAAAAACACGACCAGCAGCGATTGCTATAGTGTGCCTCCCCCACGTTTTATTCAAGCTGGAAACAAAAACAGAACTTGGAGTCCCACAAATAGATTCACGTAGGCTGTCACGTAGGCTGTTATTTTCTGGAATGAAGTACACTAGACTAGACTAGATCGATGGTGCAGCAACAAATGCCCCTTCATTCGTCCTATTACAGATTCGTTACAAATCGCGTTGTGCACAAGTCGTCGGACTGTACAGTGACCAGCACGCATGAAACCGTACCAGTGATGTATCTGCATCGGCGTCCGTCCCCATCTAGAAGGAACAACCCAGTTCTTACTGTAGAGGGTGGTGGGCGTGTACAAAGTATCCAATATTAACCAGGTGCTATTCATTTACATTTCCCTGTACTATCTCTCCATGCCAGCTAGTCCGTCCACCGTCGTCCACTGCGCCGTGCTGGTGCCACCTACGTCACGGGGAAACTAACTTCACGATAACAATGCTGAGACGGAAAGCAGCACTTTGGATAGCGTCCGTCTAGATTGATTCCTTTCAACCCCATCCATGGCTCCCGCTTCGAGTTGCGATCAGTAGAGCCACTGCGTCTCTACTCTTCGCCTGCTCTAACAGATTTTCGGCACAGGGTGTTGACAAGTTATTTTTAAAGGGTCCAAATGGCTGGACACGAATGGGAGGACTGGTTCGAGAGAGAGGAATTTATCGGGCAGATCAGCGACATTCGTGTGCAGAACCTTCAAGGTAGGTGGACTGAAAACAGACCATGTGAAATCAGAGGAACTCACGTTCCCTAACCCCCAACCCACCGTATCCGTGCAAATTCAAACACCTTTTGGAATTTCCGTGAAATTTGTGCACTTTCGACACCGGTTACAAATGTAACCGTTCGGTTTTCATGTATAAAGAAAATGTTGCATATGCCGGGTCTGTGGGCATGCTATACTGCCGCCACTACTCTCCTCTTTCCTCCGGAGATACGAGTCGGATCTCCCTGTTTGTTTTCACCTACAGGCTAACGTCCAGCCTCACCCTATAGACTAACCTGATGATCACGAACACTATTTGTGATATATTGTAGGGTACAACATTATTCTCTCCTCAGTGTTAACGTCAAAACGTGCTGAATCAAGTCGTGCAAGTTCTTGCACTGTGTGATAAAATTGTAGTAGCCTAATCCAGGAGCAGCAACCGGTAGAGGTTTAGACTATGGGCCACTTTTTGCTACCGAAAGAAGTTCAACTTTTTTAAAAGTCAAGAGCAACAAGGTTTGTTTTAGATTACTGCTTTTCAAAAGTTAACCGATTTATACGGCTGCATAGCTACAGATGTTAGTTCAAGTGGCCTGTGTGGATAAAATCGCTTTAACGAGAGTAGGCAGACCATTGTTGTCCCGAGGTCAGTCACCGGGGCATGCCATGCTTGCATTATGGTTTAGGGCTTCCATACTGTAGTCATATTTCCGCCGTGTGTTTGCTGATGTTTTAGTTGCCCGCGGCCCTTCTTTGCACACTTTCGTGTGCACACCACTACAGCACACATATATTTCGGTCAATATTTAGGAAAAGCCTCGAAAAGGTCCTACGGGAGACACACAGACATCTGTGCAGAACATCACCCCTCGCAAAGACATATTCTGAAATCATGAGCGACGCACCCTGTTATAACATTCAGGCATCGCACTCCCCCTGGAGCGAATGCTTCTGAGCCACCTTGCAGTGTTCCTCTTGATTTGGCCACGCAGCTAAGCAAAGCAGTTGCGATCAGTGCTTATTGACACCTGGGAATATAAGCCTTGCCACCTCTGTGATGGAGGGAGAAGGGGGGCAGAAAGATGAAACACTGCAGAAAACAATGCCCCCGGGCAGATTACATAACACGCTCACAACAGAGTAGGAGCGATGCCCTCTACATTAGAGAGCTGGTATTTCAGCCCTGTGAAGTATTCCCACTCATAGTATGGAGCTCTGGAGGGACCCACTGCTAATTAGAATTCAGGCCTGTCCCCCTCTCTCTCGTGCTGTGCGGGTGGGTAGAGGAGAGGAGAGGAGGGGAGGGAAGCATTCAGTACTCAGCCGATAGGAAATATGGAGATTCACTAGTTGGCATAGGCAGCCACTCAGCATGCTTGGCACACAGTGTGTCGTACCTACCCTTTGAGGAGAAGCACCAATGGTACTATCGTTTGTCCGCTTTTGTAACGATGCAGACACTTCCAGTGGCTTTGTTTGGATTAAGTAACCATCATTTTTTAACTTGTGTTACACAACAGGACAGGTTTTTATTATGGGCTTTGTGGAAGTGTGAAGAGGTGGTCCTGGTCCGGAAACAGCTTTCCGGACTCTCAGGATGATCCGGCGTAAACTGTGTACTTAAGAGAAAGCTGAAACAGTGACGTTGTGCAGGACCTCACCTGTCATGGCTGACATGACACACAAATCTCTCCAGCAACTCTGGAGTCAGACAGAGCAGACTTAAATAAAAGAAAAAGAAGAGAATGCTGCCAACATGGCGGCATTTAGCTCAAAGACCTAAACATCTGCTCAAGTGTTCTGAAGTGTTGAACCAACGCCAGCATACTTTGACAGAAAGTTCAGAGAGAACAGAGAGAGAGAGAGTGAGAGAGAGACAGAGAGAGAGAGGGAGACTTTGGTGCACTTGACTCTGTGCTTTGGCCAAAATGAGTGCTGGGCTGTGAGGCGAGAGATTTTCATTCACTTTGATGACTGAGAAATTACTCTACACACCGACCCAAATACCGAGACATACACACACACATGCACACACACACATACACCCCCCCCCCCCCACACACACTGTTTCACTATTTCTTTCCCATGCGCACGCTCACACACACACACACTCACATAAAGCTAAATGATTTGAATGCACTAGTCCATATTAGGGGATTATTGGGGCCAGAAGAGAGAGCTGTGGAGGGGGGTGTGGTGGGGGACAGAGTGCTCTCTGAGTGCTGCCTGGGCTCAGCTTGAAGTTTTTATTAGGGCAGCGCTAATGGGAGTGTTTTCTGGGGCGTTGTGTGTGTGTGTGTGTGGAAGAGGGGTCGGGGGTAAGTTTAGTGAGGGGGAGGGGGTGGCTGGACAGGACAATAGAGTCTTGTGTGGCTCACTTGTTCCCCCTAACTTTTCTGGGCCCTTTTTTATGGTGTGACAGGCCCCACTCCTCAGGCAAGACGAGTAACCCGGATCAGATGTTCACTTTTCTGTGGGCGGCCCACGGCCCCTGGCCCTGTTCCTGGTCTGTCTTGCTCTTTGATTCCCTTCCTGAGGTTCTTCTCTGTTTATCTAAGTGTTGTGAAATCGCTCCAGGGACACACTCAGGGCTAGGTAACTTTGTTCACGAGCAGAAACACATTGTCACAGCGCTGCAGAGAGAGGATAAGTCGAGCCTTGTCTCATCACGTTGCATAAGATCTCTCTGTCTGACATCACCTTTTTACTTTATCAGACAGTTTTTTAGACAGCATTTCAACATGGACAATCTATCGTGTTTTTTTGGTGAGTTTGATAGTATCTGAGCACAAAGAGAATCTCCCCCACACACCACACACGCAGAATTAAGCTTTGTTTGTTGTGTTGTTGTGTTGTGTTTTGTGAGGGGGGATGTTTGCAAGGCTGACTTACTCACACCATAGCCTATCTCTATTCAGTTTTCAATGCTATGTAGTCTGGAAAGCTTTAGTCGAGAACACTCGAACACAATCATTCCCTTTTCACTCAGTAGAATATTAGTCAGTTGTATGCGACGACAAGGAGATTTAACACTACCATTATACTGACCAGATATTATCATAATTGGGTTTCTCTGTATGTTGTGTGTTGAATTAATCGAAAAGCACTGACACAATTGAATTAGTCGCCAAGTGTTTTACTATAAATCCCTTATTCTCAGCATTGGTGCCTGGAAGCTCCATCCCAATGTATGGATTTATGGGTTATCGTTACATCCATAGTCAGTTGATTTACACAAGCCATCTGTGAAGCTGTTTTACATGAGAAGTCTGTGAGAGAGGAAGTGTCAGCACGCCTGTTAGCGGTTGGTTTTAAAGCACCTAATCTGCATGAATAGGATGTAATTCTGGCTAACACTCATTACTGATGCACCTCACCCAGAGTCAAATCCATAGGAGAATCCCCGGGTCTCCCCAGTGCAAGCAGTGCATTTGGTGGAGAGGGAACACCAGACTAGAGGTTACATAAGAGTTTTTTGAACCACTTGCCTGTGTGGGTGTCAGTGGGACCAGATAATCTGTCACCTCTCCAGTTCCTCTCTGGAGCAGGCAGCTCTGAAAGCCATGGGGAACCCCCCTCACCCCCCTAGAGCGCAGGGGTCTTCCCTCTCTACTCCTCTTCTATCTGGACACACGGAACTCCATCAGACTCGGGAACGTCAGAGCCTGTCCTTCAGAATTCTGCTGAGGAGCTAAACATGCTGTGGTTAGAGAGGAGAGGAGAGGAGAGGAGAGGAGAGGAGAAGAGAGGAGTGGAGAAGAGGTTCTCTATATTTAGCTCAGGCTTTCTCTGTCTCCTCCACCTTTCTCTCCGCCTCTTCCCTTCCCTCTGTCTCTTATTTTCCTTAGGTCTATCTCTGTTTTGTCTTCTCTCTCTCTCTCTCTCTCTCTCCGCCTGCACACATGAGTGGATGTCTGCTGTGATGAGTGCTGTAGCTAATAAGTATGCAGCTGAAGCTGTGTGCAGCAGACCTTTCTCTCCTCTCTCTCTCTCTCTCTCTTCTCTGTCTCCCTCTCCTCTCTTTTTCTCTTTCTCTTCTCTTCTCTCCTCTCTCTCTATCTTCTCTCCTCACTCTTTCTCTTCTGTCTCTCTCTCCTCTCTTTTTCTCTCCTCTCTCCCCTCCTCTTTCTCTCTCTCTCCTCTTCTCTCTATTTCTCTTTTCTCACTCTCTCCTATCTCTTTCTCTTCTCCCTCCTCTCCCCTCTCTCTCTCTTCTCCTCTCTGTCTCTCTCCTCTCCTCTGCGCTGCGGTGGGGCTCTTATGTAAGCCACGCTAACCATGTGTTTGACGCCAGCCCTGCTTTCACCTTCACATACAAACACACACACACACTCACACACACACACACACACACACACACAAACACACACACACAAACACACACACACACAAACACAGACATATCAGCACCTGCAGTATCTTCACTTGTGTGTGATTACCTGTTTAAAGCTATAGCCAGCTCATGGGTACAATAATTAGCCTACCTTATAAGTAAATGTTAAATTGCTGTAAATTACATGCTACCAGATATGCTGCAATCTGATTGGCCCTCATGGATATTGGGTGGAATGCCTGATGAGCAGCCTTGACAGTGCACAGCAGAGCATGTAAAGATGACTGTAGATTATTTTGATGGCCTGATTACGTATCGTATGACTCTTGAAACTATATACTGAAATGTATTACATTCTATTGTAAATCAAGGCTTTATTATATATATATATATATATATATATATATATACCCTTGATGCAGTTACAGGCAGTATTAAAAGTAGGTCATTACTGCTGGACTAGTTGGAGTGCCCCCCTGCTGTGATGAACGCAGGACAGGCAGCTGTATAATGTAATATGCCATTCTGATAATACACTTTTATCCTGCCATTAGAGCACTAGGCTTTTAAGATGACCACTTTAGGCTTCCATCCATTAGTGGTCCTAGCATGTGTAAGCCAAAGTCCACTACAAACCACCACCACCACGACCACCACTACCACCTCCAGAGCCCAACCTTTCTGGAGGAACATCTGAAATATCTTCAAGATGATTGTGTCTCTTTTAGATGAAACGCTGGCAGATGGGGTATAACAATAACGTCATAAAAACGTTATTCTTAATGTTGTGTTTTACAGTTGGGCGTACTGCCTGTGAACCTGATGTAACAGTAAACGTGAGGTCAGGGGCAGTGAGGTCATTCTTTTGTTTCTTGATCTGAGCATCAATAAAGCGAATCCTGCTTTATTAGTTGCAGGTGTTTCTGCTGTTCAACAGTCTGGACTATAAGTATGGCTGAACACGGTAAACATTCCTGTCCCTCTTTGCACAGGAGAGACTTTCTCCGGGCTCTGGGCTTGGCTTTTAGAAATAGTCGTTCTTGTGAGTGTGTGTGTGTGTGTGTGAGAGAGAGAGAGAGAGAGAGAGGGTGTCTTTCCATTGTCTGGCAGACCTGTAAATCCTTGAGTTCAAATTCGCCCCTTTTCCACATGTGATTCCCAGGGAGAGGAGATGGATGAAGACGCCTAATGTCTTAACATGGCCTGTACATCACTTCCCTTATCATAGGCATAAGGCTTATGTAATCTGGCTGGGGGTTGTGGATTTGCATGGATGGGATTGGGAACAAATGTCGGCTAGCTGTGTGGCGGGAAAACAGCTAATAACAGATGATGAAATTCTTGGCTAAAGCAGAGAAAGTTCAGTGGCATTTTAACTCAAGTGTGTCACAGACAAGGTTACTGCCTCAGCTCTGCACTAGACGTGAAACATGGCAATCACAGTCTTGGAACAAGGGAAGGAATCTTTTGGGGTGTATCACAGTCCAAAAATAAGGTGGAATCCAGTGAGGTCACGGATGTGGAACTCCAGCAGTCATTTCTGCTAACGATTAAACAATCACGACCCCTGTGGCCATAGGCCTAATTCATTCTTCCAGTGACATCACAGTTGAAACTGTGTTGTAATTTCCTATTGACTTTGTCCCACTGAACATGTTCGAGTCTCTGTGTGTGCTAATCAAGAACAGATTGGTGAGGGACCCCAGAGAGGAACTCCGTAAGATGCAGTATTTAGTCAGTGTTACAACCATGTTACTGCGCTATCCAAATGCAGTTTTGTGTAATATATACACTGGATATTTTCACAAGCATACAGTAGATTTCTGTCCAACAGCTATTGTCCTTCTGTATTTTATTTTATTTTTTTTTAGTAAATATATCACCTGTGCTGTTACTGTAACTATGTATTAATAATGAGAAGGATATTGCTGTTGTTGCATGACTGCAGTGGGAGCATATACTAGGTCATGTGAAGTTGTGGCATAAGCCAGTCTCACAGTGCTGGAAATCTCATCTTATTCTCTGCACACGTACGCAGTGTTGTCATGCCCCAGAGTGAGAGGGGTACCAGCAGACAGGATGCAATCTATCTGGAGGATAGACTTGGTAGCGCTAGGGAGGAGGGCTATCTCTGTTTGATGTGGATGCTGCACACAGAGGAAATGGACTTGGAACGAGAGATCAGCCGCAGGCTTTCCCAGCTCCCTTCCACATTTGAATTGGTTTGCACTACGCTTTAATTGGCCGTTGCTGGAGACTCTTTCAGTAAGAGATTACAGTGAGAACCTGTCGCTGGTAGCTTGTAGCCACAGGTGCAAAGCCACTCTGTAAGATGGATGATTTCTTGTCGGTTTAGCCACCAACTGTTTTTCAAACTGCAGTGCTGTAAGCTTTGGGATTGGTATCTATTTAACTGTCTAATTGAATGTGTGTATAGGGGTGTTGCGAGGCTATCCAGCAATGCATTATACATATCTCTGTTGTTGAGATTAATGCTATGATCCATGGTGTTGCTAACAAATGTTTAAATGTTGGGTTTATTCTTGTTTTGTCCTGGATTAATCCTGGTCACATTACCTACACCTACCAGTTGCAGAGTCATTAGAGGGTGTTAGTGTTTGGATAGTGTTTGATCACACCAGGATGTGTCGAGTTGAGCTCAGGAAGTGGCAAATTTGCCAGTCAGTGCCAGATCTGCTTGAGATGCAAAAATCAGAATCATGATTGTTACTATAGTGTAGTAAAGATTCAAATCAAAGAGCTTTGGAGTGATATGAAGGTGTTAACATGAGACAGGCACACAGCTGTTTGATGACGGCACAGCACAGTGCATAATCGGAACACTTTTGCTTTGTCAGGACAACGTGTACTTGTTAGACTGTGCTGCATGAGGAAGATATTTGGTATCACTTTACTTGAGGTTTTACATTAGATTGGCATGTTGTTGGCACCTGTCGTAAACATGACATGGCACATATCATGAACATGTTATTAAGTGTCATTCGGTTATTCTAATATCTGATCCCCAAACAGTGTCAACTTACATTCAAAAATCTGAATGACATTTAATGACCACAGTCATAAACATACAGCAAGTGTCATCACATGTTCAATATATGTGTTATGTCATGTTAATGACAGGCTTAAGTCAGTCTTATGTCAAAAAACCTCAAAAGTGTAACTATACAGTTTTTACCCCCAGATATTTGAAAAAGTTGCAACACACCATTTCATCAGCTCACCTTGTGTTGGGGTGTGTGTGGTTCTCATTATTTGGGTAGCTGTTAAGGCAAGCACAACATGTGTTGGTTTCTTTGCCTGAGAAATGGACAATTGTCATAGTAGCAAACACGTTCTCAAAAATATAGCTGTCCTCCTTAAAAAAAACTAAAGTGTAGATGAGCTTTAAAATGGATTTCACAGGAAGCAAGCATTTCAAATTCTACAAGTAGCATTTCAAGTACATACGATAACACTCAGGATTCCCTACAGAAAAAAAACGAATAGTGAATAGTGAATAATATTGAATAGTGGGGCACAGGTTAAGGTGTGCCATGGGTATCAAGAGTTTTGCAAACACTGCATGAAGCATGCTGGTATTGAAAATGCAAGATTACAGAAAAAAGAGAACCTCCTGTACACAGCCAGCCAGAACATTCAGTCCTGTGTATTACCGTGCTCCTAAATCACTGAGCCCACACACTGAAATGTGTTATCAGAATGTGTGTGTCTATGTGCCTCCTTTCTCTGCTCCTCCTTTCCCCTTCTTCCCTCCCTCCCTCCCCCTCCCTCTCTCTGTCTCTCTCTCTTTCTTTCTTTTTGCCTATTATGAAAGTGATTGTGCACTTTCAATAGTGAGTTGGTAGAGTTGCGTAGGAGGTGTGCCTGGACGTCTGGGGGCTCTGGCTGAACCAGTGACGAGCGGCCGCCCCGTGGCTGCTGTCTCTTAATGGGCATGCAGTGGGCAGGACCTCCTGCTGGCCCCTGGTCGGGGCCGAGTGGAAACGCACTGTGGGCGAGAGAGAGATGGATTGATTCAGGATTCCTGCTCTGACTGTGCTCTTGGAAATGAACTACAAGTGTGGAGCAGAAGAGCGAGGATGGAGGAATTTCCTCCTGTTTTCCATTTGTGTGTGTCTGTGTGGGTGTGGGTGTGTTTGTGCTTGTGTGTGTGTCTGTGTGTTTGTGCACGTGTATGTGTGTGTGTGTGTATGTTTGTGACTGTGTATGTGTGGGTGTGTTTGTGTGTGTCTGTGTGGGTGTGGGTGTGTTTGTGCTTGTGTATGTGTGTGTGTGTGTGTGTGTGTTTGTGCACGTGTATGTGTGTGTGTGTGTATGTTTGTGATTGTGTATGTGTATGTGTGTGTGTGTGTGTTTGTGCTCGTGTGTGTGTGTGTGTGCTCATGTGTGTTTGTGTGTGTATTTGTGCTGGTGTGTGTGTGCATATTTGTATAACAGTGTCTTAGTAACATATCAGTTGGTTTCACCTTCTATTAAATTTGCACTGCACTGCAAGTGTTTTGCTTTGCGAAATCACATAATTAATAATGCAGATTTACATAAGGGTGACCCAGGAATATTGCAACCACACAGCCTCCATCTCCCATCAATTTTCTGCAGATCTGTCAGCTAATCGTTCCTCCAGGAATGTTAATGATGTTTGCGCAGGGCTCCACTGTTGATCCATCTTGCTTCTGGGTGACTTCTGCGAGCGAGCATCACTGGAGACGGCGAGCGACTGAATGGATGATTGATTGGCCTGTGGCTGTGCCCTGCACGCCGTCTCAGCTGCTGAAAACACTCTTTGCATGGCAAGCAAATGGAGCTCATGTGACCGAGTGGGCAAAGTCCTGCTGTGTTAGTCGTGAAAACGATGCACGCAAAACAATGGACGATACGTGCACGTCTGTGTGTGTATACAACATGCGCACACATACTAACACATGCACACACACACACACATTGTACCCTTAGGCATTGCACACAATGCAAGTGTCTCTCTCTCTGCTAGCTGTATTCAGTATGCTAAAGGATTGTTTGTACATCTGCAGAGTTTGAAACTAGAGCACAGTACAACAATGTGGAAACAAATTTGTGGCCAAGCAGAGATATGATCGGAGATACCTAGATATGATGCGGTCTGCCTTCTCTTCCACTGAATTTTACATTGGCAACCTACTGCAGCCTTATTTATGGAGGCAGAACGATTCTTATCAGATCTTTGAAATGTGTGTATTGTGTTTTGGAAAAGTGCCGTGAGCTCAAAACGGTGTGTCATGTTGCTATCACACAAGCGCTTTGCGTGGATACAGTCAGTCCTCATGTCATATTTTGTATCATCATTTCATAAGAACCGCATCACAGTGTAAAGTAGATGACACCATCAGGGTGAAGGCACAAGAGCCTGGCTTGCGGGTAACTTGTCTGGGTAAACTCTTCTTCTGCTCAGATGAGAAGCGCTGCAGAAAACCTGCACCACATCTGAGAGGGAGAGAGGGAGCACTCAGTGCAGAAAAATGAAGGAAAAAAATATCTGAGTCTGGGTGACACGTGGTGGAGAAACAGCCCCTTTAGGCAGGAAGAGGAGAAAAACACGCACACACACAAACTTGGACCCACATGCACGCACACACACACTCTCTCATATGCACACACACACACACACACACATAGAAATGAGAGGGGAAAAAAGGGGTCAGGGGGCTGGGATTGGGTTGTGCAGACCTGTGTCCTTTCATTTTGAATGGCCTCAACACTCAAACCTGCTGCTCCTGCAATCAAACAGCGGTTGAAGCACGACAGTGACAGAGTACAGCAAACGTTTCTCTTGGCTGAAACTGCTGGCATAATTAAGGTTGGTCAGTCAGCTGGGGCTCTCTGGGATCTGCTGGGGTAGTACGTCTCTGAAGATGACCTCGGGTGACCCCAGACACTCGCAGTCTGTGAGGTGTGCTGTTTTCATCTGAACCATTGTTTACAGAATGCCTGCATTATGTAACAAAAACAACAACAGTAATAACAACTTCAAAAAAGAAACAGCTGATCCCAGCAAAACCAAAAAACAGGCATAAATGCGCAGAACCCAAACAGGAACTCTGATAAATGGGGTCATCAAACGGGGTCATTAGCCTCTCTCTCTCGCTCTCTCTCTTTCTCTCTCGCTCTCTCTCTCTCTGCCCTCTCACCCCCTCAGCTTTCTCACTCTCTCCCTTCATCCACCCCTCTCCTCTGCTCTTTTCTCCTCTTTTCTTCTGCCCTGGTCTGTACTGGCAGAGGGTTCAAAGCACGGCAGGCCTGTTGTGTTTCCATCCTGCCTATCAACCTGTAGGAGATGGGGCTGTGCAGAAGACCCAGGAGACCACCCCCCCCCTCTCTCTCTTCTCTCTCTCGCTCTCCTCTCTTTCTCTCTCTCAGTCTTTTACAAGAGGGACAGGGCTGTGCTGTGCTCTCTCTCTGTCTCTCTCCCCTCTCTCTCTCTCTCTCTCTCCTCTCTCTCCTCTCTTTCTCTCTCTCAGTCTTTTACAAGAGGGACAGGGCTGTGCTGTGCTCTCTCTCTGTCTCTCTCCCCTCTCTCTCTCTCCTCTCTCTCTCTCTCTCCTCTCTTTCTCTCTCTCAGTCTTTTACAAGAGGGACAGGGCTGGGCTGTGCTCTCTCTCTCTCTCTCTCTCCTCTCTCTCCTCTCTTTCTCTCTCTCAGTCTTTTTCAAGAGGGACAGGGCTGTGCTGTGCTCTCTCTCTGTCTCTCTCTCTCTCTCTCCTCTCTCTCCTCTCTTTCTCTCTCTCAGTCTTTTTCAAGAGGGACAGGGCTGTGCTGTGCTCTCTCTCTCTCTCCTCTCTCCTCTCTCTCTTCTCTTTCTCTCTCTCAGTCTTTTTCAAGAGGGACAGGGCTGTGCTGTGCTGTCTCTCTCTCTCTCTCTCCTCTCTCTCCTCTCTTTCTCTCTCTCAGTCTTTTTCAAGAGGGACAGGGCTGTGCTGTGCTCTCTCTCTGTCTCTCTCTCTCTCTCTCCTCTCTCTCCTCTCTTTCTCTCTCTCAGTCTTTTTCAAGAGGGACAGGGCTGTGCTGTGCTCTCTCTCTCTCTCCTCTCTCTCTTCTCTTTCTCTCTCTCAGTCTTTTTCAAGAGGGACAGGGCTGTGTTGTGCTCTCTCTCTGTCTCTCTCTCTCTCCTCTCCTCTCTCTCTTCTCTTTCTCTCTCTCAGTCTTTTTCAAGAGGGACAGGGCTGTGTTGTGCTCTCTCTCTGTCTCTCTCTCTCTCTCTCCTCTCTCTCTTCTCTTTCTCTCTCTCAGTCTTTTTCAAGAGGGACAGGGCTGTGCTGTGCTCTCTCTCTCTCTCCTCTCTCCTCTCTCTCTTCTCTTTCTCTCTCTCAGTCTTTTTCAAGAGGGACAGGGCTGTGTTGTGCTCTCTCTCTGTCTCTCTCTCTCTCTCTCCTCTCTCTCTTCTCTTTCTCTCTCTCAGTCTTTTTCAAGAGGGACAGGGCTGTGTTGTGCTCTCTCTCTGTCTCTCTCTCTCTCTCTCCTCTCTCTCTTCTCTTTCTCTCTCTCAGTCTTTTTCAAGAGGGACAGGGCTGTGCTGTGCTGTGCTGTGCTGGAAAAAGGCCCCTTGTTATTAGCCAGACCTGGATTAGAGTGAAGCCAGCAGGGCTGAGGCAAAAGCCAGATGCTCCCCTGCCTGCTGTGGTGCTGTATGCATTTGTGTATGTGTGTGTGTGTATGTGTGTGTGTGTGTGTGTGTGTGAAGCGTTCTATGAAAAACACACACAAAAAATGCATTTTCCTCATCACTAGATGAATGTAATCAATTGAAAGTCCTTCTAGGTGAAGACATCAATACCTTAGAGCTTATGGCTCAATACATTTCGATGTGTCCCAATATTAGAGAGGACACATAATGTAGGGTGTGGACAAGGGACAGATATCGTAATTCTCTTATTCTCTCCCTGTCTCATCCTAGTCTCCTTACATTTAGTCACCCTTTACTAACTTACTTTAACAGCCTTCTCCTCTCTACCCTCCACTCTTATTTATTATGAACTCCTTTATGTTTATTATCCCTTTTTCTTTGAATTCATGTATTTTTTTCTGATATATATTTCTTGTCTACTTTTAATATGCTCTAATATGCTAAATATGCTTTAACAATGTTTTTTTGTCATATCAATAAAGTCTTTGGATTGAAAATTGAATTGAATTGAGAGAGAGCACAGAAAGAGTGTATGTATCTGTGTACAAAAGAAAGATAAAGATAGAGAGGAAGAGAGAGTGTGTGTTTGACAGAAAGAGAGGGAGAGAGTGTGTATGTGTGTGTTTGAGAGAAAGAGAGAGAGAGGATGAGAGTATGTGTGTGTGTGTGTTTGAGAGAAAGAGAGAGAGAGGATGAGAGTATGTGTGTGTGTGTGTGTTTGAGAGAAAGAGAGAGAGAGAGGATGAGAGAGTGTGTGTGTGTTTGAGAGAGAGTGTGTGTATGTTTGAGAGAAAGAGAGAAGGATGATGAGAGAGTGTGTGTGTGTCTGAGAGAAAGAGAGAGAGAGGATGAGTGTGTGTGTTTTAGAGAGGATGAGAGTGTGTGTGCGTGTATGTTTGAGAGAGAGAGAGAGAGAGTGAGAGAGGGTATGTGTGTTTGAGTAAGGATGAGAGTATGTGTGTGTGTATGTTTGAGAGAGAGAGGGTGAAAGAGGGTATGTGTGTTTGAGAGAGGATGAGAGTGTGTGTGTGTGTATGTTTGAGAGAGAGAGGGTATGTGTGTTTGAGAGAGGATGAGAGTGTGTGTGTATGTTTGAGAGAGAGAGAGAGGGTGAGAGAGGGTATGTGTGTTTGAGAGAGGATGAGAGTGTGTGTGTATGTTTGAGAGAGAGAGAGAGAGAGGGTGAGAGAAGGTATGTGTGTTTGAGAGAGGATGAGAGTGTGTGTGTGTATGTTTGAGAGAGAGAGAGAGGGTGAGAGTGTGGTGATGACATCCATTTTTATGGTGTGCTATTTATTACTCTCCTGCAGACCCTCTCAGAAGGACGTGGTGATAAATGGCCACTTCTCTCTGATAACGTTTGTCATCAGGGCTCCCTAAATTCTGCTCTGTGCCAGACTGTGGGCGAGGATCCTAGATACCCGGGGCGCTTAGTTTGGACCTCAGGACCAGTCTGTCTCTCTCTCACTCGCTTTCTGTCTCTCTTTTGGTATGCAACTAAAAGAATCGAAAGAGACAGACAGCCTCTGAGCTACAGATTTGCGCTGTGTGATACATCCCTCATGCTGTGTGACTTTCTTTCAATCCCTCTTTTTCACTCACGAGAATAGGAAATCAAGAGGGCCATACACAGCAGATAGACACAGCAGATATCCAACAGTACAGTACAGTCAAGGATCCCAATACTGTTATATGTGAGGACACTTTCTGAGTCCATCAGAGTAGCAACCACTCAGAATACTGAAGATTGTGGCCTGAATCCACCCTTGTACTGCACTACTGTGTGGAAAGGCCAGCTCAGTTTCTCTTGGACATGTTATAAAGTTTTATAACAGATTCAGTCACTCTTGGATCCCCCAACCCATGGATTTGCTCTTCTTGTGAATGTACCCCATTGTGCCTCCATGATTTTGTGTGCGTATGTGTGTGCTTAGACTACCTCCTGGACCATTAGGTCATTATTCCACGGTGGAGCAAGTCCACTTATTGATTCCAGAAAATGGCGGCGGCGCCCAGAGACTCGTTCTCTTCAGTGCTGAATAATTAATGGTAGAGACAGTTCTTCAGCCTCATGCAGTCACTGTCACAGAGGATGCAGTCAAATCACACACATGCCATCAGTACGCTGCTATTTTGCCAGCAGGCTTCATTGTGTTACCATTGTAAAAGATAGAGAGAGAGAACATTTCTTCAGTGGGGACAAATATCTTGTACAATCAGAGACGCTCTCCAAGGAATCACTTTGGCTTCTTCTTTCCCTTCTTCTCTTCCCTGGTCTACACATCTTTGTTTCACATAAAGGGTTCCAAAGACAAACACACAGTCAGGCTTATTCACACACACACACACACACACACACACACACACAGCCTGCACAAATAATGTGGTGTAGACTCCAGCTGTTACCAGAGGTAGCTCTTTACTCCAATTCAATTCAATTCAATTCAGTTTTATTTATACAACGCCTTTTACAATAGTACTGTCTCGTTACTTCATATATTAGTGCAGAGAGTCATGTGTTATTGCAGTCTCTCATTCCTCTCCTCTCTCCTCTTGTCTCATCTCCTCTCCTCCTTTTCCTCAGGACTCTCTCTCCTCTCCCTTCTTCTCCTCTCCTCTTCTCTCTCCTCCACCTTCCTCTTCTCTTCTCTTTTCTTCCCTGTCTCCACCTTCCTCTTCCTCATGTGTTACTGCAGTCTCTCCTTCCCTCTCATCTCTGTTTCGTTCGGCACCTTTCTTTTTTCTATCTGATCACACAGCTCTCAGCTGTCCATGCAAAGTCAAGCCAAAGCAAACTGTTTTGATATGTTTGTTATTCACGCCAGATAGGGTTATCAGATGCTTTGCGGTGAGATTGTGCTCTTAGACGTGCTCCATCACTTTCACTGCAAACATCCACAAATGTGTGCAGGACAGAATAGAACTTTTCACTAAGTGTGAAACTGAATCTCTCTGTGCAGATGTTCCAGCTAATGTGGATAGATGGAAATCTCTCATCTCTAGGTTGTCTAAACATGAATCATGTCTAAACTGAACTGTATTTTGAAATGGCAAGGTCAAGGCAGACGGATTAGTAACAGTCTGGTGGTGCTAAATATTTTCTTTCTTTTCAGCAGTTGCTTTCAGTTGATTGCTCTGAAATATTGAGACTGAGGCTTTTATAATGCAATGGTTTTCAGAATAAAAGATGTGGTTGTTTTATTCAAAGGCTCTGCAGTGGAGATCCTTTTACACTGGG
Organism: Tenualosa ilisha; assembly: GCA_015244755.2. Classification (NCBI taxonomy): domain Eukaryota; kingdom Metazoa; phylum Chordata; class Actinopteri; order Clupeiformes; family Clupeidae; genus Tenualosa; species Tenualosa ilisha. The sequence goes on from PYXC01000903.1 coordinate 670,445, forward strand.
AAGGGAAGAACATTTGTTGAAAATTGCTTTTTAACTAGCCAAAGAATCCTTCATCAGACTTTGCAAAGTGAAAATTTCAACAGTCATCTTTTACTGATGCAAAGAGTGCAAAGTGTGCAGTTAATCACAGAAGTTTCTAAAAAGACTGATTCATCAAGGCTGACTTCTCCACACTCTGCCCAGCTTGACACAGTGAAGTGCTAAACCCAATAAGGCCCATGGGTAGCAATTAAACAGCAGTGCTCTGTGCATGGAAACAGCCCCCAGTAGGCTGTGCAGCCTAAGCCATTTGAAGCTTCTTTTAATGACACTGTTGCACACCTCCACCAACACTATGTTGTGTTTACATGAGTAACGCATGCAAGGCCCAAGGGCTATGTGGGCTTACTTAGTTTAAACTACAGTAGTAACCAGTCATGTATTATTCTCAAGTCTGTCGCTGTTGATGTTGATGTTGATATTGGTCCTGTTTGTCTTGCAGTGGAGAGAGAACTCGTGCAGAAGAGGACCTTCACCAGATGGATAAATTTGCATCTAGAAAAGGTAACACTTAAAATAAGTATATATATATATATATTTTCTTTTATTGTGATACCTTAGTGAATAGACACAGGAAGTGAGTGGGAGAAAGAGATGAGGTGAGGTCTGGACTGTAGGTGGGACTCGAACCTGCTTGATTATGGTGCAGGTGCTGCAGCCAGCTGCGTCACAGCGCCCCCTACATGATCTTTGTATCTCTACATGGCAACCATGCAGAGTTAGCCTGCTAGTTATTGTTAGTGCTAACCATCATCAATTGGCTCCTGCTGTCTTGCATATGTTTTGTTTGTGAGACGAGGGGAGAGTTTCTCTCTCTCTCAGTAGATTTCCTAGTCATCTGTTTGCCCCTGTGACTGTCAGCAGGAAACGTGTATCCCTCCCCTTCATGCATAATGCATGTTCAGTGTGTACTAAAACATGCATCACAAGAGAGAGGGAAATGTGTGTTGCGTGAGGCATCCCCTGTATTTGTCACTCTCTATCTGCACTTGTAGCCAGGTGATTTTTTTAGCTACTGTTTACATAAGTTTGCATGCCCAAATACACTTGCACTGACACACACACACACACACACACACACACACACACACACACACGCATTGGAGTTTCCCAGCAGGCCTTGGGTGTTTCAGGTTTAGTGTTTCAGACAGCCTGCAGATGATAACACCCCTAGTCTGAGCACCATGGAGTACTGACAGAAAACAACCAATGATGAATCTTTTGTTTTGCTAGACAAAGGCCCTCTATTCCGTTACACAGTGTTTGGCGTCTAATCAAAACTCCGACCCACTAATTAACAATTACACGTTTGTTTCCTCTCGGCTGGAAAATGTGACGTCTAGCCTTTGAGCCAGCATTCACTGCAGACTGTATGACTATCTGTGGTGTGTCCAATAATAATTGAGTATTTGTTTGGTAAAACGTTGTTTTTTTCTGAAGGAAACAAATAAGGATGTAAACATAGAATGTACCAGGAGTTCTCAAACTTTTAATGCCTTTCCCCACTTTTGAAGGGGGAGAATTTTCACACACTAAATGCCTCCCCAGCGTGCTGAAAATGGTTGCAAAATAGGTCATTTTGGTGAACATCTTGTTTTTCAGATTCATTTCTCTTTCATAATAAAGCATTTCACCTCATGGGCCCGAGGTTATTTTCAGGGTAATTTCACCACTTTTACTTTAAGCTCTTATCTCAGTCATTATAAGGAAGGAGAGGGGCATGCAAGTAGAAATATCTTTTTATATTTGGATAGGGTGGCTTTTCTGGAATCTGGCAATATCATTATGGTGCCATACTGTTTGGCTTTGTAATTTTCAAAAATATAAGTACTGACAGAATATTGTACTCATATTTCGTGGCACTGATAAGAAAGGGGTGCACTAGACACATGGCTGCATCATAATCCACTCCATTGCTGCAAGGGTAACAAAACATTTCTGCATGTGCCTTGGCTGTATGAGAACACCAAATCCGAGAACAACTTTTGATATGAAAAGGAAATAAATAATTTTGTGGTGGGGGTGAAGACAGTGCAGAAGTTTGGTGATATCAAGACTAGATTAAACAGGCATCTCTTACCGTGGAGAGTAATTCTACACAGCATTGCAATCGGTAGGTTTTCCTGTTAATTTTGATATGCGGTATGCCTTATTTGAGTTCAGAGATCGCTTGATATTTCACCGAGATGAATGGGTGTGAGATTGACACAGAGCTGTTATACCAGTAATAGTGCTATTTGTGTCGTCATTTTGTCATTTCAAAGCTATTTTTTTCGCGAACCGTTCATCACAGCAACTAGCGTGTAACGCCGTCGGAAAGCTCTGTTCGTGCAGTTCCATGTGATATGCGCATGGTATCTGTGTGACCTCTGACCTGAAAACCTCGTGAGTAATGAATAACAAATGGGTGTTAATTCCGGCCGAATTGGCAGCCTTCGCTCTTAACCTTAGTCTTGCGCCCCACCTGTCATTTGCCCACGCCCCACATACTGAGAAACGACGCATTAGAGGGAGAATTAGTTTAGGTGCGGTCTTAATCAATGTGTGGGGAAAGGTTGTATGTAGGGATCAGTGTGGTCACGAGGTAATCGTTCTGTCCTGTCTCCTATGCTATCCTGTCTCCTCCCAGTGTAACCCTCCCATGGAGGTTCATGACCTGTTTCGTGATATCCAAGATGGACGAATTCTAATGGCCTTGCTAGAGGAGCTGTCCGGGTGTAAGCTGGTGAGAGTCCCAGAGTAATATAAAATTGCATTCACTAACATCAGAATAGCCCTTATTTCCATAGCAGTTGATAAACATGTCAGTTGTAGATGACAGAGTGAACACGTAAAATAATTCATGAGGTTCTAGTCAACAAATGAAACAAAGTTTGTGTGAACATGAATGATAATGTCTGAACGAAGATTTACATGGGTGTTAAAATGAGGAACTTGAAGACTTTCAGGTTGATGTGAATGAAGTAATGATCTTCAATTTTGGTTTCAGCTTCAGGGATTCAAACAGTCCTCCCATCGCATCTTCAGACTAAACAACATTGCTAAAGTCTTGTCATTTCTGGAGGAGAGAAATGTAAGTATATCACTGATGTGGAGCTCACACATGCATGGCATTGTGCATAATAAGAACACTTCTTGTGTGAGTCATCTCCTCTAACACAGGTGTGCTCTACCCGGACAGGTGAAACTCGTGAGTATTGACGCTGCTGATGTTGCCGACGGCAACTCGTCCATTGTTCTTGGCCTCATCTGGAACATTATCCTCTTCTTCCAGGTGAGCAGGACAAAGGGACCAGACTCCCCTCTCTATCATAATGTCCCTCTAATATAGGGCAGAAAGGAACGGTGCATGTGTTGAATTTGTTGACAACAAAGTTAATGGGAACCCCAATAAAGCCACTGAAATAAAGCCAGACTGATATTCTGTTGGACACCAATGGACTTCCTGTGTTTTGATAGGCAGATACACTGGTGTGGAGATCGACACACAGTCTTTGTATCTCTCTCTCGCTCTCTCTTTTTCTTAGCCTGTCTCTCATGTTCCCTTTGTTTCTCTGATATCCCCCTTAACTCAGCATATTCTCAGCACAACACACAGTTCTCTGCAGTGCCGCATTTCAGCATTGAAGTACGCAGTCCCACATTATCCTTACATAACATAACAGAACAGAACAGAGCCTAACCCGCCGTTCCCCCTTGTCCTGCTCCAGATTAAAGAGCTCACGGGGAACATCAAGAACCAGTTCCCCTCCTCCTCCAGCCTCTCGTCCATCCCCACCAGCTCCGACTCGGACACGTCCCACTCCAGCACCCCCTCGGAGGAGAGGCGCTGCTCGGTGGCCATCAGGGACCAAGGCAAAGCCATCAAGACCCTCTTGCAGTGGGTACAGAGGCGAACGAAGAAGTGAGATGCCCCTTCATGTTGTCCTGTCCCTCAAGTCTAAGTTGTTTGTGTGAAGGAATCCTTTGTAAGATTTTTGCCTTCGTGTAACACCTTCAAAGAGGTTTTGCTGGTAATCTAACTGGAAATAAGGGGAATACCGCTCCGCTCCCACCTGTATATATGACAAAAACAAAAAAAAAGATGGCCTCGTGTTGCTGTTCTCAGCCAGACAAGTCACGCAATAGCCTTTGTATGAAATTGTGTTTTATTACCTTGTCAGTCCACAGAGCTCTTCGGAGATTATCTCTATCCCGTGGCTTATAAACAAATCCACACACACTGGTGTGATGTTACAACAATGGTGTAAAAGTCAGAACTGGAGGGAGAGACAAAACCCACTGAAACAGCATAGCGTGCACTGTTTGTACTGTGGTAATGCTCTGCTTCGACTTTTCTTTTTTTTTACACAATTTTATGATGCCGTGTAGTTAATACTACTGAGTGCAGTCAGTGTGGAATGGCAGAGAGGAAGTAATTTCTCTCAGGCAACAAGAACATGTCAGTTGAAGGGAAGAAACATGATAGCCTAGATTTCTGCTGAAAATGAGTTTCAGTATACAATGCTGACTAAAACGCCAGAATTGCAAGTATGCATTTGCTCAGGGTTCTCACCAAGTGTTGACCTTGAGATCCATTCAGTTTTCATTATACCACTGACAATAGGCACTGGTGTTGGAGAGGACATCAAACATCCAACTATAGAATTCTCATTCATCCATTCATTCACTCATACTCTCTGGTCCATAAACCTGTTAGCGTTAGCCATGCTAGCAGGAGCACAGGTTGATAATGTGATACATCTGGATAATAAAAATCACATGTGTTGTGAGTAGAACTCTTCACCCCTGGGGCTGAAAATAACAACTTCAAAATATTGTGAAATCTGGTCACACAAAACACAGAGGTCAGCAGCCTCAACCAGTAACAGATACATGCTGACATCTTTCCCAAACAGGAAATTGGCTTTTGTCTAGTATTTATATGCCGCAGTCCATCTGGTGACTGACTGACTGACAGACTGAACACTGGCTGTTTTCTACATCAGGTTTGGAGTGGCTGTGAACGACTTTGGGAAGAGCTGGACGAGTGGACTGGCCTTCCTGGCGGTCATCAAGTCCATTGACCCCAGCCTAGTGGACATGAGGCGGGCGCTGCTCCGCACCCCCAGGGAGAATCTGGAGGAGGCCTTCAGGACGGCCCACTACAGCCTGGGCATCCCACGCCTGCTCGAACCAGAAGGTCACATGGGACTCTTTTTTTTTTTAATTATTTTTATTTTCTTTATTTATTGAACAATGAGCAATTAACATTTTAGGCTTCTAAGGTTCCAGTGGTGTACAGAATACAGCACATAGTATAAAACCAAAGAAAATATATATTTACAAAAATATAAAGGATCTCTTCATTGTCCATTTGTCTTGCCTTATTTACTTTTACATATGTACTATTTCACATGACTTGTTTATATTCTCAAAGTGATCAGGCTCATCTTCAGAGAGGTAATAGAATTCAAAATCATAGTAAGATGAAACGACCATAAATCATGGCATATATTCTTATTGTTGATTGTTTATAATAGATCATTTTATGTTTTGTGGTAACACTTTCTATGAACCCAGTATTCATAAAGCATTATAATGCATTTATAAAGGGTTATAACGCATTCATAAAGCTTTATAACTAATGACATTTGTGTTCATAACTGTTCTCATGACTGTATTCTGAAGACATTATAATGTTATCATATAAGCCTTTACAATTTGAAGTGTCTCAAAGCATTATAAGCTTCTTTGGCCTTTAGATACTAGGGAAACACCACTTTACTTAGTGTCTGGAATGGTCCTTATTGATTTTCATGAGTAATTTGTGTTCATCTCACTTACCAAGTATCACTGAGCTTAATTTCATTATTATGAGATCGATATCATTACTATTCTTTATAATGCTTTTACTCATGAATTTATCATTTATACTGGTTGCATTTATGAGATATATTTTTTTCATATTACTTATCAGAATAAATGGTTATATATTCATCATATTGCACCTACTTTCTGTAATAGGGTGCGTGTCGTGGTGTAAGCACGCTTTGTAACGGAAGTGACCTGAGTAAACCTGACTTAATGAATTTGGCCTTTGCAGATGTGACGATAAACCCACCAGACGACAAGTGATAATGACCTATGTGTCCCAGTTCCTTGAGCACTTTCCTGGCATGGATGAGGTGAGCCTGTGCATTTCACTAGAAGCGAACTGTAGTAGGTATTATGACATAAAGCAGTAGTGTTGTGTGTTGGTAGTGTCAAGCTCTGTGTTGTGTCTGTGGATGATTTTGCAGGATGATGTATCTGCCATTGACCGAGGCATGTCAAAAGTCAACGCGCGTCTGAACGACCCAGTGGCCCGTAATGGCGTGAAGAGGACGCGAGAGACGTCGTCGTATGTGGTGAAACGCGACTGGGTCAAACCTCCCCCCAAGATTTTCATCTCCTCCGTGTCGGACGAGTCCTCTGACCAGCAGGTGGCACCGCCACAACCAGCACCCTCCACTAAGGCCTGGGCCAGCGAGGACTCCAGCCCTAGCCCTGGAGAGTTCAGTCCCAGCCCGAGTCCGGCAGATGACCGCTCCCCGACCCGCTCGCTCGACCTGACCAAAGATGCGCCTTGCTCTGTGTCTGCCTCCACGTCCTGTTCCAGCTCCCCGCAGCCCTCATACGTTGACTCCGTCATCAGCTCGCCGGACTCCTGGAGCGAGATGCCGAGCGAGGTCGGGCCACTGGAGAAGCTTCCGGAGAGCTACAGCGACGGCTCACTCAACGAGACCAGTCTAGTCTGCGATCCAAAGAATCTATAACGTACATCACAACGCAAACCCCCGACAAAGAGCTGCCTTTAGACACAGGGAAGCCATTAGATGAGGGCACTGACTCTGAGCTCTTCATCGACGAGGGGAACTTCTCCCTGTGCTCTCTTGATAGTTTACAGGCCAAAACGCCACTGCCTTCTGAGGAGGATGATGCCCCCACGCACATCTCAAGTGCCCAAGGCCAAGACCAAGTGCCAGAGGCGGGTGCCATCACAAACGGATCAGACATATTCTCTGAGGAAATGGTCCAGCATGAATCAGTTAAGCCTTCACCTGCCGATTTATCCGAAGCAGGTTGTGAGTCTGGGTACTTTCCTGAGGACAAAGACAGCTCCTTATCACTTGTTGAAACTGCCTCAGTGTCTTTCTCCTCCAGTGAACAAATAGTTAAAGATGAAAACAAGTCAAAGGAAGAGCCACGTCCTCTAGAAAGGGCAGACCATCTGCAGTCGTCCAGTGATACAAAAACCCTTGATCCAGAAATAACAAGAGAAGCCGATCAAATAACGGATCAGGTTACAGACGTGGATGAGCCTGCTGTCGTGCCAGGCTGCCCTGTTTCAGGTAATGGCATCCTGCTCCCCGAGAGTGAAAGTGATAGCCACTCTAAGGACACGCCGCTAACTGACACGCTCGATGCTCAACAGGATGACATCCACTATGCTGAAAATGTGGATGTGGAATCAGTGGAGGACAGCGACTCATGCGATGGCGAGGTCTCCGAGCAGCCGTCCCGTGAACTGGACGCGGAGACGCCAAAGGGAGGCGAGCAGCCAGAGGAGGGAGAAGCCAAGCAGCTGGAGAAGGTGGAAGAGGAGGAGGTGGAGGAGGAGCAGGAGGAGGTCAAATTAGGCTTGGATGATCCTCAGGGTTTTGGAGTTTCAGGGATAGTTCTAGACCAGAAGGATGAAAATGAAGACTCTGGTGAAATGCCTGATGGGAAGGTGGAGGGTGCCAGTCCAGGGGCGGAGACCAGTGATGAGATCACCACAGAAAGGACTGATCCTAGAACAGTAGAGATGACCAGTGACAGGAACCAGGAGATGACAGACAGGGTGGACTTTGGCTCCGAGATGACAGACAAGATGGATGCTTGCAACTCAGCCATGATGAATGACCACAAAGACAGATCCGGTCTGCTCTGGGAACCTGAAGCTGGGGAAAAGAGCAGTGCTCTGGACCGTGAAACAGAAGAGGAGCCAGGCTACAGAGAGAGACAACCTGATGATGTCTTCACCAGATCAGGCAGCCTGATCACAAGTCAGCACGATGGTACAGAAAGTAGCTCCGCTTATCCCACAGGTCAAACACAGAGCAAGTCTGAGGAGTTGATAACTGGTACTGAATGTAAAACAGAAAGCCCAATGAAGGAGGGAACGGAGAGTATGTGTGCGGAAAGGCAAACAGTAGAGGAGTGTGAGCTTAGACATAAGCCAGCTGGAGCTGGAGAAGAAGCAGAAGCTGGAGACTCTCAGGGGAGTGTGTGTGACAGCGTGCCCAACGCAGGGGGCTCACAGCTGGGGGAGGTGGAGGAGGATGAGGACGTGGACGAGATGGACGAGGCCGAGCGGGCACCTGTGTCCGTGATCCCCCTGGACCTGGTGTACTACCCCCATTACGACGTCCCCATCGCTGAGGTCATCGAGGCCTTTGTGGACCCGGATGCGGCGGAGTCTCATGGCAGGGTGAAGCTGGCGCAGGGAGCCTTGACCTGATTGGCTCAGGTGACGCCAGCGGTGGAGCAGAGGATTATGGGAGCGTGCCACAGGAGCTGCGGCTGTCTCTGAGCGTGGCACCGCTGCAGCCGGCACCAGTGCAGGACATTCTGCCGGGACCCGACTCTGACAGCAGCGACAGCGAGAACGAGAACCGTGACAGCAACCATGTTCCGGAAGAGACTGTCAAGGAGCTAATGCAAAATATGGTAAAAAAACACACAAACTAAAAACACACTCACTCACTCACCCATGTGCACGTACACAAACACACACACACACACACACACAAACACATTACTCATACACACTAATTACTTCTGAATCTGTACCCATAAACAGCATTGCTGTCATTAGTGCACATTGCAATTGGAGCAGCGCACACATTATCAGTGATGGGAAGCATAGCCATTCACCACGCAGTCAGGATGTTCCTTTTTTAGTCCACTTAACCAGAGGAAATGACATGAAATGACTTAATTACATTTATCTCTTATCCTCCCATCCATCCCCTCCCAGCCTTCATGATCATACTGTGCCTGCCTGTGAGCTTTGTTTGGCCACCGCTGGGGATCAGACATTGCGTTGCGTGGAGCTGAATGTCCTGACACAAATTCTTTAACTCCTGATTAATGATTAATGGTAGAGGGGTGGGGCAGGTGGTGGTGGTGGTGGTGTGTGTGTGTGTGTGTGTGTGTGTGTGTGTGTTTGTGTTTGGAGGGGGTGGAGGATGTATGAAAGATTTCTCGAGCAGTAAAATTCCTTCAGATGTCATTCACACTGCGAAACTAGAAACTACCCCAGAACTCTTAGTTAATGAGCAGCAGAGAACTCCAGCCACGGATAATGAATCAGTCATCAGAGCGAAACCCATTAGCAGATGACAGAGCAAACACAGCTTAAACCCCCTCCTGGATGGATGAAACGCTACCTTCAGGGTCTCAAGCCCTGGACTAATCTTTACTCATTCAGCTGCCTCTACACATGTTTGAAAGCAACACTTCCCAAAGTTGAACAAAACTTGAAACTGAAACACTTTCCATATGAAGTACAATTAGTTATCAAAAGAACAGAAAGTCCTGATTAAAATACACACAAACACATACACACGCAAACTTTTTAAACACTGATAAACAACAGACTTTTTAATGGTGGCACGGTAAGCTTACCAGCCTGTAGACGCATGGCTCAATGACATGCTCTTGCCTTGGAGTTGGAAAGAAAGATAACAAAGCGTTGGCTTCCTGCTAAGATCCCACAGTGTTTGCACTGTGTGTGTGACAGTAAGGTATGAGTCACACACTCATTACTACTCCCCCCTACGCCCACCCGCACCTCACTGCCACACCAATCACTAACTAGCCCTAACCTATACCTATACCCGCAATGTGTCAACAGGCGTCAGATGGACCCCTTGAACACCAGGAGTCGTGTCCCCCTGAGCCTGTCGAGGGGTTTGCTGAGGTGGACCAGGGAGCTGCTGACCCAACTGGTGCCAGAGGCCCAGGCGAGCCCATTAAGAGCGATGGAGAGTGGACCAGTGCCAGAGAAAACACAACGGCTGTGAGGTAGGCTTGCTATTCTTAGCCGTGGTGCTGCGCTGCGCTACACTCTTTTTTGCTGCTCTGTGCTTTGCTGAGCCCAGGGTCCGCCTCTGGCTCGGTTGGCGCCAGGAAGGCCCAAAATGCATGAGGGTCCACAGGGGGAGGTCGGGTTTTTCACAGGCTATGACCTCAGCTTGCAGGCCCTGGATGTCTGTGCGCTAAATTACCTTAAATGCACTAAAATAAGGGTGCTGTTAGAAATGAGATACCCACTGTTGCTGTGTGCAAAAAAGGTCATTTCCTCATCTCTCTAAAGCTGAAACGTTATACGTTACAGCAGAACAAAGACCGTATGCAATGTATAACCTTACCAGAGATCTTTGCCATGCACAGGAACACTACATGAAGTGGAAATATGACTTCCTTGAAGCTCATACTTGTATGATTACTAAATCTGGATTAGATTTGTTTGCTGCTGTAGTGGGTGAGGTTGTGCTCTGGTGCAGTTGAAGTTGAAGAAGCAGATTGTGAAGGTAACCCTGTCCTTGTGTGTCAACAGGGAGGATGCTCCTGTGGATGAGATGCAGCCTTCAACAGGCCCATATCTTAGGGTCACAGCACAGCCCACAGAGGCTCAGGTTGGTTGCACATCATAGTCAGAAACATTAGGGGTCAGAGGGGTCGACATGCTGATTTAGCAGTTTGCACATATTTTCATTCACTCTCCCTGTATGCATCGCTTTCTCTTTTTGTGTCTTCAGAGTGGGAAGCAGACGCCTTGTGGGCCTTGTACGCCTGACAAAAGCAGCCTTCACAGCAGGTACCTCAGTTGCTTCATTGGAAATGTGCTGTTCCAAAACAGGCCCATGTTTGAGATGCTGTTGGGGACGATAGCATGCATGCCTAACTAGCACCAGACACACAAACTGTCAGGGCTCACAGTCTTATGCCTGCAGAGCATTGGCAGACGGAAACAGACATTTGTTTAGATCATTCAAGATTAGTTAATAAAAAACAGAAGATTTTTTCATAACTGAAATTTCTCATTATTGTTTTTCATGATGGCACTCAAAAAAAGTAAAACCTTCCAAGCTTAAATATTTTTAAAAGAACTTGTATGAGGGCAGCTTCAGTATCGGCTCCAGGCTTCGGGACAATGTTGCCATCACTCTAAAATAGGGTGACCAGACAAGTCTGATTTCTGGGGACAGTCCCTGATTTTGGTGGTCTGTCCCCGGTAAAATACAAGAAAAACTTGATTTTTGAAGCGAAAACATTACTTATTTTAATTATATTGACTGTAGAAATAGGCGGAGAGCAGCTGGAGTTTGGGGACGAGGGAGGACCCGTGGCAAATTAGGCCACAGTTTCCCCTTGTCTCCATTTCTCTCAGCGCCTCTGTGCACTGACACAGAAACCAGACTCTCTCTCTGATTCCGCTGCCATCGTGATGCCCTGGCCCAGTCTTTGCAGCAAACACACACACGTAGCCATACTGCTCTTAAGAAATGACCACCAAAGATGTCTAATGCTTTTGTGCCCATCAGACTTCAAGGTAGACTGTTGCAATCATTAAGATTCAGTGTGAAGAAATGGGTCATAATGACTGTTTATAGGTAATATCAGAGAAAGGGAGCAGTATTCCATCAGGATGATGTCTGTTTTTATTACCATTTACTTTTTCTGTTTGCCTCAGCCTGTCTGTTCAGTCGCAAGGTTGTTTGTTTTTGTTGCCATGACAGCGTGATTTGATGATGTCTCACAAGGGCATAATTCACAAAGATGTGTCAGTTTCACCCTTTGGGATCGACTGCAGTATGCAACACCAACATGAAAAGAATAATAAAGGAGAAAAACAGAAACAACAACCTGCAGTGCTCACCTTTCTGTGCAAGAATTTGTGTCTCCTTGTGGAAGTGAGGGGGTGTTTGGCTGTTGTGATTCATTAATACGCCACCTGTTCCTTTCACAGGAGCGAGAGCAGAGCAGAGGCGAGAGAGATGCCTGTGGAGCTCACGCTCGAAGAAGTCTGCCTTCTCCTCATCCTCTGGCTTGTTGTTTACTGCCTTTTCGTCCTGCCTCAGATAGACTTCCGGACTCTTCCGCACCTCCTCTTCAACATTGAGGAGTGACCATATTGCAGGCCATGACATTGAAAAGGGTCAGAGCATTTCATTGCTCTGTAAATATAATCAAGCGAACTAAAAGTGTTTTTCCCCTCATTACTACAAGAGAAAGATTTTAAGATTTTTTTAGACCCTAACCCATCTTAAGTTGATGTACTTACAAATGCAGATTTGTTTTCAATGGAAGTATCTGTGCCACTGTTACCTTGAGCTTTTGGAGTGTCTGTGTTATTAAGAGATACAATTGATTCCTTCAGATATTTTGTAAATATTTGCTGTAAAAGACTATCAATGAAGTTGGCCCCAGCCATGTTTATATAATTATGCATGCAGTATTCTGTGGTACACGTGAAAGATTTGATTTTTACAGAATTTTAAATATGTTATACATAATGCACAACTTCCTTATGGCAAATGAACTCATGGTTCTTATTCTAATGAAGTGTATTGCTAATTCTCAGCGTTTAGAGAAGAAGGGTAGTGTCAGTTGCACTTTTTTAAATCATGAAAACACAAACTGCCAAAGATGAATATTTAGAAAGATAAAAATTCATGAAAATTCACCAGATTCTCCTAAAAAATGAATGAAGTCAGTAAATATCTGTCTTCTGATGTTTTGCTGTATATTTTACAGTCTCCTCTCAGAAATTTTAGCCATATTTTTGTTGATGTTGAGCATAGCAAGAATGTTTTTAAACCAGTAACATGAGCATGGATTTTTATATATACTGCGTAAGTCTGTGTGCAGAATGTTACTTAGCTTTGCTTGAATATTTTGAAACCTAAGGGAACTGAGAGATGAAGAGAGAGGAAATATTTGCTTGACAAAAGACATGAGACTATATGTTTACTTCTAGTTCATGCACATCCTCACTGACTGTTTATTTCTTTCTCTTACATTCTGAATGTGATTAAAATGCTTCTTCCACACCGTCACAAAAAGAGGCAATCACAAGGATCACAAAGGATTTCATTGCAGACACAAGCACAAAATATAATGGCTATGTTTTTTTTGGTTAACAGAGACAGGTAAGGACAGGCACAATATTGACATGTATATTGTTTGTTTTAATAAATTGCTTACACAAAACTAAGCCTTTACAGTTCTACTTATATACCCTGAGATGTGTGTATCTGGTGACTGTGTGCATGTCTGTGTATGAGTGTGTGTGCGTGTGTGTGTGATGGCAGTAGTGATCATTCAGACTGAGTGCGTGGGACAGATTTAAAAGCCTAAAACTGCATTTTGCTTTTGTATCAGATCTGATAATGATGTATCAAAAGCACCTGTCAAGTGCAATAAATGAAATGCTTTAACCTCTGTGTCTACATCGTGCTTCTGTATGTGGCCCTTTTTCTCACTCGGTTGACACCTGGGACATGATAAAATCCAAATAAAGTTTGTATGTTAAAATGTGACATACATAGTCTACCTGTCTTGATCTTGGCTTCTGTCAGTAGACGTCATCTTGGGTTCTTAGTCCTTGACCCTTTCCATCTGTCCATCACACAGAAATAGATATCAGTATTGTGGGACTCAGGGCTGACTCCAGTGGTCTTCAAGGTAGCTTAGGAAGCTACCAGTAACTCGTCACCTGTTTAACAGTAGCTCTCCCAAGGGTCAAAGTAAATTTAAATACATCTCATAACAGTCACAAAAGGAATTAAACTTAAAATATGAAATCAAATTCAAACTGCCCTGTCAAGTACAAATGACCCCAGTTTTACTACATGCCTGATTTGGTTAGGCTACAACTATGGAAAATAAATTGTGTGTGATAAATGTTAATATTAATCTCCAGGCCTATCAGTCTGTGTAAAATAGTAGAGTAGTTATCGGTCACGTTGATTTTGTCACAGTAGTTCTCGGAGGAAAAAAGTTGAAGACCCCGGTTTACTCCTTCCGGACCACAGCAACCACTGCCACCTAGTGGACAAATTGTGTGGCAAGAAGAGAATGTTTGCACTCGTTAGGCTACATAAACACTCACGGTAATGTTTGATTAGCACACACTCCCTTTTTCTTCCTCTCTTTGTGTGTGTGAGTGAATGTGTGCGTGCGTGTGTATGTTTTAACTGATACCATTTTATATTAGCGATTTAGCATGCTGGCTTTATGCACAATGTTTTACATTTTTTCAAGTAAACTGCGGGATAGTAATGTGCCCAATAGCCTATAGCCTTTTCTGCAGTAACTTGTAGAATAAATGCAGTAAAATTGCACTTGTTGTAAAGAAAGAAAAGTCTGTATGCCTGCTATTTTACTGTTTTCTTTTATTTATTATTCCAACTTATTGCGAGAATTAGGCCAAAATAAAAAAGGAATTAATAGAAATTTGCTCCAAGGGAAGATGCATGCAACAATACACCCGGAAATTAATACTTATGAAAAACAACATATGTCAAAATAAAAGCCACAATTGGTGTTGCGTTAGCACGTTATCCCTAGTGGCAAACCGTGGTAAACAATATCTGTCTGAAGAGTTGAAACCTCTGAATTTGATGAATCCCCCCCACATTTTTTTTCTGAAACTATTGAGATTAAGATCATCTGACCTTTCTCAAGAATGTTAATTGCATTCGTCCAACAATTCTCTGCTTTTCCTCTGAAGGAAAATATTCTTTTGAATAATTTTGGCGTGTTTGTGTTAAACAAGAATTTTGCATATTTGATCTACATGTTTCAACCGGTTTACATTGTAAATGCCTTTATATTGGAGCACAGTGAAACATCTACTCGGAAGCATCCCTACCGTTGTCGCTTGTTGCTGCTTGCTTCGAACAAGCTATTGGAGTCTGACAACAGCAGGAGGGAATGGAGAAAAAGGTTTCTAGCGAGATAACAAGAACATTTTAATTCAGGACGGCCAAATAAAGACTTTGTATTAGGTGAGGATGTTGGACTGATGCACGATTAACAAGCGTTGTCTTTTATACATCGCTGTGATTCAAGCATAGCTGAAAACCTTGTCTTGTCGCACCGTCAAGATAGCGTTAATCAATTAACTAGCCATCGAGCTAGATAACGATAGCTAACTGCTACTGCTGTTTTGCAAACTAATTTGCCAGCCCTTGCCAACGAAACGCAACATTAGATGTAAAAGTTCCGTTTATTTCAAGCTGCACACATGCTTAATATGGCAGGAAAACAGAGTATGCGTAGAGTTCGTTAACGTGAACGTTACACTATGTCTTATCGTGTTCGAAAAATATGGTACTCACTGGCTACGGTTGTTTGACTCCCTGCCGTCATGCATGCATCTCAACGCATGGAAATGTGTGCCCTGCTGATGCTAGCTTTTGCTAAGCATGCAAGTTTTGACAGCCTCACATTGATGAGAATGGGTGAACTTGGACATAGGGAGTAGAGTCGGTTAATTTACCATCAGATCATTTTACTGTAAGGTAATATTAGTAATTTATGTTGACAGTGACTGAAGGGATTTCAGTGTAATGTTAATAATTAGTGGAACTGGGGGGTGACCTGTGGCTTGCTAGCAAACCATCTGGTCATCATTATGTGCCTGAGTGGCTAGCATTAGCATTAGCTGGCTAATTATGCTAGCTACCGCTAGCTGTTTTTGAGGCTTGTATGTCTAGCCCGTTTAGCGCCAGTCAATGCCAAGGTCGCATTGAGGCCTAATGTTAGCTAGTAAGAGTGAAAATTGAGTGTAGGGTATGTTTAAGATTCCCTATATGTTGCAAACTCGTTGACAAAATTCATTTAGTAGGTAGTTCTTTCACAACATTATTACTTCTGACGTTAAGAGAAATTAAGCTTTCGTCACTAGTGGCAGCTAACGGAAACGTATGCTGTGTGAAAGTTAATGTTACTCTTGAGAAATTCGTCGTTGAAGTTAGCCTGCCTGCTAATTTGATGTGGCAGTGCCCACCACGCCAGTTTATGGATGGAGAGAATCCAAACATTAATGTCTTGGATAGTTCTTCTAACGCTAACGTTTTCGTTTTTGATGCAATGATCATGAAATTCCACCCACAAACGTCCAGGGCTTGATGTAAAGGAATTTGTCACATTGTGTTTCATGTTCATTGTGTTTCTTCTTTTTCGTCATGTAAGAGGAAGCGTCTTCTAACGTTAACGTGAATTAATTTGAGTCCCCCGAATGCATATTTAAGATGGTTAATTATCTGTGCACAAATGGATTTTGTGTGTTGATTTCTGTCACCTATCCAGTTTGTTGCCCGTGTTACATTAATACCGTTATATTAATACCGTTAACGAGGCGACAAAAGTTATCCGACAGGAAGATTTTTAGGCACGTAATTACTTGAAGGTAAAATAAACAAAACATGTGGTGTAGCCTTTCAGCTTGAATATCAGATCAGATATAAAGCTGGGCAGTTGTGTGTGAGTGAGTCTTGTTGCTTTTTGGGATGTGTTCTTGGCTAGCAGTGAAAAAATGGCAAAATGGGTCGCGGTGTTGACCGCTTATTGTCTTGATGTTGTCAGATGAAATGCTCCAGTAAATTTGTTGCATTGAGATTATGTTGCCTCCATTTGCCCCCTCACACTCAACATGAAAGCCTTTGCTTGTTGAATTTCATATGCTGAGTCTGAAAGCCAATTTAAACAAGCACCTTTCATTCAGATCGTGTTTCGGGGCCAGGCTAGAAAGGCACATGTGCTCCGCAAATGTTCTCGTACACACAAACCGATTTTGTAATTTCTCTCAAATCCTAAGTGACAGTAATGAAAGCGAGAGTGAATGGTTGATGCAGATTTATGAGTGCGTGTAAGTAAGCCTCGCCTTCCTTTTCTAGGTCACCGATAGATGACATAGAGGGCCGCCGTAGGGTCGGCTCATGTAACTGGTTTGACTGAAACACAAGTTTTTAAGATGTCAGTTGATTGCAGTAGTGATTACACAGGGCTTCAGAAATCTGTTTGTGTTTAAGAAACCTCTTGATTTGTACATCTGAGCACAGCATATTAATCTGTGGCTGAAATAACTGTTTCTGTTTTCACTTCAGAATCAGAATTTTGCTAGGAGTTAAACTAGATTGGAAGATGAAAAGTACAGGAAATGAGAAGTTAATTAAGCTCTATTTTGTTTGTTTGTTTTTGTTTGTCTTCAATAACATAATTATATGTAGGCCATAAAGATCAGAACCAAACTGAAGAATAGTGTACAGGGCTGAGAAGTGTTTCGTAGAACTATAGCCAAGTCCAAGTAATTTTACTCTACGTGTTATGCATGCACGAGGCCTAGTGTTTCCTACGATAGGCCTATATTTTGTCATCCTGGTAAGCCTGTTAGTACAGCCTAATTTTTTCTCATAAAATGCTAGCTTGATAATGTCTAGAAAACATCACAGAACTCGCTGTTTGCTTAAGCTTATCTCAGTTTTGGCAAAGCTGCCTAAATTTGCTTTTGATAAGATCTTGATGATCTCCATACACAGCCAGAGACTTGCCCTTGGAGTTACTCAGTATCTTTGGGCCATACTGATGGTGCTGGTTTTATCTGGCTTGACCTTGCTTACTGCAGGCTTCAGTGAACTAGTGGAGGTGTCTGTTGACTTGGGTTCCCCTCATGTTGTCTTAGCCTGTCTAGGCATTGGCATGGTAATGTAGGTCAAGCACACTGCTTTGTTGTAGGCCATGACTGGTTCTGCAGAGTGCAGTCTGTGCAACATTAGACTTCATTTAAATGAGATGTCTGGCTCCCAAGGCTCTTGTGTTTGCAATGGGATTCAGCAGGGTGAGGTGATAAGCACACCAACACTTACGTGTGTGTACGCGCGCGCGCATGCCTGTCTGCATTTGTCTGCATCTGTTTATACCATAGACTTTTTCAATCTATTGCCTAGTGATTTGTGGCAAAGGATAAGATCATCCTTTGTGCCCGCTATGAGACGTTCACACTGGGCTAAACTGATTAAACTGCCTAAACATTCTGTCGACTTCATTAACAAACCACTACCATTGGACACTGAACACAGCATTTGCTTTGCTAAAAAGAAAGACAAGCCATTTAGATGGGACTGTTGCATTTGTTAAAAACTGCAAGAGAATATTATAATGTACAGTCAAATACCAGATTTATGATCCCTTGCATTGATTTGGAAAGCAAATTCTTAACCAGCAGCAAATGTGCTCACCGATCGCTCAATAAAAATGAAGCTGTGTGTTACTTGAGCTGAAATGACTGCTCTGATTGGTTGCAGCTGTGGAGAGTACACTCTGTGTGTGTGTGTGTGTGTGTGTGTGTGTGTGTGTGTGTGTGTGTGTGTGTGTGTGTGTGTGTGTGTGTGTGTGTGTGTGTGTGTGTGTGTGTGTGGTGGAGTCGTGTGGTCTTGATTTGGTGTGGCTAAAAAATGCGTTGACAAGCGGGTTGTCATCCAGTATCCAACTGGCCCCCCCATGCCAACAGGCTGTCCACATTCTCAGTTAATGTTCAATTCTCTTAAAATTGCACCCCCCTATCCATCTCTCCCCCCCCTCTCTTTCTCCCTCTCTCTCTCTCTCCATCCTCTAGTGAATCAAGATAAATCAGCACAGCTGACCCTGACTGGCCATCCACTCCTCTAAAGGTATTTATCAAATCGCCTCCCAAGTGGTCAGCTACCCAGCCTGCTCCCCAGGCCATTATGGGAGTTGTGTCTATGGAGAGGGCTGGCTGAAAGCAGCAGAGGGTCATGCATGGCTAGGCCTAAGTGTGTTTCAACACCACGTTTGACCAAGGCTTGTGATAGACTTCAACAGAAATTGCATTTAGTGAAGCTGTTGAATTGCATCTTGGAAATTCTTGGTATAGGCACTGTGGAATTAGTTTTACCATAGCTAGACAGAAGATACCAGAGGCCCCCAGGTTGTAGTTCATAAAATCTTTGATGCTAAATTGATGACACTTTATAATTGTTAGGAACATCCACACACAGTTATGCAGAGGATAGGCTGAGTAAGAGAATGTATTACATGTCATACATGTATATGTATATGTATATGTACATGTATATAATATGTGTAGACAAGTATTTACATTTTTGCATTTCGCAGACACTTTTATCCAAAGTAACTTACATTTTTTGTCAGCTATCAGTTGTTCAGGGCCAGTCTCCCCTAGAGCAACCCCTAGAGGGTTAAGTGCCTTGTTCAGGCAAGGCACAACGGTGGCAGCTGGGATTCGAACCCACAACTTTTCAGACTACTTGCACGCTAGCCAGGTTCCCTAACCGCTACGCTACCACCACCCGTATCTCTATGTATGTGACAGTAAAAGTTGTGCGAATCCTAACCTGTATTGTCCAACGCAGGCACAGTGTTTATGATGTCATCTTTTATAGCTGAAATCTAATGTCAAGGTTACTGCCAGGCTTTAATGTAATATGGAGCAGCCCCAGACAGATTTCTTTTCCCGTTTATTGTTTGCACAGTCAAGGTAAAGCCCTCTGCCAGACACACTCAGGCCCCCGTCTCATTTTTCACCTGAATAGATCTATGGTTTCTTAACATGGCTGGCCTGATGGACTGGTGATGGCAAATCCATTCATGCACTGTGGGACAGGCAGTATGCTGCAGGTCGATGAATGGGAGATGTGATAGATCTATAAAAAGTAATGAGACTTTATTGTGGCTTGTAAGAGATGCTTTGGACACACACTCGCACACACTCTCACACTTCCTTTCTTTCTTTTTTTTTCCCTTTCACAAACACTCTGTCTGGCTTTTCCTCACACACATACACACTCAAATTCAAGTTCACTTTCTTTCCTCTCCCTCTCTGTCACTGTGGTGATGTGTATGTGTTGTGGCTGTGCAGGTCCTTGAGAAGAGTGATGTGGGCCTCGCACAGGAGCTGATGGCGCAGGACTGAGAATGAGGCCCAGGATAAAAGCATCCTGCTCGTGCTTCAGTATTCAAGACTGAGACCCAACCTGTGAGTACTTCATTCAAACTGAACAATCCACACTACCACCAGATTCACACATACATCAGCACATACTACCACCAAATTCACACCCAACAGGACTTCTTAGCACCAGGGTTGTGTTTCCCAAAACCATAGCTGCTAACCAGTTAGTAGATGAGTTGGTTGGCAGTGGGCAATTGCATTGCAACCAACAAATAGTTGTATAATAATAATAGTGGTCAGTTTCACAAAACAATAGTTTTGTGAAACTGACCCCAGATTCATACACAACAACTGGCTGTGTCATCAATAGTGAATGCCAGTGTAATTGATATCAATGCATTTACTTTGCTTTAGTTTAGAGCTGTATAATAATAAACGTGGGAAAAGTCAGAACACACTGCCTTTCTTTTTCTTCTTTATTTTCTCTTCTTTCTTTTTGTCTTTTTTTGTTAGTCATTTAATTGGTTTCCATTATTACTTTTGAAAGATGGCTTAAAGTTCATTTTGAAAGGCTTGAGGGAGCTGTTGCATTGTACCTAATTGGGGTCTTGTGTTGTGTTTGGTCTTATTGTTGGCAATGGGAGAGTCAAGCACCTGCCTGTGTGTCTGTGTGTTCTCCCTCTAGTAAGCTTTGGAGCAACAGGATGAAATGAGATAAACACTGGACGACTGGAGGCTGTCCTGCTCTTGAATCCCCCTCCTCCCTCCTTCCCTCCCTCCCTTCCTCCTGTTCCTTCTCCCCCGTAGGCATGGCTGGATTACAGCTGGTGACCCCAGCATCCTCCCCCATGGGGCCCTTCTTCGGTCTCCCATGGCAACAGGAAGCTATCCATGACAACATTTATACACCAAGGAAATATCAGGCAAGTGGCCAAGGCTGAGATGCCAAATGGATTTTTTTTGTCTCATTAGTGTGCCTGTGCAAGCCTCACAGTCACATGTGAATGTACATGAATGTAGCTCTGTTATCAGTCAGTTCAAATCTCATTGAGCGTTGCATTTTTAAGGAAATTGTATCAGTTCATGCATTGATTATCCAAAGCAAATATTTTAATCCAAAACACGTGTGTGTCTGTTGTCCAACTGGATTTTTCCCCCAACAGGTTGAACTTCTTGAAGCAGCTCTTGAACACAATACTATTGTCTGCTTAAATACTGGCTCAGGGAAGACCTTTATCGCAGTGCTCCTGACTAAGGAGCTCTCCCACCAGATCCGTGGAGACTACCAGGAGAACGGCAAGAGGACCGTTTTTCTGGTCAATGCAGGTGTGCATAGACACATAGTTTACAGTCTTGATTCTAATGTCCATTGGGGATGTATTTTCATGCAAATCATACTCATCCTCCAGAGATGGAAACTGGTTCAAATTGGTGCAGAATTTGCTTTAGAAAGTGGGCAAAATGTGCAAAAATGTGCAGTGCACTTAACTTGGCGGAGTGATGGGTTTCCTCTGAACACCATTGTCTCCTTTGTGTTTTCTGCGTCTGCTTGTAAAGTGTCATCTGTGGTTCAGCAAGCAGCTACCGTCCGGACTCATTCGGACCTCCGAGTTGGCGAGTATACTGAGGACAGCACTTCTTGGACAGCTGAGAGATGGAGCCAAGAAGTTATCGAAAATCAGGTGCGAAACAGTGGTCAAGCCTTACCACCCCATCCCCCAGTTTTTTGAATCCTTTTGAAAGTGTTCATGAATTTTCTGCGTTGTGCTTTGAATTACAGGAGGATGAGCCCGGCCCTGTGAAATGTCATCCCTGTAATCGGCCCAAGTGCCGGTTTCCTGATCTGTTCTCATCTTGACTGTGATTTCTCTCTTTCTCTCTGTTTCCGCAGGTGCTCGTTATGCCTTGCCACATCTTCCTCCACGTGCTCCAGACCGAGGTGTTGCCGCTGTCCAAAATCAACCTGGTGGTGTTTGACGAGTGCCATCTAGCCATCACAGACCATCCCTACCGAGAGATAATGAGGGTACAATTACTGTCATTGCCCAGAGTTGCCACGGGAAAACCATAGCCTCCCTCTCATTGTGCGACTGTCTCATTTGCTCTGACATCGTTTCTCCTCAAGAAAAGGAGAGGCGTCCCCTGTATGAATGGACACGCAGGCCTATTTAGTGTTTGAAATTAAATCGGAAGGGTCTTCTCCTTGTTATGTGTGTGTGAGAGAGAGAGAGAGAGGTCAGGAAGCTGTATTTATGTGCCAATTTGCATCTGCTATGTGGGTCCTATTTACATTCTCATCTGTGGAGAGATGGCCAACAGTGCTTGTAGTGTTTAAGTGTGCACGTCTGCCCACCGGAGAAATTAGTCTATTTTTATGGAGAGCAATTTGGCTTATTGCTGGCTAGCACTCACACTTGGTGGATTCCTCCACCAAGTCTCCCAAGAGTTTTAGGCAGAGTTTTGTGTTTTTGTATGTTTTTTTTATGTTCGCCTCCCAATGTTTCTCTTCTGCGTGCTGCTGCCAGGTTTGTGATGGTTTTCCGTGCTGTCCTCGGATCCTGGGCCTGACCGCCTCTATCCTGAATGGGAAGTGTGACCCTGGAGACCTGGAGGAGAAGATCCTCAACCTGGAGCGGATCCTGAAGAGCAACGCAGAAACTGCCACAGACCTGGTTGTCTTGGACCGGTAAGGAACTACATAGTGCACAGACCTGGTTGTCTTGGACTGGTAAGGAACTACATACCGCAGGGCCCAACTTTATTGCAGAATCATGGCTCATTTTTGCTTTTTTTGTAGTTTAAAAGGCATTTATATTGGAAAATGAGTCTGCAGTATGAGATACAGGACTAGCATGCAGGATGTTCCCATTGGAGTTTTTCTGAAATGCCAAATAATTACTTTTATTAAGGGGTGTGGGTGTTTGATCAGATGTATCAAACAATGCTATAGGCAAATGTAGTGGAAAACCAGATTGATGTTATTAAATAATTTCTGGTATTTGTGTGTGTGCGCATCACAGATATGCTTCCCAGCCTCGTGAGGTGGTTCTGGACTGTGGGCCGTACGAGGACAAGAGCGGCCTATCGGAGCGTCTCCTGACAGAGTTGGGGGAGGCTTTGCATTTCCTCAATGACTGCAACCTGTCAGCACAGCGGGAGGACCGTGACCCGACCTTCATCTCCAAACAGGTCAGTCAGCCCTTGCCCCCTTACCGGCTGGGCAATGTCAGTACACACTCTTATTGGCTGGCCAAGGTCAACGCTTGCCCTTATTGGCTGGCCAAGGTAGAGGAAGAAAGAGGTGGATGAAAGGGAACAAAACGGATTGAAAGAAAACCATGTCATTTTCCCCTCCCTCTTGAGGGTTACGGACAGTCAGGCAAAGAGAAATGATGCCAGAGTCCGTACTGTGTCAGGTCAGTCATGTTTGTTTGTGTGTTTGTTTTTGTCCGCGTCTGGTGCAGGTGCTGGCTGACTGCCGGGCGGTGTTGACTGTGCTCGGGCCGTGGTGTGCAGACAAGGCGGCGGGCATTATGGTGCGTGAGCTTCAAAAGTACATCAAGCACGAGCAGGAGGACCTCAACCGCAAGTTCCTGCTGTTCACAGACACCATCCTGCGCAAGATCCACGCCATCTGCGAGGAGCACTTCTCCCCGGCGTCGCTCGACCTTCGCTTCGTCACGCCCAAGGTCCTCAAGCTGCTGGAGATCCTGCATGAGTACAAACCCTTCGAACGACAGCAGTTTGAGAGCGTGGAGTGGTACAACAACCGCAACCAGGACAACTACGTCTCCTGGAGCGACTCTGAGGACGAAGACGAGGACGAGGAGGTAGAGGCCAAGGAGAAACCTGAGGCCAACTTCCCCTCGCCGTTCACCAACATCCTGTGTGGAATTATCTTCGTGGAGAGGCGCTACACGGCTGTAGTACTCAACCGGTCAGTGGACTTTTCATTCAGCAATGTGTTGTTCTACTGAGATGATTTTTCTGTTTTTCGTGTGGCTACATATAAACTGTTGAAATGCATTAGAATCAGTAGATCTGTGCATTCTTACATCCCTTTTCTGTTCTGATAAGTGGCTTTTTAACAAATGATGATTGTATGGCAAGCAGTAGTACAGCTTAGTCATGTTCATCAGGAATGTGTGCATTTGAAATGGTTGTGTGTAAATGATTGGACTCACCCAGCTGTGTTGTTTCCTCTTGTGTGTGTTGCCTCAGACTCATCAAAGAGGCGGGGAAGCAGGACCCAGAGCTTGCGTACATCAGCAGTAACTTCATCACGGGCCACAGCATTGGCAAAAACCAACCCCGCAACAAACAGATGGAGGTGGAGTTCAGGAAGCAAGAGGAGGTGAGGACCTCACCAGCCCTCACTTGACCTTACAAATATGGCCGACTGCAATGCCGGTCAATATGGCTTAAGGTGAATTTATACTTGTCCTACATCAATATGCAGACACGTAAGCCTACACGCAGACCCCCTCCAACATGCTCTCTGAGGGCTGATGGATACCTCCTCAGTTTTCTAACTGTCCGTCGAAACGGCGCAGACCCCATGGATAGCGGGAGTGTGTGATTGGTTGGCTCGTTTTTTTTTTTTTGGCTTCTTCATAGGTATAGTTAGCACATGCTAGTTCACAGTTCACAGCCATTGAGAAGTGCAATGTCTCTGTTAATAACATTAACAAAATGATAGAAGGACAAAGCCAAACGACTTTTTAGTCATTGAATCAGTATGTGGGTAGACTAGTGCCACTCTAACCAGTGTCTGGTGGTTTGTCTTGGTGTATACGGTACACAGACACGCGTTGGAGAACTGAAAGGTAAAACTGTGAATACAATTGTGTGTGCGTAATTACGGAGAAGGATAAGTGTAAATGAGGCTTTACTGCACCGTACTGTCCAGCATGGCTCAGTGCCTTCCTATTCAATAAGAGTTTTTCAGTGATTATCCCAGTTCAGGCCGTATCACAAGCAAATTTATTGTGTATGTTTGTCATCTGTGTGTGTTTTTTCATTGTTCTTTTCTTAGGTGCTTCGTAAATTCCGTGCGCATGAGACCAACCTGCTCATTGCGACCAGCATCGTGGAGGAAGGCGTCGATATCCCAAAGTGCAATTTGGTGGTCCGTTTTGACCTCCCCACAGAGTACCGTTCCTACGTGCAGTCCAAGGGCAGAGCGCGGGCGCCGCTCTCCAACTACATCATGCTCGCAGACAGTGAGCGCACTAAAGCCTTTGAAGAGGATCTCAAAACATATAAAGCTATAGAAAAGGTAGAGAATCCTATAGTTTCATTAACATTGTTCAATAGTTCTGTCATCATCTGTAGTGGGTGGTGGTAACACTGTGGTTAAGGAGCCCGGGTGGAATGCTAGTGGGCTGAAAGTTGGGGTTTCGAATCTTGGCTGCCACTGCTGTGCCCTTGAACAAGACGCCACTCTAAGTTGCTGCAGGGGAGGTTGGCCCTGAAATATGTGACAAATGTAAGTTGCTTTGGCTAAAAGTGCTAGGGGTTAAAGGGTGGGCAAACTGTGAGGTTTACCGTCGGAGGCTGTAATGATCAGTCACATTTCTATGGTTTAACATCAGCTCAGTTATAGTTTTGGTCATGTCTGTTGGTTCAGTTAGTTGATTTTAGTTCTGTTGTTTATAGATTGTGTGATCTGTAATGTTGACGTTTGTCTTCCTGTGTCCAGATTCTAAGGAACAAGTGCTCTAAGTCAGCCGAATGTGGCGAGTATGAGGTGGAGCCTGTAACTGACGACGACAACATCCTGCCTCCCTATGTGCTCCGTTCCGAGGATGGAGGTCCGAGAGTCACGATCAACACGGCGATCGGCCACATAAACAGGTAAGAGTCACGGTGAACATGGCGATTGGTGACGTCAACAGGTACGGCCAAACTCCTTGACTGAACATGGGAGAGGGACCTTATTAAACTGCTAACTCATTTAATGGAGGCCATCAGTGAACTACTCAAAGCTATAGCACAGCAGCAAATTTAAACCACATTTTATGCAGAGGAGCTTGGCTTCACAGCAGAGACTTGTGCATCCACACAGGAGACATCTGTAAGACTTGTCCACATCAGACAACACAATCCTTTACCTCATGATGTTTTATTTTCTTCTAATATTAGACTAATGTTGATACAATTACAAGTCAAAATGCTTGGTTTTCCTTCTGTCTTCACGTAATGGCTAGTTTGGGAAGGAAATAGATGGTTCAGGCACTGTTTTTGCTTACATGGCGAAATGGTCTACAGTGAACAGGTAGGCCGAGTCCTTGTGTAGCTATAGTGTGGTGGAGCCTCATTGACCACTGTTGTCTGATGTGCTCTGCGCAGATACTGTGCCAGACTCCCCAGTGACCCCTTCACCCATCTGGCTCCCAAGTGTAGGACCAAGGAGCTGAAGGATGGCCGCTACCAGTCCACCCTCTATCTGCCCATCAACTCCCCTCTCAGGGAGCCAGTCACGGTGAGTCCACCACTAGCCACTAGGTCTAATATGGCTTATATATATATATTTTTTAAATGTATTATTATTACTTATTTTTTAAAGAAAAGCACTGTTTTCTTTCAATGAAGATAACTTTAAACTTATATATAATGAGACTGGCCAAAGGCTTATATCTGTACTTATATCTGTATCTAGTATGTGTAGTATACCCATATCTTTAGAATGCTGTCTAGGCAGCCAGGAGGCCAGTATGTGTGCATGAAGGAACTATTCAATGTTTACTGTAATGCTCTTCTGTTTGTTTGTTTGCCTTTTTTCCTGCAATGTATTCACCAATACTTAGATTATACTTGATTCCTTATGTAATTGTGCAGGAATATTAGGTAACCTGCCTTCAGAAGCCTGTTGCTTCAAAGTTACAGCATGTTGAAATTCCTTTGTGTATGAAATGCACTATATAAATAAACTTGCCTTGGTTTTGTCAAAGTGCAATTTACAAACATGCTAACAACCAAACATCAAAGAAACAAAACAAAAAAACAACAAAAAACAAAAGTGCAAGAGTTATTCAGTCTTGTTGAAGATGTTTGACCCCCTTAGGGGAGTTCTTCACTTCAGAGCAGAAGTAAAGCAGTGTGTGTGTGTGTGTCATACTGAGATACATCTGTGTCTGTGTGTGTGTGTTTTGTGGCTTTTTAGGGGCCTGTGATGAACTGTGCAAGACTTGCTGAGAAAGCAGTCGCCCTTGTTTGCTGTGAAAAACTGCACAAAATCGGTAAAGTCTGATCAAAGGGGGGATGCACTGTTTGATGTGTGCTGTGGTCCTGTTGTGAACTACATGAAATCCTTCAGTAGTATTTAGCCTCCTAGGATATCACTTGGCTCTTTAGTCTGAGACACAAAACGGACTGTGAAATGCTGTTTGTCTGTACAGAGTGAGCGCTTTCATGTTGTCTTTGGTTGAGCAAAGCCTATTTGTTTAATCAAAGCCACCCTATTACAGTGGCGTGAGAGACAACCACATTCCACTTAGTTTGTGTGTTGCTAAATCTGTTGTAATTGAGGGATTCAAGCTTTTCCATTACAACAGAAACTGTGAGTTAACCCTGGATTATTTAGATGTAAATACTGACTGCGTGCGTGTATGTGTGTGCGTGTGTCTGTATTTGCGTGTGCGTGCGTGTGCAGGGGAGCTGGATGACCACCTGATGCCTGTGGGCAAAGAGACGGTGAAGTACGAGGAGGAATTGGACCTACACGATGAGGAGGAGACCAGTGTGCCTGGCCGGCCGGGGTCAACCAAGAGGAGACAGTGCTACCCTAAAGCCGTGAGCGTCACCCAACCCCCCCCCCCCCCCCACCCCCCAAAGCCCTAGTCTTCCTCTGCTCCACTCCACTCCTCTCTCTCCCTTACATCCGCTGTACACCGTTTCAAGAGAGTTCAGCAGCATCATAGCTGTTTCACTGGGTTTCCGGTTTAGCATTCCCAACAGACCCTTCACATCATTCCCAACAGACCCATGACTGTTTGTTCCTGTCCACTCTGCCCTAGTTTCCTCTGCCTGTGCCCATAATGATACCCCCCCCCCCGGTAATGGGGCCTGTACTGGCCTCTTCACTCTTCTTCTGTGTGATGTTCTTGTTAAATGAATGACAAGTGTGATCAATGAAACAGTATGTGACTACATGTCTACTTCCTATGCACCAGATTCTATGTGACTAAACTCATAAATGTGCACTGGCAGATTCCGGAGTGTCTTCGCGACAGTTACCCGGTGCCTGAACAGCCTTGCTACCTGTACGTGATTGGCATGGTTCTGACCACGCCCCTGCCTGATGAGCTCAACTTCAGACGCAGGAAGCTCTACCCCCCAGAGGACACAACGCGATGTTTCGGCATCCTCACCGCCAAACCCATTCCCCGGGTAAGCACCCCTCTTTCTGTATCTCTCTCTCTCTCTCTCTCCTCTCTCTCTCTTTCTCTCTCTCTCTCTCTCTCTCTCTCTTACTTACATACACACACACACACTCTCTCACATTATATCATGCTCTGATCAAGGGTCATGTGGTGATTCTGAATCAGTGATAATATGCTAAGAATATAAGAGATTTTTTTTTCACAAGCACAGACACATAAAGGATATATAATATAATTGATGTTACTCTATTTGCCTCTTTCTTTATGTTTTACAGCAAAGAGCAGTGTGTGTCTCAGATTCACTTCCTGTATGTAGGACTTGAACAGTTCTGTTCTTTTCTGGCTTTCCTATTTGATCTCTTGACTTAGTTAAAGGTTCAGCGTGGCTGTAAAGCAGTGGTTGTGATTGTGAGTGTGTCCTTCCTCCAGATCCCCCACTTCCCGGTGTACACGCGCTCGGGCGAGGTGACCATCTCCATCGAGCTGCAGCGCTCGGGCTTCACGCTGTCGGCCTCGCAGCTGGAGCTAATCACACGCCTGCACCAGTACATCTTCTCCCACATCCTGCGTCTGGAGAAACCTGCGCTCGAGTTCAAGCCCACCGAGGCCGACGCCGCCTACTGCGTGCTGCCGCTCAACGTCGGTTAGTATCTTGCTTTGACGCAGCTCACTCACTAACCCTCTCCACTGAGGAGCACATAGTCAATGTTCTGCAAATGGAAACTCAAGTCAGTCCACTCAAAGTCAAAGCATCTATTGTCTCATGCACAGTTAAAGAACAGTTTCCCTGTTGATAGATGACCAGCTCAGTGGGCATGTTGGCAGGCAGCTGTGAGGTTGGACCCTCAGGTGCTAGTCTCTGTTGCTAGTCTAAGCCTAACCCTAACCATCGGAAGGGAGGTTTAGCCTACTCTACACTGACTGTCCAGCTGCTGCCATTACATAGCCATAATACTGGTCTGTTAGTGTGTTATGTATTAGAAGAGCAGTCCAGCTTCCAGCACTCGGAGTGTCATGTGTAATGGTTCGTTTTATCATATTAGCGTTCAGTGTTTCCTATCTAACCTTAGTTGGTGCTTTGTGGCGTGATCTTTAAACACTCGGCCAACGTCACCCCCTGCATTCTCTAGCTTAGCACATTAGGTGATTGTGTTGTCAGTATGCTGTGTTCACAGCTGTTCCATTCATGACCCTAACACTGTTTACAAAGCACAAGTGTGTGTCAGAGTTCATCACTGAAAAGAATTAATAAACAGATGTTAATTGCATGTAAATGTATGTGCTTAGTCTATGTGAAGGGGAATATGGAGCATAAATTTGCTTGTGCATCAAAGTGAACAGACAGACCTTGGGTTCCTCCTCTGCGCTGTCAGAAACATTTATAGATGACATGGAGGCTGGTTAGCCCTTGACTGTTTGAAATGCTAATTCCCAAATTTATGCTACTTTTCCACTCTCCCAAAGGAAGTGTACATTTTCCATTGCGTTGGCAAGAGTGGGAATGTGGCTCTTTGTTCAGGTCTGCATGTCAACAAAATCCACCTCTCACAAAGCCACATTTTAGGCTGCTTTCCGGCCTTGACCAACACCGTAGTATTTTTCGTTTGGACTTAACTTGTGATGAATCTGGTGAAATATGTTGTGAGCGTGTTACAGACCACATTCATCCCTCCGTTGAGATATTTAATTCAGGTGGTCAATGGAAATGATGCTGAGGTCAAGTTGGTGGACCACGTGTGCCGTAGTAGTCCCTGGTGTAGACCACAGATGACAGGAGGCCTGGAACGTCAGTTACTGTTTTCCTGTGGCTGCTGGATGATCAAGCGCAAGCACAGGCGAGACCTTTAGGTCATGGCCCAGAGTGGAATTGTGGCCGACACACGTTTTTTTTTAATACTTCTCTGGTTCGCAGTGCCTGGTAAATGTCTTGAATATGCCTAGTCACTTCAGGTGTGTGTGCAGGCAAGATGCCTTTTATTGTGGTTTGCATGTGTGCGCACGGACATGCACACACACACACACACACACACACACACAGACGGACATGCACGCGCACACACACAGACGGACATGCACGCGCACACACACAGACGGACATGCACGCGCACACACACAGACGGACATGCGCGCACACACACGGACATGCACACACCTGGCAGTTGTCTGAAGCCTGTTTTCCTTTCCTTCTCCTAGTTGAGGACTCCAACACTCTGGATTTGGACTTCAAGTTCATGGAAGACATTGAAAAATCGGAAGCTCGTATTGGCATCCCAAACACCCAGTACACAAAGCAGAACCCTTTTACCTTTAAACTAGAGGATTACCAGGATGCTGTCATCATTCCAAGGTGAAATGGGAATTTTATGAGAATTACCAGCAATTGTCCGTACTCCCACCAGGAGAAGCTGCAGTCTGTCATATCTCATTTCTTAGGTCAAGCAGAAAATCAAATGACCTCTTGACTAATGAATTTCCTCCATCAGGTATCGTAATTTTGACCAGCCTCATCGCTTCTACGTCGCGGACGTCT
Organism: Tenualosa ilisha; assembly: GCA_015244755.2. NCBI lineage: Eukaryota > Metazoa > Chordata > Actinopteri > Clupeiformes > Clupeidae > Tenualosa > Tenualosa ilisha. The sequence continues at coordinate 701,409 of PYXC01000903.1, forward strand.
ACACAGACCTCACCCCCCTCAGCAAGTTCCCATCGCCGGAATACGAGACCTTTGAGGAGTACTATAAGACCAAGTACAACCTGGATCTGTCCAATCTGGAGCAGCCTCTATTGGATGTGGACCATACATCCTCAAGGTAGGGTGGAGGAAAAGTAAGGAGGAGGGGGATACATTTCACGACTCAAGTCCTTCCCAAGCATAATGCTGACCGTGTGTGTGTGTGTGTGTGTGTGTGTGTGTGTGTGTGTGTGTGTGTTTGTGGTTCTCTCTTCCTCGCTGGCAGGCTGAACCTGTTAACTCCACGGCATCTTAACCAGAAGGGAAAAGCCTTACCCTTGAGCAGTGCTGAGAAGAGGAAGGCCAAATGGGAAAGTCTACAAAACAAACAGGTAATACTGATTTACAATCTCCACCGCCGACCCGGCCCGACCCAGCCCATCTGTGGGAGTCCAGGACATGGTGGTCCATGCGTCTCAAACTTTCTCATTATGCAAACCCACAGTACATACACACACACACACACATGCATACATACATACACACCTCCCGGGGCTTTGCGTCTAATTTCATTTGTGGGAGAATTTGTGTGGGGGTGAGGTTGGTCGTTGGGTCGTTGGGTCATTGGTAATGTCAGTGCACATGCAGTCCCTCTAACCTCATTAGTTACATGCACACACAACACGCACACACACACACACCAGTCTGGTTTTACTAGACTCACTCACTTTGAGAGGGGAGTCTGGCCATTTTCCATAGAGAACTGTTACGCTATACTGCTTTGCATTAAGTCTGAAAGCATTAGTGCAGTCGCATTGGTCAGTTTCCTAAGATTAGTTCTTACTTTTGCGTGAACTTTTCAAACTGATAATAAACTGTATGGTCAGGATTGCATTTACCTTTGTTGTATAAATGTATACATTCTTCATACCACAGGTTTTGATGTTTACATGGGTCAATTCTACCATTTAGTCAAAGCCACCTTCTGTGAAACTAACAGCATCCCCTCTATTGGATTATTGGCTGGTAAATGCTGTAGCATATTTTAGTATCGTGATGAAATGGAAGTAAGTGGAGATGCCAGACTAACCCTCCTTCGTCCCCGCTCCACCCAGATCCTGGTTCCTGAGCTGTGTGCCATCCACCCGATCCCTGCCTCCCTGTGGAGGAAGGCAGTATGCCTCCCCAGCATCCTGTACCGCCTGCACTGCCTGCTCACTGCCGAAGAGCTGCGGTCTCAAACTGCCACGGACGCCGGTGTCGGGGCCCAGAACCTGCCCCCTGACTTCAGGTAGAAAACCATTGTGTGGCGCGCCCAGGCGACCTCCATGGTTAGGCTATAGGCCTACCATGCTCCAGCAGCTACACTTATGCATTTATGAATTTAATACATTTATCCAAAGTGACTTACATTTTGCCAGTTGTCAATTACCTCAGGGCCAGTCCTCTCCTAGGCTTGCCATTATCAGGCTACCTCCCTGCTAGCCAGTTACTCCCCCAAGTGGATCGCTGAATTTGGACGTGCGCGGGTGGGTGTGGGTGTGCGGATGGATGGGCCCCTCTATGGCTGTGCCATTAATATTTGAATGGGTTATGTGCATTGTAGCATAGCAATCTTGGAAAGTAGAGTTAAGTTATTCAGTACTAGTATCAAGTGTGATTCAGTTAGCTCTATGTGTAGCTTCCATTATACTTATTAAAGTAAACAGAGGTTTCTCCAGAAATAAAACAGTGCTGTTTTTGGCCAAGCAGGTGATGCTGTAAGAGACACACAGCCTTTCTGGATTGGTGAAGCTTCTCAGATTGATGTAGCACACAAAGGCAGGGTGGACAGCAGTTGAGTGTAGTCTTTTGGGAGAATGAGCCAAATAATGATCAGATATTGATTTCAGGCACGGCGAATGGCACAGGTCCAGAATCCATATTATGTGCTTTTCCATCGCAGGGACTCAGAGCGCCTTCCAGATAGCACTGAATGCTAAGTGGTGTTGGGAATAAGAGTTGATAAGAAAATGTGTCTGTTGCATATGGAGTTTCTTTTCCCCAAAGTCAGTGTTTGCTTGTTCTCCTCTGCAAGGAAGTGTGTGGCTCTTTGCCAAGACCTTTTCTGAACTTGTCTGTTGCCTCCTGTCCAGGTATCCCAATCTGGACTTTGGGTGGAAGAAGTCCATCGACAGCAAGGCTTTCATTTCCTGTCCTGGGACATGCGCCGAGCACAGCGATCACTGTAAGCATGGACCACCGTCGGTAACGCCCTCTGACCCCACCGAAGAGCCCCTAAATTTTGAGGGCACCCCGCGCCCCTCTCGACACGAGAACTGCAACGCACCAGATGAAAAGCTAGAGCCCGCCCCGCCTCCCCTGTCGGACCCTCAGCCGGCGCCATCACAGGAGGGCCAAGGTCACCATGGAGACTGCGTCTGCTCCGGGAACCTCATCAACGGCACCAGAGCGGATGGGCCAGACGGGCCTAATGGGCCCGGCCCGGACACCCACCAGGTGGCGCCACGGCTGTGCCAGTGCCCCGCGGGCAGCCTGCCGCGGGCCGAGGCGCTGGTGTCTCCGCTGTCACTGACGACACAGACCACTACCTCAGTTCCTGAGCAGTCTCCTCCATGCAGCGGTGAGGAGCCGGCCCGGTCTCCAGCCCTGGCCAGCCATGAATGTAACCCCGATGGGACGCCGGAACTCCGCCACGGACTCGTGGAGCAGAAGAAGAAACCTACCTCAGACTGTTGCCCCGCCGTCACCACCGCCATCAGTGCAGTAGGGGCCCTGACCTTGACCCCCAGCAGCACCGCAGCACCTTCACCAGCCCCGAGTGGTGCGTCGGCAGCGGAGGAGTCCCCGAAAACCCTGGGCCCAAACCCGGGGCTCATCCTGCAGGCACTCACGCTCTCCAACGCCAGCGACGGCTTCAACCTGGAGAGGCTGGAGATGCTGGGGGACTCCTTCCTCAAACATGCCATCACCACGTACCTCTTCTGCACTTACCCCGACGCCCACGAGGGACGCCTGTCCTACATGAGGAGCAAGAAGGTAAGCTCAGCTTTGATGCTTTTGTAGTCGACACATTTGTTTCTGAAATTGACCAAGAGGAATGTCAGCAAGTCGTGTTGGCTCTAAAGGGGCAGGTAAAGGTGAGTGTATTTGAGCTAATTTGTGATTATGTACAATGTGTTCTTCTTGGTATATTAGTTTTAAGAAGGAACCCCTTGAGATGAGTGAAAATGAGTTGGTTCTTCTACAGGGATTTCGTTTATTTGTGTATTGTCAATAGAAAGATCTGTACTCATATTTTTTTTGTGCGATGCACTCCTGGTCGTGGACATTGCTTGGTGCCGTGTCTTACTAATTCATCTCTCCAGTTATGTTGTGCTGTGTGCCCTGTGTGTGGATTGGAAGTGTTCTGCTTTGACCCCTCTGCTTCACTACCCATCCGTCTCTCTCTCAGGTCAGCAACTGTAACTTGTATCGACTGGGCAAGAAGAAGGGCCTGCCCAGTCGCATGGTGGTGTCCATTTTTGATCCCCCAGTCAACTGGCTGCCCCCTGGCTATGTGGTCAACCAGGACAAGAGCAGCACAGACAAGTGGGACTCGGACGAGGTAGGACTCCTCATGGGAGTTTTTTTTAGCAAGTTAACATGGGTCCATAAGTGCCGCATAAATGTCTCTGAAGGAGCTGAAAATACCTCTCAAATTAGGCATTTTCCCCCTCTCTGTTTCAGAACAGGCTGTTTCTCATTACTATTCAAGACTCATAATTATACATGAGGACATTCCTGCCACGTCACTTTACATCACTCAGTTGAAAAAGTTGCCACTGAGTTTAGCCGTCTCTGACGAAAATGAGCTATCTTTGCTAGTTAAATTCAATTGTGATAGTTGTATTGATATCAACCAAAAAAAAAAAACCTTTATGTCAATATCGTGCAGCCCTAAAACTGAACAGCGGTAACATTTGAGTCATTCAAATGTGTCACCGTATTGGTGATTAAGCTTGACAATTCACTCAGTTAGGCTCCTATGCCTGCTAGACAGTGCTTGAATTGAATAGAGTCAGCCTATAGCCAGAGCTCAAATAAGGTAGAGCCTATAGACTATTATTAAATCGGATAGAGAGACGGTGCTTACCCTGCGTCCTTGCTAATGTACACAGTGAGTATGTATATTTAGTGGAAAATCTAATTGCAATAAAAATGCTCATTACTGTTTTAACCTCATGTAATTTGAGGTAATCAATAGTAGTCGCGGTGTTCATTAGGAGTCATTATGTGTGTTTGACAGAAGCGTTGAGATTCTTTTCGTTGTTGATACAATTACAACTGAATTTATATAGCACTTTCCTACTCCTACGAGCACTCAAAGCTTCACCCTTGCACACACATACATACACACACTGATGGCGGAGGCTGCCATGCAAGGTGCCACCCGGGAGCAAATTAGGGTTCAGTGTCTTGCTTAAGGACACTGGAGCAGGGCTCGAACCTGCAACCCTCCTGTTGCCGAACAGCACCTCTACAACCTGCGGGAAAATCAGATAAGGGTTAATATGCGACCTTTAACACATAGGTCCTCCCAGTTTTTCTAATGCACAGCTTGCATCTAGAGTGTTTTATTCTAGTGCAGTCCCCTGTGTGGCCACTAGGGGGCAGCTCGGTCCTTCCTGGCAGGCCAGGGCTAGGCTGAGCCGTGGGGTTGGGGCTCCATGGGCCTGGTGCAGCCTGAGCCACAGCACAAACACAAGAGGTCTTTATCTGTCGTTATGGAGAAGGCCGAGGCCTGGTCCTGACAGGGCTTTTTAGACGGCCCTCAGGACTGTAAAATTTGAGTATAGAGTAGTCATAGCTAAAACAACCTCAGTGAAAGTGGAGTTTGGGCTCATCTCCTACAAAAACAACTTGTAGCTTGTATTTAGAGATTAAAACCCTACTCATTTAGAGAGGACTCCAAAAGCAGCCTTGTTTTTGGATGGAGCTGTGTGTTATTATGTTTTGCAAATGTTGGCCCGAGGTTGAAGTGTAGTGTAATGGATTTTATCGCCACACACCAATTTGAATTTAGTTCAGTGCAGAGGCCCTTTCACAACGAAAAGTTCCCACGTTTTTACTGAAGTGTACATCATAACGGAGCACAGCCGTAAAAAAAACCCAAGAGGCAGACCTCAGACGTTAAGTCGGGTGATTGGAAAATTCTCGGCATCCAGCGCGCTGAATTCCAAACAGGTTGGGTGGGTGTTTTTTGAGCTTGATTTCCCCTCTCCATTACTGAGGTCTCCCCCAGTGGTTGTGGCAGTGCGTGTATACGCGCAGTTCGAGCCCCCTTCGCCAGTCGCAGCGTAATTTTTAGTGTCAGATGCCCTTGTTATTACAATATTAGGTATCACAGCCATTAACATTTTAATGAATATGCATTTGCCTTTTTCCCACATGGTCAACTTTATGGGCTATTAATGGCTTGGAGATGATATTCAGGGTGCGTGTCAGCTATTGGGTTGCCTTACTGCCGTGAGTCATGAAGCTGCCGCTGCCAAGTCCTACACACACACACACACACACACACACACACACACACACACACACTCACTCTCCCTTTCTCTCTCTCTCTCTCTCTCTCCCCCCCCTGAACAGCAGTAATGCCATGGCTCTTGGCCTAAACCACTTTAAAGTGTAATCTCTAACAAATACCCCTTCCGAACGGCTCTTGACCACTTCTGCTCCAGTAATTGGCCGCCACAAGTGTCAGCGTCAAGGAGATGACGCAGTTTATTATTTTTCTTAGTTTTAGTCCAGTGAGTTATTTTCGGTGTAACGTTCTGGTGGCCATTTTACGGGTTCTTGTCTCGGCAGACTAAGGAGGACCTGGCAAACGGGCGAGGCGGCATCGAGGATGAAGATGACTATGACGAGGATGATGAAGACGAGATGGTGGAGACAAATTTGGGTGGCGGCGGCGGGGGAGGAGGTGATAGGGACATGGGGTGGAAGGAGGTGAAGGACGGGAACATGAGTGGCGAGGAGGATGAGCTGGAGTACGACCAGGACCACATCCGCTTTATCGACAGCATGCTCATAGGCTCTGGCGCCTTTGGCAAGATCTCACTGGCCGGGTTCCCAGCGGCCGACACCTGTTCCCAGTGGCGGACGCAGCGCAAGTCTCCGCTCCTGCCCAGCCCACACCCGCATTCAGCGGGTGACGCGAGCAGCGCCGGCCTCGGCGGCGAGGAGTTCGACTACAGCTCCTGGGACGCCATGTGCTACCTGGACCCCAGCAAGGCGGCCGAGGAAGACGACTTTGTGGTGGGCTTCTGGAACCCGTCGGAGGAGAGCTGCGGCGGCGACCTGGGCAAGCAGTCCATCTCGTATGACCTGCACACAGAGCAGTGCATCGCTGACAAGAGCATCGCCGACTGTGTGGAGGCGCTACTGGGCTGCTACCTGACCAGCTGTGGTGAGCGTGCCGCCCAGATGTTCCTGTGCTCGCTCGGACTCAAAGTGCTGCCCGACGCGAAGGCCGGCGAGCGAACTGCGCCCCATGGTCGTCACGACGGAGAGGGCCGTGCCCCAGCGGAGCCACAGTACGGCTGGCTGCAGATTCCGCCGCGATGCATGTTCGACCACCCCGATGCTGAACGCACACTCTTGCACCTCATTTCCGGCTTTGAGAACTTTGAGGCCAAGATCAACTACACCTTTCAGAACAAGGCCTATCTGCTGCAGGCCTTCACCCACGCCTCCTACCACTACAACACTATCACAGGTACAAACACTACCCAGCCTTATGACATTATCACAGGTACAAACACTTACACTACAATTACAGTGCTATCACTACAACACTATCGCAGGTCAAACACTACCAAATATGAGAACCCTATCACAGGTACATACACTTACACTACCTTTACCATACTACCACTACAACACTCACAGGTGCAAACACTACTAGTCATTACAACACTGTCTCAGGTACAAACAGTACTAGTCATTACAACATTGTCACAGGTATATATACCTGTCATCACAGTACAGTCTCATGTAAAGTCCTAAACACTATCAAATCATTACACCATCACAGGCATAAGTTGAAATACTACCAATCATTGCAACACAATCACAGCTATAAATACCATTTACTTGTCTGTAGTTAAGCTGTTTTGGCAAGCTCAAATTTTCATGTCATAAGCTATAAAGTAATTAAGAAATAATCCATTCATTCCACTACTTTGTCCTACAGTTGAGGTCACCCAGCTGGTTGTTGTACCAAAACTGTGCAGTAAGCTAGTTAAAGAGCTTACAGTTTTGCCGTAAAATTGGTCCTTAACACTGGGATGTAGGAAACAATTTGGCTTGTTAGCATCTTGTTAAAGCAGCCCTCCTAATAACAGTAGTAGTATTTAGTAGCCCTCCTAATAACAGTAGTAGTATTTAGTAGCCTGCCTAATAACAGTAGTAGTATTTAGTAGCCCTCCTAACAATAGCAGTAGTATTTAGTAGTATTTCCAGTGGCATACAGGTGCCCTTGCTTTACTGCTCATATCCCAAAGACACGTAGTAAACCTGCATGTCTGCATGACTGCATTTCTACATGAGTGATTTAGTTAGATAATCTCTGCCTTTGCCGCCTCTTTCACTCAGATTGTTACCAGCGATTGGAGTTCCTCGGTGATGCAATTTTAGACTACCTCATAACGAAGCACCTTTATGAAGACCCCCGACAGCACTCGCCCGGTGTGCTGACCGACCTGCGCTCGGCCCTGGTTAACAACACCATCTTCGCCTCCCTGGCCGTCAAGTACGACTACCACAAGTACTTCAAGGCCGTCTCGCCCGAACTCTTCCATGTCATCGATGACTTTGTGCAATTTCAGCTGGAGAAAGACGAGATGCAAGGCATGGACTCTGAGGTGAGCCATCCCTCTCCCTCCTCTTGATGCCTTTGTTTCTCTCTTTTTCTCATATCTGCATCTGTCACTTTCCCATTTCTCTCTTGTCTTGCATTTTTCCTTCTTTCTCTGTCTTTCTCTCTTTCTCTCTTCCCCCTCTTTTTCTCTCCTGGACTCTTTTTTTTTTTTTTTTTCTCTGGCTCTCTCCCTCAATCTTTTACTCCCTTTCTCTCTCTCTCTCTCTCTCTTTATCTTTTTCTCCCTCCCTCTCCCTCTCCCTCTCCATCCATCACTCTGGGTCCTCTGGTAAACTAATCAGACCCGCAGGTCACATGACGTTTTGTTTTCATACCACTTATTTGCATTGAAAACTCTAGTCCCCGGTCTAAGGTCATCATTATGGCAATTCTGTGAATGTCTTTTTTTATTTTTGCTTCTTTCTCTGATACAGTTGGATTTTATTTGTTTTGAAATGGTTATCTTGGCACCGAATCTGCCCTTGTTTGACTGGAAAGCTTTTTAGGCCTAAGGGACAACACTGGATACAGTGAGCGGAAAGACAAATTCATTTCAGCACACACACACACACACACACACACACACACACACACACACACACACACACACACACACACAGAGTTCCTCATTGTAAAACTTGGTGATTGGCCCTCAGTGGACTTGTGCTCAGGCGTGGTATGATGGTAAAGTGCGGCCGTAGCGATATTTCAGGCCAGCGTCTTATTGGACGAGACAAACATGCTCTTGATTACCGCCTTTGTTGACAATTTGTCTCCAGTCCTTTCAGCTCTATGGCTTCCCCAGCAGGCCAAGTTGAGCACCCATCTCTGCTGTTCTTTGTTCGTTTCAATATGAGGGAACGACGACCATCATACTTGTTTGTTTGTGTCCCATGCGAGTTCCCTGCCTGTCGTGGGCGCATAAACAGGAATCAGCCCCCTCCCCACCCCCCGCCTGCTGAACTCCTGCTGTGTTTTCCTTTTAGCTTCGCCGCTCGGAGGAAGACGAAGAGAAGGAGGAAGACATCGAAGTACCCAAGGCCATGGGGGACATCTTTGAGTCGCTCGCCGGAGCTATTTACATGGATAGCATGATGTCCCTGGAAAGTGTTTGGCGGGTGTATTATCCAATGATGCGGCCTCTTATAGGTAAGAAGGATGGCCTCAATGACACCTCCAAGCACCACCCCCCTCTGAGATGTGTTTTGGTTAACACAGTCAGGGCCATCACATAGTGCCCTTGTCAAATGTCTTCAGTGATTGAAATGTTGGGCCTTTATGTGTGATGTGTGCTGACATTTGGATTTTTTTTGTTTCCACTTTAGAAAAATTTTCTGCCAATGTTCCTCGTTCCCCGGTGCGCGAGCTGCTGGAGATGGAGCCAGAGACAGCTAAGTTCAGGTGGGAATTATTTGTAGTCACAGCAGGTCAATGATGCTCATCGCTCACACTCACTCTCACACTCCCTTTCACACTCACTCACACTCACACTCACTCAGTGACACACACACACACACTCTTGTCTCTCTCTGTGACAGCCGCAGACATACAGTAGATGTCACTTATCCATACAGAGTGCCACTTTATGATGTAATAGGAGTCAAGGCACACTGATGTCCATTGTTTATGATGTCATAGGAATCAAGCCATACTGATGTCCATTGTTTATGATGTCATAGGAATCAAGCCTTACTGATGTCCATTGTTGATGATGTAATGCAGTGTTCGTGCTGTATGCTGTAGTGTTTTTTCATAACTGTTGGTCCCCTGGTGACAGTCACTTGAGGTTACAGGAAACAAATTTATGCAGTAATTATATATCTAATCACAAAAAAAATACAGCGTTAGTAATTAAACAGAACCTAAGCCTTTTTGGCTGATCCAAAGAACCTAAGCCTTTTTGGCTGATCCAAAGAACCTAAGCCTTTTTGGCTGATCCAAAGGCTGTGGAAGAAACTAAGGAAAGCTAGTGCAGTCCTTCATGAATTATATTCAAACCACTACTAAACTCATCTACCTGGATTTAGCATGGGCTTTCAATTAGCATAATTATAACTAAGTGGGGTTTTTTTTGGTTATTTTTTTACAATTTTTATGTATTGTTGTTTTGTTTGTGTGTCCCTGTGCAGCCCAGCGGAGCGCACGTATGATGGGAAGGTGCGTGTGACGGTGGAGGTGGTGGGGAAGGGCAAGTTCAAGGGCGTGGGCCGCAGCTACCGAATCGCCAAATCCGCTGCTGCACGCCGCGCCCTACGGAGTCTCAAGGCCAATCAACCTCAGGTCCAGACCAGCTGAGCTTCACACACACGCACACACACCCCCCACACACACTCTCGCTTACACACTCACACAAAACACACATTCACACACTCATACCCATACACCCCTGCTCTTGACACCAGTAGCGAAGACATCCTGGCAACAATGACTGTGCTTTTTTGTTTTTTTCCCCCTTTTTCAGAAAGAGAACGACTTAATTTTTGTTGTTGCTGTTGTTGTTTTTTTGTTTTTTTTGCGCAAACACAATCCTTACTTCCCCCCTCTTCCTCCCAGTTTTTGTACTCCCATCAAATCTGTGCTTTATTAACATATAGCAAGTATTCAGAAGAAGAGAAAGGTCAGGACTCGCTTTACTGTTGTTATTTTATTATCATTATTATTATTATTATTATTGTTAATTTGTTTTGTTGACGTTTTTTTTTTCCTTTTCTTTTTTTTTCTTTCTCGTTAAATTAACCTCTGCTTAAAGTTAGTAGGTAAAGAGGCTTCCGCTTAAAGTAGCGTAGTGATAGAATGTACTGTGGAATTGTATCCCAAAAAGGAAGCATCAGAAAAAAAACGCTAACTCCTCAGTGGTGCACTAGTGCCAGTTTTAAAGCGGTTTTTAGATGTACTGTGGCATAGCGAGAGACAAGGGCGTCCAGGGAGGGGTCAGTAGGTCTGCTCTCTGGGCTGTGAGGTGGCATTCTTAATCATTCTTGCACTTCCTCTACTAGGGTCCGCTTGTGTTTTCAGCTTAATTGTGACCATTATTGTCTGTTCAACACCAAATCTGTCATATTTTTTTGTTTGTTTTATTTTATTTTTATTTTTTTTTCTGCCTTGGAGAAAGGAAAAACAGTTCTCCCTCATATCCTTTGTCGTGGATAGGAATTCAACATTCCCAATGTACTGTCATTGAAATCGTTTTTAAATGAACAGCACTCGAACTTGCATGTTTGTGTTGCTATGTTGTCATAGTCAATTGGATTGATTATATAAATACTGTAAAAAAAAAAAAGCCAATTATGTGTAGAGAACAATGAGATCTTTCACAACACAAGTCGCCATCATTGGTTTTAGTAATGTCTTTTGATACCAAGAATATTTACATTGAGTTTTTGGTGACAATTAGCGTTAGACGCCTCCATTGACTGATGTATTTAGTTTTGATATAACAAAAAGAGACATATCACTTGGGAAATATGCTGCAAATTTTATATATATAAAAAAATAAGTGTTTAAAAAAAAAAAAAAGAAATTGGATACTTCTCTGAGACACAAAGCACCTTTACATACAATCTGTAGGACATTCAATATTTTTACTAGACAATTTGCGTGTCATGCACTTCACTTACCAAAGCTAAAGTTTAATGCGACGTCTAATAGGCTTCATGTGAGACCCGACATGAGTAATTCACAGACATAGGCACGTGAACGCAGCCTGTTGTGTTGTTTTCATTTAGATAAAGCAAGTGACATAACCTTTTGTCTAGCTTTTGATTTGTGTTAATAGGCATTCTTCACTTGAATACCTCAGTTAATTGCATGCATTTTCCTTTTTTTTTTTTTCCTTTTTCGGTGCTATGTTTATCATTAAGCTTGAATTTCTCATCTTTTGCACTGTAACTGTATTACCTCTTTTATTTGACCTTTTGAAATCTGTCGGGTTGGTTGTCCTGTTCTGTCAGCAGTCAAAGTTGCTTAATTGTTTTTGTTGTGCTTTTGGTTTTTGTTTTGTTTTAGTTTCCTTTTTTGTTTTTTTGTTTTTTTCCTCAAGCTCCCCTTGTTTGGAATTAAGGAATTCTTCCTTGACCACGGTGGAAACGCTAACACACTGTGTGCATAGTAGCGTTCTGACTTGAGTTAAGGGGCTCTTCTGTTGCGCTAAGTTGGCTTGTCAAACTCCCAGGACTGTGGAGTTGGCGAGATGTCACTTGACGCTTGTGGGGGGCGATTAACAGGTTGCACTCAGTCATAGTTTAATTTACCTCGCTATATCTAGCCTCAGTCACTTAAGCTGATGTTGTCACTCTTCTCCTTTGAAGCTGTACACGTTGCTCTATATCTGCGAATCTCGTAGGGATACCAAATGAAAATGGAAAAGAAAGAAATAGATTTTTGATTAAGAATGGGGGATTAAATTCCGATTTTTTTTTTTTTTTTTTTTATGCTTTGCCTGGTAGGAATGATTCCGGAATGGGCCTTTGAGGAAAAAAGGGCAAGTGGTATTACAAAGGCACATAACTGGATGTGCTGCTACCTCAGAATGTTGCAGTCGATTTGTCAAAATAAATAAATATGTATTTGGATTCATTAAAGTGAATTCAGTTAAGGATTATTCATCACTTTGGGTGCCATCGAGGCATTGTGGCCTGTTCATATTCGTTTTGATAATATTTTCAGTGTTCAGTTGGAAACTGACAGTATATCATAAATATATTTGTCAGGTATGTAATTGACACGTTTTTTGCACTGACGACACATCCCCTCAAACTCTTGTCAATCTTATTAATTTCTAGCAGAGTTATGAGCTTCTGCAGTGCCTTCTGTCACTGTGCACCCAATCCAACACTTCTCTTCCAGCAATCTCACCTGCATGTGCTGCAGTCACCTGCTTGCGGTGCCATGGGATCAGTCTTTAAGTTGAGTCTAAATGCCCACTAGCCTCTCCGAGGATTATAGGTAACACCATGGAGTGATGTAACCTCTCCTATGGTCTTGGAAAGTGTTGGCTGACCACAATGTAATTTAATAACATGTATGGATTTTGGAAACTGTCTTTTGCCGCTGAGCTCTAAATTAGACTTTTTTTTTTTTTTTTTTTAAACCCATCCAAAAAGTGCAATCCTGTTTCTTTTCTCTGGCAAGAGTTGAGTGACCTTCTATAAGTCGATACGAAATCTTTTTGTTGATTCGCTCGCTTTTGTCTCAAACTGGGGTTTGTCACTCAGCTACAGCACAAAGGTAGACAAACTGAGTGGCCCATCCTTAATACTCCCTTAACCTCAGATCACACCTTTCTACTTAGATTTTGCCTACTTTTCTCTTCCTGTCACGTCGGGCACACATTTAAAACCCTGTCGTTATTATTCTTCTTATCAATGATGCGATAACAGCTTATTAAAGAATGTGAAATCACTGACGTGGAGCCGCACCCACACAATCATTTCTTCTCACAGAAAGGACTGTATCTCCTGATGAAATCTTGTAAGCTAGATTCCTGCACAGCTAGTGACACTGGCGTAGACTTGACCTGGCTTGGTACCAGTCCACATCTGGGCCCTTTGTAGAGCTCCTCTGGTGTCAGCCCCTAGGTTCGCTCCTAGAAGGCGTGATTTGCCTATGATCAGAGTGTTATAGCCAAAAAAAAAAAACGTAAACTATGTGTCTATTCCTCACTGCAAATGTTCTAAAATGATCTAAAGGTATTCCTCCATCACATGCTGCAAATGTTCTAGAATGATCTAAAGGTATTCCTCCATCACATGCTGCCGACTAGGTTTCCTTACTGGCGGAGAATTGTCTTTCTTTGATTTTGCTTTGTTTTTGTTTCATTTTGTTTGTTTTAATTTTGCTTTTTTTGTACATGTAGCACAAATGAGCATTGCACTCGGGCGCCATATTTACCTCATGTCAGAAAGAAAAAAAAAAGTGTGTGTATGTATGTGTGTATATATATGTATACATATATAAACATATATGTGTGTATATATATATATATATAATGCCGTTACGTTTAAAAGAATAACTTGTGGTTTTGGCCTTGCTGCTGTTTCAATTGCTGGTCTATTACAATTGTATGTAAGAATATGCGATCAGAAAGCTCTAATGTGCCTGCAGGTCATCTGATAAAATACACTGTAGAAAAAAAGTCCATGTAGGGAATCTTAAGAATCTGGGGCTCAATGTATGTCTGGTGTATACATTATGTCCAGCCTTAATGTAATACTTGGAATATGAAATTGTAATATAGCCCACAAAACTACCAAGTCCTATGACAGGCATGACTTGAAGAATTGTTTAGTTAATGATTTCCCCCTGCTTTTAGTTAGATTACATTTGACAAGCTAGTACCAGATGTTATGTAGTGCATGTCAGTTGAAGACCCCACCCCCATAAACACCACCCCACACACGACTTACTCCACCATCCCCATTCTTGGTCATTTTCCTAAATGTTGTGTAGAAATCTACGACAGACCCAATATTTTTTTTTTTTTTTTTTTTTTTTTTTTTTTTTTTTGGAAATGAAGGGCTTGTATATCAATTGTTTTTTGGGGGGAGAAAAAGAACTGAACCGCAGGCCTTCAAGTATAAAAAGAATATCTATATAAGAGAGAAAGAGAGATTAGAGAGAGTAATGAATGAGATAAATTAAAGTATCAGCATGCTGTCATATCAGCAGGAAAAGAGAACTCAAGTCATTTGGGAGTGGCCGGAATGTGACCAGGACTCTCAGAGTGCATTATGGGAAGGTTGGGCGAGATGAGAAGGCGGCGTCTGAGGGGTGGATCACCAGCGGAACGGAACGCAGAGTAGTGGGTTATCTAGTCGTTTTTAAGGGGAGGGGGAATAGCCTGCCATTCTCCTCCCATGTGCAGCAGATGTTGTTTTAAGGGACAGGAAAGACCTCATACATACTGTAAAAGTGCTGCAATGTTTTGCGGTCTGCACCTTATGGATCACAAATACCTTTAATATTTTTCCCCTTTTTTGGAACTAATTGTAGCTGAGTATATCTACAATAAAGTTATGGTATGGTCGTTCAACATTGACTCTTCATTTTTTTTTTTTTTTTTTTTTTTAATCCCCCCTTGGGGTGTGAATGTGTACGAGGGTTGTGTATTTATGTATGTGCGGATAAGTGTGTGTGTGTTTCCTAAGTTCTCCAAGATTTCAACTTTGAGAGAAAGTTCAGTAGATACTCTTCCACTCAGTAAACTTGTATTTTATGTAGTTCATTGCGGTGGTGTCAAGTCGTATTTGGCACTCAATATAACGTCACTTAATGCCAACATAAAAGAGATGAGTTTTCTTTGGGAGTCGAGGTGTTGGTTACCTCATTCACGCTCCCAGGCTGTGGTTGCCCATGGGACCCTGTGCCAGGAGGGCATTGGTGAGCACTGTTTTAGTGCCTTCTGGAAGCCGAAACAACCTCGTCGTCTTTTAATCACCCACACACAAAGGCTCAAGTTAGAAACCAAGTGGGCATGAACTTAATAAGTGAACTTGCCTCCTCGCACTCTGCGGGAAGGTTTTTACAGTTTGCTTGAGCTCGCATGCGGCATTTGCATGTGTGACTGTGCCAAAAGTGGAAAGTAAGAGGCTGGCCTCCGCGCTTGTGAGGTGTGAAGTTACCTCACACTCTCAGCTGTGCAAGCATTCTCTCTCCCAACACTTACCATCAACTTTTGTGTGTGTCTTTTTAACTTTCTTTTTTTCTAAGATTACTGAATTAATTGGAATGTTGATGAGTTGACCCAGTTCAATCATAACTGTTTTAGATGTACAGCATTTGGCTGTGTTTCCCACATCCATATTAATTAGATAAGAAATGTTTGTCTCTCAACCATATCGCTGCATATGTTAAACATGTTATTGAACGAGAGGGGCTCTGTCAGGACCTCAGAGAGAGAGAGGGAGTGAGAGAGAGAGAGAGGGGCGCGGTTCTTCGGGAGGCTGTCCTTGACGGATGAAAGCAAGGAAAACCAAATCTCATGTTGAGTTATTACCCCCTCTCCTCTGATGAAGTGTCTGGCCGAAGAGTGAGTGGGTAGGTGGATTGGTTGGGTGGTTGAGCGGTAGCATGTATGGATGACAGAGAGAGAGAGAGACACACGGTAACAGGTCAGAGCCCGTGTCTGCTGGTCTAGACTCTAAAGGTGTGAATGCAAGACTGTTTATTCAGTGGGCAACAAGAATAAAAGAATTTTCTCTGTCCCTGCATTTTATTTCATACATCATTTTGAGGCAAACGAGCGTACACACACACCTACATAATGAAAGAATGTTCGTTGTCTCATTTCTCTAGTTAATTTTATTTCCTAGCTTATTGAAGTTTATTTCCAGAATAAGGTTAAAGGTGAATTTGTGTGTGTGTGTGTATAAAATGTAGTGTATGTGTGTATGACATGCAAAATTCTAATAGTAGTCTGCCTCCTCCACTCCTGATCAGTGCAGAGCTGATTTGTTGAATAGGCAAAGTGTGGGAATGCGGGGGTAATAGTGACTTATTACCTGTGTTGACAGTGTGCAGGCTTGCTCTGCGGCGTTCCAGCCATTTATTCTCTGTGCTATAAAAACAAAGAGATGACGAATAAATACGCAGAGGCCTCTCATTGTTTCCCGGCTGCCCTGTTCGCTCGCTCACTCGCCGAAACTCCAGCTGACCCTGAGAGCACAGGTCCCCAGCTAGCGCTAAACTGTCTGTCACTCAGCGCACACGCACTTACACAACTTGCCCTTTTGCCCCTCTGCGTCTTGTTTCTCTTGGGCCAGCAGAGACGGGGGTGGGGCTTTGAGGTGACATTCGAAATTGAGCATAGCGGGCATCGTAGGCATTGACCTTCCTGGACACATACACACACACACACACACACACACACACACACACAAGCACGCACCTTTATTTACTTTTTCCTCTTTTCAGTTCTTTCCTCTTGACTGTAGGATTACTGTGGGTTGCAGTCAGACAATTACACTGAGCAGTCCAGCGCTGGGTTATTAATGGTTGAGCTTACTGATGTTCTTTCAGCTTGGGAGGGAGTCTGGGCTTCCTCATGTGTAATTAGATCCAGCTTCGCTCACCCTCTCCAGAGGAAAGTCGCAAAAAAAGAACCCCCCCCCTCCGTAAAGAGAGATAGCGAACACACTTGGGCCCTTACACTGCACTCTGTGTGTGTGTGTGTGTGTGTGTGTGTGTGTGTGTGTGTGTGTTTTGTTTAAATCAGCAATCATCTCTGGTATCTTTGCTACCCAGTCCAGCACAGATTTTTCAGCCTTTTTTAATGAAATGAATAGCAGTGATTTACACAAGCCGACTCAACAGAGACGAACACATATTGGGCTCAGAAAGTTAGAGTTGATTATGACTAATGAGGCATGCTTTGAATCCTGCTAATTTCTCTTATGAGAAAAATACAAAGCATGCTAGTAGTCCACTAACAGATCCAGTAGATGCCAGTAATGCCTGAGATTTTCTACCAGTGAGAGACTTTTAATTTCTTTAATGTCCCTCCTGTATAAGCTTGCTTTACACAGCAACTATACACATGCTGTCCCTTCCTAAGCCACTTACACAGACCACAAGAGTGTTTGCAGCTGTGACATAAAACACAGTCACTCTCACACCCTCATTTTCATGTGTGTGAGGAAGGATTCATTTAGTCAAATCAACACTTTAAGTTGTTGCGCTAACGCCTCCCTCTTTGTAATCTGGATGTGCGTGTTGCATGTGAAAGGCGGGGGCCCATTGTGAGGTGTCCCTGGCCAGCCCAGTGTTTGAATGGCGCTGACCGTCAGAATAAACACTTAGGCCCTAATCCCACTATCTCTTAAAGCCGCTCCATTAAGGAGGTGAGTTGTTAGCCAGCTAATGTGCTAGCAGGCCTTTGTCCCTCATAGGGCCTGCATGGAGATGGATTGGTTTATGGAAATAGCCCCCCATCTCATTATGCATGGGCAGATTTGTAAAGGGGCCCTGGCTAAGGGCCAGCTTCTCCTCACTGGACTCAGCTCGGTGGGATGGTCGTTGAGTCCTGTGATTAAGAGAGAGGAGTACAGATGGAGAGAGAAAGTGTGTGTGTGTGTGAGAGAGAATGTGTGTTTGTTAGAGAGAGAGAGAGAATGTGTATCTGAATGTGAGCCGGGATGGTTTGTTTGAGACGCAATACAGGCACAGCCACAATCCTAGGTGTTAGGGTGTGTGTGTGTGTTATTTAATCAGAGTGTGTGTATTTGCACCCTGACAATTTACTTAAAGTTGATTTGCATAACATTATTGACTCTCCTTCTACCAGTAGTAATAGTGGCAATTACAATTGATGGGACCCATGGTTGTTTCAACAGTGACAGTGATGGTAGTACGAACACCTGACGTAGTTGCTGTTGTGTTACATCTACAGTTGAACAGGTCAGCCAGGAGACTGCAGCACTCCACCAGCACTTGTCCATCAGCACTCAGTAGACATATTTACTTGGATACATGTGCTCTGTATAATCAGTCATTTCATATTTGTATTCCTTGTGCATAAGGAGAGAAATCTCTGGTGTGTGGGTCTCAGCGCCAGCTGTTATTCGCCCACGACTTTTTCCCTCCCTTGTTCCCCGGACTCGCAGACACCGCTAACTGTCTCGCTCTCACTGCTCATGAGGCCTGCAACGCCTCGCCGAAATATTGAAATGAGGTTTGGGCAGGGGGGGCCGTGAGCGCAGCGTGGCGGACACGCAAAAGTAATTAAAAATCATTTTGGGCCATGGCGCTTTGATTTCCTGGCGTAATAACAGCGCAGGAGCCGGAGTGCGGCGTGGGTAAATCGCCCCCACTGTTTGGCAGGGGGAGTAATGAAGGGTGAGGGGACCCGTGGCTACGTGCGCCTCATTTGCCTCAAAATGAGAAATGTCACGTCCATCTCCGACTCAATCACGCCGGCCGCGTAAGACTGATGCGTGCCGCGCCGAAATGGAAGACCTCAATGAAATTTGTAAAAACAGGGAAATTGGCTTGGATGATAGGGATTTTTTTTCTTTATATCATCTCAGTGTCCACCCCCCCCTCCACCCCCCGTTCCTTTCGTGTGTGTGCGCGCGTGTGTGTGTCAGTGTGTCTTCTACACTGCTATTTCATTCTGCCCCAGTTGTAACCGCTGATGAATAAGGCAGTTTGTAATTTAGCGTAGGCTGGCACTGCTAATGTGCGTTGGCGTATCTGTGTAATCTCTCTGTGGGGATGGTTCTCTCTCCTCAGCTCCAGCGTTCATCAGTGCTGGAGCGGCCATTGTTCTGCCTGCGGCCTGTGAGATTTGGCTGGCCTTCCCCGTCACTGTGCGTCCATTCAGCTGAGTGGCTCAGCGGCTAATGCTGAACATCAGGTTTGTGGTCAATAGCAATACCAAAAATGTTCCCTTTCATCTGAAGGCAATTACCCTTGGATGTTGAAGCCCCAGAGCATAACCAGAAACAATGCATTTGTTGAGCCTTGATGCTAAACAGCCCTGCCCGTCCGGACCTCCACCCTCAACCCCCACCCACCACTCTACTCCCCCCCCCCACACACACACACACACAAGTAGACGTGCCACTGCCCAGTGTTCACACGCTGAATGTGTGTGTGTGTGTGTGAGAGAGAGAGAGAGAAAGACGGGGGTCCTGGGAGGCCGGCACAGGAGATGGACAGGTCCACCCAGGCAGATCACACCTTTAGCCACTCACACACACTTGACCTGGATTCTTGCTTTCTTTTCTCTTTTTTCTCTCTCTCCCTCTCTCTCTCTTTCTCTCGCTTGCTCTCTCTTTCTCAAATACAGTACTTTATAAGCCCTCTCTGCTCTCCTCTACTCTTTCTGTCTTTCTTTCTTTAAGTCACTTTCCTCTCCTTCTGTCGTTGCAACCCCCTCTCCCCCATGAGTTTCCAAGCCGTGTCGTTTAGAGTAAATGCAGGCAGATTGCATGTAAATCCCCCTCTATGTCACGGGTGACCCCTCAGTCCCATGCTTAATGATTATGTTTGTGTAAGGTAATGCCCAGAGGTGGACCAGAGGCCTATTTTGGTTATTGTATAAATGAAAACAGGCAACTAGGTATGTGGTGCAGTGTGCGCAGCTATCAGCCCCGAAGAGTGTCTCTCTCTCCGCTAGCTCGCCGTGGCTTATTCGGACCAGATGTGTAGAGGTGGGAAGAAGCTGGAGAAGAAGATTTGTTTTTGTTTAACGTAAGACCCTGTGATCCTTCCTGTCCGAAAGAGCAACTGCTTGCTGATGTGAACTGGACTCAGATCTACCAGCGTCGTCTGGGGAACGGCACCTTGTCATTTTAGAACAGAGGAAATACAAACAGGCGCCATATACTTAACAAATCAACTGCAAATGACAAGGCCTTGTCACAAGCAATGGCCATCCTTGCGCGTTTGTGTGTGTGCCTGTACAGCAGTGGAACAGCACAGTAAAAAAAAGTTTATTTGGTCCGATTAGGCCTCGCATGTCATGTTTTGTCTGACGGCCGGCTCCGTCTCATCTGAAAGCTGAATAAAAGTCGTGATTTTGTTGTGATTCAAAGTTAGAAGTAACTGAAGTAAAAAAGAGCTTGATTATGCTTAACTGCAAATGAAAAAAAAAACAGTTCCATCAGGCGTGCGTTATTAGAGGAGGGATGGGGTCAAATAATTGTTGTGTGCTGTAAGTATTAAACCGCTGTAATTTAGGTGTCTGTTTGAATTAGGGATTGATCACTTCACGTCTCTCACAGGGATATCAAGTTGTACCGCAAATTGTGAAGTAGGCTGATACTGACAATGGTACAGCATGGCTGATGATATTTAAGTGGTGCTGGGCGCGCTGCTTCAGTTTCTCATGCTGGAAAGTCACTCAGCTTTGACTCGCAGAGATATGTAAACGTAATTGGCCTTTATTCATTCCGCCGTGAGCGGTTATGTTCTCCATCTGAGTCGAATAATAACGCTCCAAAACTGCAAAACCTGAGAAGCTTTGATAATTTCGTCATCATCTTGCATGGCCACCGCTGACAATCAGACGTCTTCAGAGTTCCTCCGTGGCGCTGCACTATGCAACTGTGCAAGATTTTAGGGACACGGATATTATGAAGATAAGCCGCAACATACTCTGGTTGTGCTCAAAGCAAGAAGGCCCCTCGCCGCCCCTGTAGCTGTCTATGAAAAGTTGCTATGATTGGTAATACAATACAGCTGCGACCATGAAATCAGGGCTTAGCGAAATTAGCTACTTTGAAGCCGAGATTTAATACCAAAATCTGCTGCAAACTACAGGGGGATCTTGGGCTACTTGATGATAATCTGATATTCAAGCCTTTCGTCTATGTATTTTTGCCTTTAAAGTCGTGCTTTCTGGCGCAAGAGGCAACCTGGGATAGATTTGGAATGTCTATTTTCAGTACTGGCCCAGACACACACTTGAATGCCTCGCTCCCCCCGTTTGCTAAAGGAACTTAACACACGCATTATTTAGGAAAAGAAAAATAAGCCAATGTATAAAATTACAGTGTTATTAGGGAACGTTTTCCTTACTGTGCTCAAGCAGTTTCATATTGCCGTGGCAGGGCCCAAATATTGGATTGATTTGCTTTGCTTGCAGTCACATAAGGGTTGTATTTTTCCCTTTCTTTCTCTGGAATGATGGTTAGATGATTATGAACACTGAAACTTTTATTTCCTCTTTAATCAGATCAATGGTGCAATGATATCACAACAGAATAAGAAATCACTCCAGATGTCCATTTTCTGTCAGAATGTATGCAAGTTTTGTCATAACCAGATACAAATAGCTCAAATGCAATGTGAAATGGTTCTGACAGTCTGCACGCAATAGCAATTTCTACCACAGACTTTATACCTTGAAATGTTTTTGAAAGGGTTAGTTTACCTCGTCTTTCCAACCCTCTCACTTTATGTAATTTTGAAGAGCATAAATCTGGCAGGTTAGTCTTGGTAATCCCCTTAAAATGCCAATTGGTTGTTTGTCCAATTCCTCTAAAAATGCATCAAAGCTGCATTTACGGGCCACAGCCTTCACACAGCATTTTGGGGGCTATGACCGCAACAGCTGACGATAGCAGCCGCGTAAACAGGCTCCGCTTCTGGCCAACCACAACAGACACACACACACACACACAGCTCCATGTGGCTTAGGCCTCTTCGGCGCAAACGGGGCACGATTCGGGGAGTCCCAATTAAGTGGTTTCAGATGTGAGGGCACGCACAAGCCGAGCCAGGCCCACTGAGCCCAGCAGCGCTCAAAGCCCAGCTTAACAGCATTTGTTTGGCTCTGGCGGGCCGTCTCCGTCTGTTTTCTGGGATACGTTACCTCAGTGTCCGCGTTTAATGAAGTTCTGATATATTTATGACTGCCCAAATCCCAGCCTAATCCTACCCTTGATAATAAGTGCTGTGCATTAAGCTCAATAAGCGTTTTGTTAAACATGCTTCACAGGTCAGGCGAAAACCCAGCGGACTATTACTGTGCATATGCCACTGGGTAACCTAATTTGCACTCGCTATGTAATGGAGACCGATCTATAGCAAAAGGGAGTTAATTCCACAGGTCATTGGTGAGGTGTTGTGGTGGCGTGTCACAGGCTCAAGGTGTGTGCGTGTGTGTGTGTGTGTGTGTGCGCACGGCTTGTGTGTGTTTTTAAAGCTTACGTCATAACGCGGGCATCTTTGAGGGCAGACGCTGGCCAGAAAGGCAGGGGGGCGGGGGGGTTGTGATTCGGAGGTGCAGCCTCTGGTTTAATGAGGTGTTGTTGGAGGACGTTTCAGGAGTCAGATTACTCTAGCTGTTGTGGCCGCACATTGCCCCCGCCACCACATACACACACACACACACACACACACACACACACACACACACACACACACCTCAAACCCTTGCAACGCATTGGAGTGAGTGTGGATAACCCCCAAAGCAGTTGCACTGAGCCACGAAATCACATCTACCTGGACAGAGGCATAGGCAAATAAACACAATGTTCCTCTGGACTGATACTGTGTGTTTCCCTCTCCCTTTTGGACGAGCTGAAGACCAGTGAAGATCAGAGAGAGGCGCCGAGAGGAAGAGAGAGCAGAGCGCCGATAGTGAGCACTGTAGGTTTGACCCGCACGGCTCTGAGGCACTTGTGAATATTTTTAGCACTGGCTTCTGGATTTAAAACCAGTCTAAAAAGCTTGTTTCAGTGCTAAGGTCCCAGAGCCTATGAACTCTCAGGGAGCTGTGAACCTTTCACACCTGGTCTAATGAGATGGGGGGGGGGGGAGTGGAGGAGGGCAGCAGAGAGTGCAAGAGAGAAAAACAGGGTGATAGAGAGAGAGAGGGTGAAAGAAAGAAGGTGAATGAAGGAGGCTGAGAGAGTGAAAGGGAAAAGTGAATGAAATGGGGAAAGATATGATGAGAAAGATGGAGAAAGTGGGAGAGCAAGCATTAAAGTCTAAGGACATGAGGAGAGAGAGTGAAAAAGGTTGACATGAAGCTTGAGAGAAGGGAAGGAGAAAGAGAAGGACAGAGTGAGGAAAGGTGAAGAGTATGGAGGTGGGTAGGGTGAATGAGAGAGAGAGTAAGAGCATACTGAAAAGGTGAAGGATAGAGAGAGGGAGTGAGGAGGTGGGCAGGGTGAAGGAGAGAGAGAGTGAGAGCACACTGAAAAGGTGAAGGAGAGAGAGAGGGAGTGAGGAGGTGGGCAGGGTGAAGGAGAGGGAAAGTGACTCTGTTGGGAGGCCTGTCTGTGAGAAACTGCAGAGGCTGCTCTGCGGATTGTTGATGCCAGTCCAGGCACCCTGTTTATTTTCACCGCTTCTTGCAGGAATTTTCATTTAGGTCTTCACTGGGCCATTTTTTGGAGCGAGTTTGACTGTTGTGTAAGGATAACCTTTCTCCTTGTGCATTCCCATATTGCAATTACAGTGTCAAAAGATTTAAACAACTCCCTGCCAACAGGGAGACTGATTTACATTTTGATTTCATGAATTGGTTCTCATCAATGCAAAAGCCAGAGTGCATCTAACCAAGTCTGTTAGTCCTTTTAAATCTCCACAATCCCTGCAATGATGGCCAGATTTGTTATTTTAGTGTCATATCGAAGTCAGAGGATTGCATGTAAAAAAGTGAAAGGACTGGTTTCTTACAGCCTCAAAATCTATGGTCTGACTTGCTGCCTTTTGCCCCATAACTTTGCCAAGACAAAATAATTCAAAAACCACCCTGTCTGCAACCATACAATATTCAGCAATGCACTTGGATATCAAAGGTTCTTTTTTACTCTGTGGTACTCTCTCTCTCTCTCTCTCTCTCTGTTTGTGTGTTTGTGTATCTGTGTGTTTGCGTGTGTGAGTGTTTGTGTGATTTCAAAAAAAAAAACCAAACAAACATACACATACACAAACAAAAAAAACTGTTAATTCAGGCCCTGTGAGTCAGAACCCTCTCCGTGATTTTCCCCTTAATGCCAGCCTAGCCATGCTATTCTCTCTAATCGCACTGGGGGAAATGTGGATTATCATTCCAGCACAACAAATGCGGTTGTATTAGTCCATTATGCCTGGACAATTTTTTGGGGAGATGTGCTTTTTAGGAGTATGACTTTGTTTAAACTGTGTGCCTCCCTGTGTGCGCGGCTCAGCTGTGTGTGTATGTGCAATGTCAGGCCTAATTAGCTTTGACAGGGGTATTTAGTGGTTGTAATTCAAATCTAATTCAGAACATCTTAACCCTCAGTCTGTCACAGGCTTGAAATGTGCTGGGCGAGTTTTGGAGCCCCTTACGCGGCCGTGGAGCTGTGCAGTGATGTGTCAACAAGCGTGGCTGGAAAAACACGTCTCCTCAAGCAAAGAAACCTAATTTACAGTACGGCTGGCAGGAAGAACGTTAAAAAAAAAAAAAACAATCGAGGCTGTTTGGGCTCTTTTTGTTTTTGGAGAAAAAGAAACTGGGTGAAAAAGAAGCAATAGGCTTGTAATTGTTTGATGCTGGTTAAAGTCACACAAACGTAACATAAATAGAAGAAGGCTGCTTCAGGTTCGGTTGCTTCCAGTGTGAATATGTTTCAGGCTGGGTGACCCTGAAGCCTTGGACTCTATGTGCCCCCCTTTGAAATGGCTCTGGTCGGAAAATTAAGAAAGTAGAAGAATGCAGAAACCCAGAGCAGGTCCACTTGAGGTCCTGCATAGTGATGTTGCCAAACAGATGTTGCCACACAAGTGGCCCTCGTCCATTTACAAGCACAATAAAATTCCATTTGCCAAAATTATGTAATTGTTCCAATGCTGGTTTTACAATCCTTTTGATTTCTACCAAATAGTTTGTTGTCTGTAATTATTTCTCTTCTGTTTCATATATGTGTTGATGTGTTGATAAATATGATATTTTTGAAACATGGAGAATTGATCGTTCACCAATTTTCTTATCTTCTGTTCCCCATCAGTACCCAGCCTCCCTTCAGCACCTAATAACTAAAGCCTTTAGAGTTCAGATAGCAGGCGAGTGTTGAGTGGGATCTGGTTTGGATCCGGTGTAGCTTTGGCCCTAAACTGGGTCAGTTCCCCTCCGGCTCAGGGATTTAATGGGCAACGTCTCTCTCTCTCTCTCTCTCTCTCTCTCTCTCTCTCTCTCTCTCTCTCTCTCTCTCTCCGGCTCAGTTGTCAAAACCATATTGATATGTCTGGTATGAAAACACAACTGTGGAAGACATTTATAGGTCAAGTAATCTGACTGCTGTGAGGTGATATCATGTGCCCATCTGGATGAAATATATTCCTATGGATGCTATCTGCTAAAGGACTTCAGCCGGTTAAATTCTCCGGATGTCTCCTAAACTGAAGTATGAACGTATTCCACATACCTAGGCTGGCCTGAAGATGGTGCTTTTGCAGCCAAAGACATGTTATTTCTGTCCTGCAAAGAGCTTAAGTTGCATGATCTGTCAGCCTGCAGATTGTCAATTTTATTGTCTAATCAAAAACCTGTTTGACGCTCCAACAGATGCTGTAGCATTCAGAACTGATTTTGTTTTTGTTTTTTTTCACAGACTATTTATGGAGGTGTGGAAGGAAAATACATTTTCCCCCTTAGTTGCTTTATGTTTCCTAAATCCTATGGGATAATAAAGTATCCATCTATCTATCTATCTATCTATTTATCTATCTATCTGTCTATCTATCTATCTATCTATCTATCTATCTATCTATCTATCTATCTATCTATCTATCTGTCTATCTATCTGTCTATCTGTCTGTCTATCTATCTGTCCATCTATCTATCTATCTATCTATCTATCTATCTATCTATCTATGTCTGTCTATCTATCTATCTGTCCATCTATCTATCTATCTATCTATCTATCTATTACATCTTATATCTTACACAGAGTAAGGGATTATATCTTACACAGAGTAAGGAATATTTTACACAGAGTAAGGGATTATATTTTACACAGAGTAAGGGTTTATATCTTACACAGAGTAAGGGTTTATATCTTCGCTCACATTCTTCTATCATGTCTTTGGCTTTTAACCTCACATCTAGAAATCCCATGTCTCTGGTTGTAGCCATGACAACATGGGCCACTAGGTGCCCTTATTTCCAAAGGGCTGCAGGTGTCTGCCTTTCAGTCTCTACACAAACCCAGTATGAAGCTCCCTCTCTTACAGCACTAACTGCTGCAACTGTAATTGTTGTGCTAGAACTGTTGTAACTGAACATCTCTATATGTTTATAATTTATTTGAAATATTTTCTATCTAGGTTTATATTCTCTGTATTGATATTTAGCACATTTCAAGGATTTTTTGTACATTGTTTACATACCCATGTGTCATATATTATTTCACATAGTCTATATTATCATTGTTTGCAGTTTTTACTTCACAAGTGCACAATGTGCAAGCAATGTGAAATGCTCCTTTATCTGTTGCTGAGTTGAGGTGGAAAGTGTTGTGGTGTTGTTAGCTCTCCTCATGATGAGATTTAACTGCTGCTCAGGTCGGCCAATTTGGGCGTCTGTTCCTGCTCAGACGCATCATCTAGCTGTTTGTGTCAACCTGGTGCCAACTTTCTGGTTTAAAGAACGCGTCAAGGCACACACACACACAGTTTTTTTTTTAACATACTCCTTGCTATCAGTTAAAAAGAGGAGAAGTTGAGCTGAGGGTTATCAGTAGATGGCTCTGTAGAGAGCTTTGTAGAGATCAGTGCCATTAAATTACACTTATCAATGCTCATCTTGGTTGGCCTAGAACCTGGCAAATTAAACAAAAGCATTTATTTAGACTGACTCGTACACTAACG
This sequence comes from Tenualosa ilisha, assembly GCA_015244755.2. Lineage (NCBI taxonomy): Eukaryota > Metazoa > Chordata > Actinopteri > Clupeiformes > Clupeidae > Tenualosa > Tenualosa ilisha. The sequence goes on from PYXC01000903.1 coordinate 728,593, forward strand.
TTTAAGTCGTATATTTCAGTTCTTAGCTAAGTGTTTTTGTTTATAATGCAGTGTTGTTTTGTATGTTGCTTTGAAAAAAGCATTTGCCAAGCACCCAAACACATAAACATTAAGAGTCTCAAATAGAGGCGTGATGAGAAAAAACCTGTACCTGTAATGATGTTTTCACAGATAATTCTTTCATGTTCTAGTATTGGCATATATAGAAAAGCACAGATTTGTCTGAATGTCTGGGAATATATCTTTGTATGTAAATACAATTCTGACCAGTCTAAATGTTCTTGTCAGAGGCCTAATATATGCGACTATTAGAGTCTGATGAGATGCAGGCATGACTATTACAGAGAGGTTTGTGTGTCAGCGCAGAGCTGGTGTGTCCCGCGTCTCAATGGGCACCATGCTGGGAGCCTGCAGAGAAACACACACATGTGCTGAATATGAAAATCAAGCCCTAAATATGATAAAAGAAGCCTGCAAATGTAAAAGAAATTATCTTGAGCTATGTGTCTAGATGGAGAGGCTGGATTGGCAGATTGACTGACTGACTGATTGATGAAACACAAATTGTTTTTTGACGGTTACAAAAGACAATGTTACTTTAACCGTTATTTTCCCAGTTCGTTTGTTTAGGTACAGTGTTATTACAGGTAACCTTTCCAGATGCAGCGAACATTTTGACAGAAACACTGCATTAATTTTATGTACATAAGCAAACACCATCCTGAAAATTGGCTCTGAATCTGGACATCTTTCAGACTGTCACTCTCCATAAGTAAATGCAACCCTCTTGCCATAAGCTATGCTATAATTGTTGCTCTTTTGGCCAGAGACATCATTCATCTTTCAGTTGAACAGGACAAATAGTCTATCAGTGGACTTGCCCTAATTGTCACACTAGCACAGACATCATGGCTAAAGGCTGTGAAAGGAAAAGGGTTGTCACGCTGCATCCTTTTAAGTTGCCATATTTTCCTTATACGCATAATACAACACTTTTGCTAAGTGACACATGATTGATGATGGGGAACCCAGTGGCTTTTCTAACCCTTTAAGTGCTCCAAAAACAAATTAAACCTTTCATCATGGTAACGTGTCTATTTCACGATTTGGTAATAGCCGTCGTTGTATCAAATTATTTGTGTGTCTAAATAATTTTGAAAAATTAAACTATTAATCATCCTAGAGAGACGCTGGTGGGAGATCACACATTATCAGTGTGTGTGTGTGTGTGTGTGTGTGTGAGGTTTGACCCCCACAATCCCACAATGCATTAGGAGGTGTTTCTGGCTTATTCTGTGTAATTGTTTTAATGAGTTAATTACTGCAGTGCTTACTCTATAGCATGTGGAGGGTTTGTTTTAATTATTTGGAATATCAAAAGTAATACCAAATGTTCATTTTTCATTTGGCCCGAAGGCATTTGTTTTCAGTACACACTTCAAAGGACAAGTCAATAAATCCTGGATGAAACACTTAACACCCTTTAAAAAAACAAAGCACACATTTGCAATGTAAAAAATACACATCTGCAGTGTTTAAAAACATGTGTTGTAGAAGCGGGTAGGGAAGCCTTGTGCTCACTCTGCAGACTGTGTTGAGCGGATCCGGCTGTATGTCTGCGTCTGAGGGCCGAGGGTAACTGGGGTGATCCAGAGGGGGTGTGCGTGGGGTGGGGATGGGGGTGGGGTGGGGGGGGGGCACACATGAAGGCCCTCGGAGGTGTCAAAAGAGGCTGTCCTTCAAGCCTGGAGCGCTCGAGCTGCCGGGCGGTTGAAACCGCTGCCTCCTGCCCGGCCGGCTGTGTGTTACTAAGCAGGTCCAATGAAAAGACAAAGGGATACTGTTTTTTGTATGAGTAATGCATTAACCTGCTCGGGAAAAAGTTCACGTTGAAAGTATGGGCTCGGACAGCACAAGATTTATGGCGATGGCTGCTGAAATTAGGCCTTTTTTCCCCCCGTAGGCACTTTAATTATGTAATTATTTCCAGCTGTTTTTCATTTGGGCCCGGCTGTTAATTAGGGGGCGGCGAGGTCTGTGGTTCAAGTGTTCTGACTCCCGTGATAAGTTGAGAGCTAGAGTCCAGAGGGCTCCGAGGGCCCCCAGAATGATCAGCCAAATCCGCAGCAAAACTCATTTGTTATTCCCCTCCCCACAACCACCGCCCCTACAGACCCCTGCCGGGCCCCCACCTGTCAGTCCCTCCTGAGTGGCTCCTGCCTTATCTGCTGTAGCCTCATCAGCAGAGATTGACCCCAAATGAGAGGCGGGGATATTTCTGTTTGCCTTCCCTATTAGGGCTCCGGGGCCGACACACACCTGATAGTCTTAATGAATCTGAGCTACTCAGCTGCTTTATGGAATGCTTTGAGGACAAACAGCATGGGGTGTATTGTGAGGACGAATGGGGATGTTTGAGAATGATCCCATTCTAATTGCCAGATTTGTATTCAAGTGGAGAGCCTCCTCTCTCTCATTCTCTCGCTCTCTCTCTCTCTCTCCGTCTCTTTCTCTTCTCTTTGTCTACTTCTTTCACAAAAGCTACACTCATCTCCTGTCGTGGTTACAACAGTGGCATCTTATTGTCTGAGCAGAGACAATCTCCACAGCTGTAATCTAGTGAACAAGGCCTGTGATGAGTGAGTGGTTCCTAGTTGTACGGTCATACAGTGCTCAAGGGCTAACTTTTCACCCTGGCCAGAGAACCGCACTAACAGACTACAAAAAAACCCCTCATGGAAACAGGCCACGGGGATGAACTGTTTATGGATACAAATACATTGCCAAGACATTTTTAGGCCAAGCTCATTTAGAAGAGTCACAGTATAAAAGTGTCCGTGGTGTCTGTCAGCAAGTGTTGTAAAGTCAGATCATTGTGCTTTGTCGGAGCCCCTCAAAACATTAACGATTGGCCGGCCTTTAAGATGACAAATGAAGGGGGAAATTTGTCTTCACAAACAGTTGTTTTGTTTGGTTTTAAACAAATAGTCTGTGGAAACATTACAGAATTACTCCTAAATTCCTTTCATGGGGTCAAAAGGAGAGCTCCACTCTCCGAGACAAATGAGCACCGCTGTTCTAATTCTCAAAGCTCAACACTAGGGAGTGTGCACAGACAGCACGGTTACTGATCATCCTTAAGGCTGGCACAGACTGCTTCACTGACAGAAGAACAGGCTAATGTAAAACAACACACACCAAACACATTCTACTTTGCCTTTTTTGTTTCCAGCTTCTAATATTTCAATTATTTGCAAAAGCAGGGAGACTAAGAGACTACGGGCCTTTGCAGTTCATGCTTGTGCACACCTGAAGCAACTGGAGCAGTAGCCGTCACACAGTGAGACAGACTCACCCTACCATGTCTCAGTGGAATGACCATAATGCAAAATAACATTTATGGCATCTACAAGCAAATGCGCAGTGTTAACATAGCATTATCAGTCAGTGAAGGTAGGACACACTCAGTGAAGCTTCTTTGTGCGCTTTTATAAAATTCTGATATATATAACAGGGGAAGTAGATGGGCTGCCTAATCAGAGGCAAATATAGGGTCCAGATTACTATTTAACCCCCCCCCCAAGACACACACACACACACACACAAAAAACCCCGCACCAACATCAGCCTGTGTGACAGGGAGTTGGCGGGCTGAGTGAAAGGCAAATGACTAGTGCCAGCCTAAGTGCAGCTATCTCCTCTGACCACCCACCCTGCAATAAAGATGACAGGGGAGAGGAGACATGTCCTTTATGCATCCGGTTGTCACCTTGACGGGGCCCCATTGCGGAGCGTGAGTGAACGAGACGGCCATTTTGTGCTCTTGGCTGGAGATGTTGGTCTCTGGCAGTGGCACTCTAAGACGTAAGCCTGGCGTATTATCCTCCTTGCAAAAACATAGTGTGCAGCCTCTTTGCCTTTAAAACCCAGAGAGCACTCAAGCAGGGAGAAGAAAAATCCAGTAAAAAGGAAGAGGGGATGAAAAAAATATCGGAAGAGAAAGAAGAAAGAAATACATAATAAAATACATGAAAAATAAAAAAAAAGAGTAAAAGAATGACCAAAAAATATTCATATCAGTAACCTTCTTATCACTGTTTTATGTTCTTTTTACTGTGAAACCATGATGTCCTACCCAGGTAAATCCCAAACCTTGTAACTTTTCTAATCTGACTCCATGTCTTGTAGTCTCTGAGTTTCTCCAGGGCTCAGGTGTGTAGATTTGCCCAGAGGATTGTCAGAGGGGAACCGTGAGGGGGAACCTGGGGGGGGGGGGTTACCGAAGGAGGCTGGAGAGATGAGAGGCCCTCTGAGTTCATTCACTAAGATTAAGGACTTAGCAAAGCTAGTGGTTCTCTGTCAAATGATTGGGGGACTTTTGTGTGTGTGTGTGAGTGTGTGTGTGAGCTGCATTTACGAGGCAATGATTCCGTGAGGAATTTACTATCAAAAATAATATAATAATAATTTAATGCAACTTGAATGCAATTTATGCATTAAATTATTTCTAAATTTCTTGTATATTGTCCACACAAGACAAATAAATGGCACATGACATACTGGACCACAGAACTCAAACCATTTTCCTGCAAGATGTTTCCTCTGCTAAGACTGAAGAATTATTTAGTTAGTGGAGGTTATTTAATTTCACATATATTTATTGCATGATCTGTATGATATTGTATTCCTTGATTAAGCCCCCTCCCCATGACTTGTACTTGTCTATATGTGGCACTGCAGACAGTCCTCAGGAAATCACTGAACTGATCTGGAGTCTGCCGGTCTCTGCATAGATCTGGAGCAAGTGGAGTAGTCGCTTCCATCTTAATCTTGGTAGTTAAATCGTTAAACCTAATGGTTCAATTACCAAGATTCCAACGGAAGAAAGCAATGACACTTTCTTGAAACTCACCCAAGGTTGCTCTTGAAATATGTCTATTGATGATTAAATATGAATTAATATTTAATTAATAATTTGTCCTTATGGTGGAGGTTTTGATTGATTTTATAACTCTATATGAAGGCATGAAAGTTCAGTTCAGCTAAATATGAGTTCCTGAGCTCCCCCTCACACCCACCAGAAGTTACACGATCTTAACAAGAACTTCAAAATATTTTTTATCCAATTTTAGATGCTTTCCTTTTTTTTCTTTGTTTCTTTCCCGTATTCTCTTTATTCTGTTCCTGTAAACTTCGCCTCTTTCCCCTGCTTTTGTGGGTCTTGGCGGTGAATAACAGCCCTTGGACTTTCTCTTTTGACCTCCAACCCAAAAAGTAAGATTCTTGGTGTCTTATCCCCAAAATAAAGGAATAAATGAAACCTTTTTTCCACCAGATTACTTTACTCTTCTGCTCTGAAAGAGCGATGTATGTGGCACGAGCTTAACCATGGAAGATTTGAGTGTGTTTGTTTATAGGTTAAGGCTGTCACTGGGTTATTAAGATAAACATGACCTCAGTTTGGAGGGAGGAAAAAGCAAGTCACATGTGAAGTCTGTGATGTGAGAGAGGCAAGGCAAAATCCAGATCTTGATTTTTACAAAACCCAGGCCCCTTAGCCAAAGGTTTGAGAAATACCCTCGATGCTTCATTTTACGAGGGTTTGAAGTCCCTCGTCGTATAATAATATATAATACCTGCCTCCCGCTCCAGTTGCAGCCGAAGCCACGGCCGTGACCTGCGCAATTACAGACAGGCATCAAAAAGGCTCCCTTTTAGTCAAGCCCTGCCTGAAGTCCTCTGACAGCACAGCCCCATGCATATTATTCCACTGTCAGGGGCAACAGAGGCGAAGCAACCACAGGGTTTAGGCCAAAGTCTATAACTTGCTAATTCTTTACTTCTTGGGAAGGAGTAGAAGCTTATAAATCTAGTGGGGAGAAACATTTGGGTTTCCAGCGTTCCCTCGCCGCCTCCTGAGCTCAGGCCGGCCCCATCCAGTCATCCCTTCAGGGAGATGAGGAAAGGGTGGCATATTTGGACCTCCGTTCAACGTTTATGTTTCCCTACTGGTCTCTTATTTGCTTTTCAATTTGTTAATTCAGCTAAAACGCTCATAAAGCCATTTATTAACCGCGGGTCTGCCAAGTGTTTTTCTTGGAGCTCTAGAGCAGAGTATTTTCATGGGATTTGATTAGATAGTGCACTTACTCTCTCGGCGATGGAAACACTTCAGGAACCAATCTCCAGAAAAAGGTTCCAAACATGTGCATGTTGCTCAAAGCCACGGCCAGTCAGATAAGAACAAATAACCACATGTGGTCTCTTTCTTGTACTAACATGAAGGGTGTGGTCTCTCATACGTGCCTGGCATTGCTGTCATGGTGTCTAGTCTACAGAGGGGATCCTTCTTCTCTCTCTGTGTGCATCAGGCTCTGAGAAATAACTTCTATTGTCTTTTATTCCAGCCCATGGCTTTTTGAGGTGTGAATCTGTCAAATTCAATACACTTTTGAAACCCTACTACTTTTCAGAAAGAAACATAAATATTAGTAGGCCTATTTTTGTACTGTACTGCATGATAATATTTTTTGTGACACAATGTTTTAAAATTATTTTTATGTAAGTCATGAATCAGTCTCATTGAATAATATTGCTGCATATCTGCATACACCAAGGTATGTGCAAGTTTGTGATGAGGTCGTGCTGTTCAGCACTAATTACGTGTGAAAGGACTGCCCTATTGTTCCACGGGGCAAAGCGTGAGCCAGTTTGAGTTGGGTGTCTCTCGGTTCAGCGATGTGTTTCTGCAGAAGTCATACACACTCTGTAGGTGTGCTCTGAGAGATATCCCTGCAGGAGAGTGTGTGTGCGTGTGCGTGTGTGCGTGCGTGTGTATGTGTGTGTGTATGTTTGTGCTTGTGTGTGAGAGAGTGTGTGCACATATGTGTGTGTGTGTGTACGTGTGTGCATCTGTGTGTGTGTGTGTGTGTGTGTGCATGTGTGTGTGTGTACGTGTGTATGTGTGTGTGTGCGTGTGTGCGTGTGTATGTGTATGTATGTGTATGTGTGTGCATGTGTGTGTGTGTGCATGTGTATGCGTGTGTACTTGTGTGTGTTTGTGTGTGTGTGTGAGAGAGAGAGAGAGAGAGAGAAAGAGAGTGTGTGAGATGGAGGAAAGATCTCCCAGCGCCCCTCTGGCCCCTGGCTGCCGTCCCCCGTGCTTTGCGTCTGAGGTGCTAATAGGCCTGCTTGTTTATAGAGGAATGCTGAGCAGTCTTGCCCTCCATCTCCTACTAATCCTCCCATCCCTCCCTTCCTCTCTTTCTCTCTCTCTCATTCTCTCCCTCTGTCCCATACCCCCAACACACACCTCTTCTCTCTCAATCTCCCTCTCTCTGTCTCTCCTTTTCCTTTTTCTCATTCTCTCTCTCCATTTTTCCCCTCCCTTCCCTATCCCTCCTCTCTCCCTCTTTCTCTCAGCCCCCACCTCTCTCTTTCTCTCTCTCTCCCTCTCTCTCCCTTGCTCTCTCTCTCCTCCTCTGACATGAAATCAAGCTCTCTCCATTCTGAGCTTCTCCGTCCCCTCCCATCCCCATCCTACTGATTTGTAAGTAAATCATGCCTGTCAGTATAGTAGCAACCCTGATTAAAGTTCAGGGGTTTAATAGATCATTTTAAATAACCCCAAATTACTCCCCTCTCCCCAGCCGATCCACCTGGACCCCTGCCCTGGGTGCATGGCTGTTTTCATCCAGCGCAGACCAAGCCAAGTCCGAGCTGGCTGTTCCTGCCTATTCCCCCAGGAGCCCGTGCTGCGGGCCTACACCAACATTCTCAGCTGTATTTAATCTGTGCTGAGACAAGCTGGCTATGAGAAAATGCGGAGAGAGAGAGAGAGCGAGAGAGAGAGAGAGAGAGAGAGAGAGAGAAACGAGTTGCATGGGGCGGCAGAGAGACATGGAAAATCCTGGACAGTCGCTACGCTTTGTTCACTCTCTCTGCGTGCTGGACCGTGTCCAGGAACAGACCCCCTGGCTCCCCCGACGACGCGAGTCCGTTCCAATTAATCGTGTTTAACCATTCTAATCACACTTTAGCACATTAATCCTATTTTCAATCCAAAACACATCTGAAGCGGGCAGCGTGTGGAGCAGGTTTGGGTTTTTTTCATTGCCACTGCAAATCAGATGAAACCCAGAAACACAGGGCCTCAGCACGGAGTGCACTCTCTCTGAACTCCGACTTCATAAAACACTAGGTCCTCACTTCGCCAGGGAAGAATTTATTGCAAAAATGGCATTTCAGGGACTTAGGAAACGACAACACACACAGACACAAACTCATACACACACACACACAGGCATGCACACACAGACACACACACAAACTTACACACACACACCCGCAAGCATGCATGCACACACATACACGCACATACCCAAATAAATTCCCCACACAATCTTTAAGATGGCGGGTGGTGAGGGAGGTGAGGGCGGATGGTGAAAGTGTTATTATAAGACGGGATCAGACGAGCTTTTGCCCCGGCACACAGCAGAGCCCACAAATAGCTACAGTCAGGATATCTTATCAGCTCGGCATCCAAAGTCGGAGAGACAGCACCACTCCCTGAACCCAATTCATCTGAGCGCTCCAAAGTCCCTCGGCAGACTAGTATATCAGCACACACATTCAACATTGACTGGGAACCATCTCGAGCGTAACATTTCATCCAACTCTCCAAACTCTGAGACGAGCCTGAGAGAAGCCTCCACGTCTTTAACGGTAATACTTGGTAGGCTTGTCTCGTAATCACAGCACAAGTGTTCCTGGCTCTCTTTTTGTTGGCCGGAGAAAGGTGTCGAGTTCTGCCTCGAGGTCCTCGAGAGAAATTATATGGCCAAGGGCTAAATAATACTTTTTAGAGGAGGAAAAAAAATCCTTTACAAGCATCTGTGCCAGAACATGTGGTACAGCATTTCAAATTAAGCTTTGCAAAGCAAACACAAACTTTGAAATGAGCTCTTTAACTATGATTTAGCTCGGAGCCGCAAAGTCATATTCTGCTGAACTAATTGAGGTGTCTTGGGTCGGTAAACTAAGAGAGACATTCAGACTAATTGGATTTCGGGGACATGTAAAACTGAAAGAATGTAATATTGAGAATTAAGCAAACAAATCCATTAACTCATACAGTAAACTCTGCGACGCAGAGCCCTTGGACACCACTCAAGTGAGGCTGACGACAGTCTCCAGGAGTTATGATGTAATGCGGCCGCTGGTGACGACGCACATCGTTATTTCACCCTTTAACCTTTCTAGCTGCGGCTAATCATGGATGTCTTTCAACGGCCAATTGGGTTTCGTGTGAAGACCAAGCGCACCGATCCATCCAGTGGCCTCTGTGAGTGCCTGGCAATCACTGAGCAGTCTCACTGGCCCTTAGTTGTAACTCTGCAGATTGACTGTTATTTCCTCCAGTGACCTTCCAGCCTTGGGTAATCATGGCACTCAGTCATTGGACAGCCAGGTTCTCTGCGAGGACTAAATTATGTTTCATCCAATTAGCTTTCAACTTTGGGGTAGTCCTTCATTGGTCAGTTAAGATGTCGGTAAAGACCAGAAACTATATAGTCCAGTGACCTCCAAGAGGTGTCCAATGCAGAGTAATTCAATTGGCCCTCCGTCATCACTGGGAAGGCTGCCTGCTGTTTCACCCAATAATCTATGGGTAATTACAAAATTCTCTCATTGGACAGTCTGGTCCTTGCCCACATTTAACGAATGATGAAACAACATGTTCTTCACCGTCAGTGGTTTGATGGATGCATCTGCTAAATGAAGGCACACAAATCTGTATTCACTGGTTGCTCAAACACATCTGTGCTTTTCCATATTGTTGCACAGTAGATACCTTCAGCTTATACCTTTGGTTGGTGTTTGAGTGCTCACATTGGCTAATTCTGTCATATGAGTGCTTTTACAGTTTATGGCATCTCAGGCTGACGCTCCGAGGCACAGAGTCTGTGTGACAGCGGCCATGTTGAAGGCCTTCTTTAAAAGCCATTCCACAGTGAAGGCAGCGGTCTTGGCCAGCCATCTGTGTGGTTGAAGCGCCTGATTCCAAGTGTTAAAACAACACAAAGGTTGAGACTTTAATGGACAAGTTTAATGGAAATTGTTCTTGTTGCCAATGGTGAATCGTTTAATGGAAAGGATTTGCCTTAACCCTAATAATGAATCATTTTACAAAAAAATGATTCACCATTCACTGTTGAGATGGATGATTTCCATTCGACTTGGCTTTGACAGTCTGCAGAGTTTTTAAAAAAAAAATCATTTCTGCCATTAGAGAATGCATATCCAAATAGGATTGACCCTCACATCTAAATTTCTCGATTCAGCAAAGCCCACGCACTGCAAATTGATGCATTTGTGCTTTCACCCGCTCGAAAAACAGGCCACTGTTGTTGAGGTGCATGGTCAGAGCAGCCAGAATTAGTCGGGCCTCATTAGCAGGGTGACTGATGTCTTCTGAACCTTCCTGCAGGCTGCGTCCTCAGCGGTGGTGCCTAGCTCACAGTCGGGGGGCTGTGTTGGAGCCTCCATGTTTTCCAGGGTGCCTCTCCGTAGGGAGAGTGCCAGGGCAGTGTGGTTATGGAATGCCAGTGACCCGTCGACTCCCCAGGCCTTTTTTCGAGCGATCATCTGATACTTCTCTCGCAGTGCAGGCAGACCACGCCACCCCACCCCCTCTTTTTTTAGTTGTTTGGCTGGGACAGGACATTTTCCAGCTGGTGAATGCCACGCTGCTACCGACAGAAGCCTTTCTGAAGAGGCATTAGTGAACCACAGAGAGCGGCGTGTCCCTGGTGGATGTTTTCTACATGTGTAAGGTTATCATGGCTTGGGTAGTGGGCCATAGCTTTGGGCCCTCACGGGGAATGGCCCTGCAAAAGATGGATACTGCACTGTTACAGTCTGTAGGGTACGGTACAGTAGTATTGCATCTTATGTTATGCACAGCATTTATTTACAAGTGGTTGTACTACCGGAACATTTGATAATATGTGTGTGTGTGTGTGTGCTCACATGTACGCATGTGTGTGTGTGTGTGTGTGTGTGTGTTGTTATGACTGGTAATTAGGCTGAGCTTTGAGTTACTGTGTTCATCAGAGTTTTATATTAGATTACAAGCCTAAGGTGATAATTTAATTTACAGTGCTACCACAGGAAAGGGGAAGATGTAGTGGTCTGAGTGAGTTGAGTCTGATATTAGCCAACTGGCTGAGAATATGTTCAGCAATTAAGTGTGTGTCTGTGTTGTTATTAGAGATATACATTTACACATTACGTAATGCTCTGAAACTTTAAGCTTCCCTGAGGCAATAGGCCGGTTTCAGTGGCTCTTGAATTAAAATGGTCAAAGTTTTGAAGAGGTTTGATTCAAGTACTAGGGATATTGAAACCTCCACAGTAATGCTTTGCCAGCCGTTTATAACACGCTTATAATTCTGAGTATACAGAAAAAAACATTTAGAAATCCTTTTAGAAATAATCTTGTGTTGAATTGTTTTTTAGACAAAGTTGATTTTATAAAGTGGACTCGTGTCTTATGATAATCATCCAGTGCTTGTCATCATAGGCCATGTGACATGGGAGATTTGCATACTGAAATACACATTAAAGCCACAGTAAGGACTTTTTTATGTAAAGCTAGTGGACTAGTTATCTAAAGGCACACAAAATGCTTCCCAAAGCCTTACTGGCACTGTTAGGAGATGCTAAATGCCGTTGGATGACAATAGCAATGTCATACTGTGAAGGTTTTCTTTTATTGTGTGGTTGTCTTCCCTGCACCCATGACTGCACAGTGCATATCTTGGATGGCTGGTGGGATTAACACATACATTTATCCACCCTTCATGCAACTATATGCCCTCCAGATTCATTTGAATATGATACCAATACAAATTGTCTGATGAAAAGGACACCTCAAATAGTGGTGAATTGTTACATAGTTGATGCTTTAATATTACAAATTAGTGCAGTTTCAGTGTGCCTTTGGTGAGTCCTAATAGTGCACTGCCATGTTTTCTAGACTGAGTCTGTGAACCAGACTGTAACTTAACAGACATCTGAAGACATCTATGGGCTAGTTTTAGGAAAATAATTCACTTCAAGATAATCTATTTAGTCAGATGAATATACTGTATATTAACGTACGCAAGTAAGTAAGTAATTTATTTATATAGCCCATTTTTAGACACAAAGGCCACTCAAAGTGCTTCAAACAAACATGAAGGCAGACGTAGACAAAAGACGAACATTAAACAGTCAGTCAGCCCATGGGTAGTGAGGAAGGCAAAACGGAGACATTCTGTGCACCCAGTGTTTTGTGCAGACACTAATAAATGATGTTAAAGCCTTGCGCTGTTTATGTGCAGTCTCTCACACTGCAACATGAGCAGAAGAAAAGGGAAGTGCAACTCGGCAGCGACGTGGACGAAAAAAATAATATATGAACTTCACACATGGTTATAGAATGCCTCTTTGTCCCGTTGGAGCCCACAGCCACCGCTCCCAAAGTGAAAAATAAATAGGTTGGCAACACAGGGAAACACAGCGAGACAGAAAATGTGTGTTCTGGGTCCGCTCCAGGCCTTGGTTTGTTGATGTGTTTGTAAGTAGGCCGCAAGTGTGAGCAATCACTGGAAATTATACGATTTTAGAGGGATTTGATATAAAGTATTAAGCAGGTCTGGGATGTTTGGCAGCTATGATCATGCAGAATTACATTCAGGGACAAGAAGTGCACCACAAACTCGTGCTTTTTTTTCTCCTCTTTTTTTGGGACGGGGGGGTTCAGGCGGATCACATACTTTCCTAGATTTTTGTGTGCGCTTGCTTGTCTTTGGGAAGCGGATTGGATCCTGGTCGATCAGTGTAATGAGGTAAATACAGATGTAGCACGGCCCAGGGCCTATGGAGGGCACCACCTAGTAGGTGGGATGGAAACTCGACTCCCGAACCGTCTGTGCTTCAAGAAACAGCAGCCAGGCAGCCAGGCTCTTCGGCGGTAACGTCACTGGAAATTTCAGATATTTTTTAAGGGATGGTGTGGTGGGGATGGCGAAGGAGTGTGTGTGTGTATGTGTGTGTGTGTGTGTGTGTGTGCGCACATAAAGACAGAGTACTACCATACATCTAAAGTTTTTTTTTCTCCTCCCAATAAACTCACATTCATATCCCAAAAAGCAACCCTGTGCCTCATCTGTGAGATGACTCCAGTGATGTGTGCAGTGTTTTTAGATATGGGACAGTACAAGTCACTCTACCATCAACTTAGAGAGGGAGGAATTGCAGAGGGCAGCATGCCAACAAATTAGCCCCCAATTTGAAGGCTGGTTTGCTGTATTGTCTGACGTTGACTTCCAGTCAGTCTAGCTGGCCTGAGCTATTACAGTCCTGAGAGGATACAACCATCATCATCATCATCTCAAAACGCCGGGTAATGAGTTCTGATTAAGCCATTTCAAACTATTTACACAAACCACTAAGCATTTGTTCACAATGAATGTCCCTCTTGATTTGTAAATGGACAAACTGTGCATAGTAAAGTAGTTCTACATGAATATATTTTATGTTTATGTCTTTTTCATTACACAGTTATTTTCTTTGTATTCTGAAATATAAATTGTGTTTTTGTATCATTATCCATCGGTATTTTCTCTTCCATATTTCATATCCCAATCTAGCTCCATATCTGTGTGATTTTTGGTCTGAACCTTTTGATACAGGGGGAGTTTAAGGGACTACTCAATTTGATAAAAGATGTGGTCATGCAAGGAACAGACATATTTAAACTAACAAATGCTGTAACCAAGAACACATGCAATAGGAATGAAATGAATTAGACCTCATGGCATGAGAGCCTCCATTTAATTTCCAATCTCCAATACATCTTCCCTGTCGATATAATCTAATCTCAACCAGGACTCGCCAAGAAAAATAGTTACCAAACAAAAAAAATGAATTGCTTATTCGGACAGACTTCGCCATTCATGCAGCACACCAAATGAATGAGTAGATTTCTCTGGCTTTCCCCTGTCCCTGACAAGCTGCTGTTAAAGTGCTTCCAGTAATGTGATGCAGCCATGATAGAAGGACTGCATGTAGGCATTCCTGCACACGCAGTGGACGGACACTTTATTCATTAACTGGGAGCCGCTAACAAATAAAGTGAGGCAGACATTCACCTTAACTTTTATTTCTGCTTCGACTGAGGCCTGTTCAAGCACAGAGGAGGGCCAAAACCTTCCTGTTTGTCTCATTTCTTTTGATGTATGGGTGTGTGCAAATGTTGTGCCGTTGTACCGTTGTACCGACATTTTCCCTCATCAGAGAGTTTCTTTCCTGTGTTCAAAATGTCTTTTCCCCTCCATCACACCCCATGCATTTCTGCTGAATCCCAACTGGATTGTGTGATCGCTCTCGCCGATGCATCCCAGTAGGTCTGAGCGTGGCAGATATTGGGCTGCTCTCTCTCAATAAAACATATAAATGTCCACACATGTTTTCAGAAAATGTATCATGTGTTTGAGACCCAACAACAGGCAGATATTGTATCGTCATTTGAAATGATTGAAGCATTACACTGAATACGTGAAATGACACATGAACTCATTTTCCTGAAAGACTAGATGGACAAGGAATATTATTGTAACCTGCTCTGTCTTATTTATATTTTAGACCCATTTATTATAGTATACACAGCAAGCCATTTTAAACCAAATATCTTGATCAGAACACCACAAAAAAATCTAATTTAAGTTCAAAATAGAATTTTTGGGTTTGCTGTTCATGATGCTGCCAAGTTTTAAAATGAACACAATTACAACAGTTCAAAGATTAAAATACAGTGTTTACAGTAAACTCCACGGCTAATATTTGTGTGATCTAATTGTAGATTACAGATTGTGTGTTGATCAAAACACTGCTCTGTCGGCTCTGAGATAAAGAGGCCGTAGATGAGTGCTCACAGACCCTTCCCTCCCATCCTCAGATATGTTTCCAACGAAATGTGTGCCCAGAACGAAAAATAAATACACTGTGTCCATATTAAAAGATTATGATACCTTTGGTTTCCACCACTCGCATTTCTCAGACCCCTGAAACGCTTCCAGTCATTCCTGCTTTACATGTGGATGGGTGAGTGTAGTTCAAAGATTTCCAGTTCTTCGACAAGGCTGTACACTAGGGGGAACGGACCACCCGACAGGATCAGATAAGAATGTGGCAAGGCTGGCCCGAATCAGCTTGGCACTGGAAATTAGACTGGTGTTTGGACGAGGGGAAAATGTTCCCTTTCACTCGCCCTGTAACCACACCATTCCCAGTAATAGATTTCAGCAGGGTTTTTCTGCCCAGCTCCCCCCTTTCTCGCCCGCGTCAGGAGTTGTTTATTATTGTTCCAAATGACAGAGTGCAGAGTCTGAGAGAGGGGGGCACTGAAAACAATCATCGTCAAACTCGAGTACGCCGACTGTCACTCCTCGGGAGAAAGCCCTCCGAGCGGCAAGTTAAAGCCCAGATTTACGGTCTCTTAAAAGACACGATTTTGGAGAAAAAAAAAAGGTATGGATTCGTCATTACAGGCACAGAAAAAGAAACTGGGTTTTAAAAGAAATTTACAGACCAGAATTGCTTGTATTTTGACATGGTGGAGAAATAGAAATGGGTGATGTGATGTTTGGGCACCTATTGGTCAGCAAAGCGAAGGTGAAAAATGAATCCTGCCCCAGGGCGCCTTACTCAGAGTCCCAGTGTAGCTAACCCTTGCTCAGGGTCATGTGGTCTTAGCCAGACCTCAGTCACTCCAAGCCACCCACCCACCCCACCACACAGAGGGAAGATGGAGGGGTCTCAACACTCCAGCTTTCCTCTGCACTGATTGCCTGCCTGATCGCACAGTAACAGGCGGGATATCAAAGGGGGATTTGTCACATCATAATTTCAGCCTGTTAATCATTAGGCTGGAAACTAAAATGGCGAAAAAAGGGAACATTTATGTATTTTTGACATGTATGGTTGTTATAACAGTAATGTATCTGACTACCATATGTGGTCAAAATTTGAAGCACCGATGGTGGTCGAAGTGACAGAACTACACTCTAAAATCATGTGGATTCTCCAATTTTCTCCATTTTCAAGGTTACAATAAAAACAACACATACATCTAGTGGCAGGAATGGATAACAGTCCAGTTAAAGTAGACCAACATTAAGGTTACACCTGAAATAATGTTGAATTATTCATAACCTGTTAGAGTGCTACATGTACAAGATCAGAAAGGACAAGTGTAAGGCGAGATCCTGACCTCATGGAGAACTACATTTTCAAAAACAGTATCAGTCATTTGTAAGAAGCAGATGAGATCTCTTTTGGCCAAAATGTCAGTGGTGCGTTATCCAACCTCTCCCTCCTCGAGCAGGCGAAGTGGTCGCATTTCACTGCTGATTTAATAGAAATGAAACAGGATGGATTTGGGGATATTTCATTAATCTTCCTTTCCGTTGTGCACAGAGGAAATGAAACCAAAATGAAGTTCAAAAACGCCTCGCCTTTCGTAACTGTGCTCAAGGGCTGCCAGTGACCATTCTCTGTCTGGCAAGGTGAAGCCCAATTAGTCACACAAATTCCTTCCTAATTCGGCATCGCCGTACTGAGTGAGGACTCGGCCCGAGAGATGCCCCTGGCCGGCACAGGTGCAAAGATCATTAACTACAGACTACACTGCATTGTGTTTGTGTCTGTCTGTCTGTGTGTGTGTGTGTGTGTGTGTAAACTACTAAATTTGGAAGAGATTTGGACAGAGGAAGGCTCCGAGCAGGTGATGTATGGGATGGACTTCAACAAGTGACTTTTAAGTAAGCGAGCAACCAGTGTGTGTGTGTGTGTATGTGCGTAAGCGTGTGTGTATGAAAGCGTGTGTGTATGTATGAGAAGTGTGTGAGGTGTATGATCATGACTATATGCCTGCATATATGCCAGTCTATTTTGCATATGGTCCATGGTTTTGTATGAGTGTGCATTCAATCCTGATTATACTTGTAATTTACCATGGTGCACTACACCAAACATACAGTTATACTGAGATGTCAGTGGTTCTTATTGAATTACCTCATGATAAAATCAAGTGTATTGTGGAGCCAATACCAACATGCTCAGAGCAATGTAACTTTATAGCTTGTAGCTCAAGGTTGTGAAAAGGTCAAGTGTATTGTTTGTTGCAAAAGCAATGTCAGTCCTAATTGAATGTTCTGTAAATTTGAGGCATGGGCTCCCTTATCAAGTAAATATGTCCAACAAATTCCTTTCATTCCTACAATGCAGTTCCAGTTATTTCACATGAGAAACACTGCTTCATAGTTCGCTCACATGAAGGCACAGGTTGCTGCCACATTTTACTGTAATTGGTGATGCAACGATAACATTTGAATTCATAAACAGGGAAGTAAGTAAAGAAAGATAAGGTAAGATTTAGCGCTGCGCACAGATAGAGAGATTGTCGTAAAGATGCCTAGATAAAGGCAGGAAAGCACTCTGCTCTCAAATATCCCTTCCTGTGCCCAGGGCAGCTGCTCCTCTGTGGAGAGGTCAGAGCTAAAATAACGTGTGTTTCCAGGATTATTACATTATGTTTATGATACGTTCCCTGGGAGCGTAACGCATTGTCGGAGCTTTATGGGCAAATCCGTCCTCTCTACGCTCCAGTTACAACTAATGGGGGTAATTATTGCGTAGCTTAACTGTAATATTGTATTGACTCCCATGGTTGCAGGGGAACCGTTGCGCTGGCAAACGGCACCTTACGGCGATAACAAAGCCACAGTGAGCTGCAGCGAAATGCTCCGCGCGCACGGGATTCGGGAGGAGAAGGAGCGAGAGTGCCTGCCAGGGTCCGCGCCACCGCCTCACTAGGGTTAATACACGACTGTATAAAGAGGGGATTACGCCCTCGCCTACACAACAAGGAAGAAAATTGAATGTTTGGTTGAAAATATGTAGCTAATTCCATTCTGTCATCGGTGGATATTAAAGATCATTAGCTGGCACGTTTGGATATTTCTAAATCACAATGGCGGCCCTGTTAGATTCGCCTTTTAATTTCCACAGGGCAAGAGGAACTGACTGCGGATTTAGGTATCGTCTCATATCAATGTTTAATAACCCTTCCGTTTTTATAAGAATTTAAATCCCTTTTATTCGGCATTATAATATTGCAGGATTATGTATTGTGGCATTGCCACTGATCAACACACACTCACACAAAAAAATCTCTGTCACACTGTGTGTGTGTGTGTGTGTGTGAGAGTGTGTGTATCGTAATGAATGTGTCAGAAAGAGAGAACAATAATGTCCGCAACCATCCCTGACCAAAAGTGGTCGGTGCTACAGCGTATCACTTAATGAAAACAGAAATCACTGAAAACAGAGTACCCCCCCCCCCCCACACACACACACATACACACACAAACCCTAGAATCCACCCCAAGTCTCCCCTCAGTGGCCTGAGCCCCGGCCGGTGGGCTGTTTGGCACCCGTGGGGGATTAATGGAGAGCCACCAACAGTAGCCCATGGAGCTAAGCCTTTAGATTGAGTTACTGGGAGCCTCTCCCACCCCGCTAGGCCCAGGTGCATCACTTAATATACCCCAGATCCCCAACAATGTGGTTCTGTTTTAGCACTTCTCTTCTGTCCCCTAAGCATCCCCTGCCCTGACCAGGCCCTTCTCTGGTGGTGGTGGTGCACAGCACTACTCAAACAGGAGCTGTTTAGCCGTTTGTTGTGCAACTATATCTGCCCGGCCAACCATTTTGCTTTGACTATGAAGAGGTTTCTTTTTTTTCTTTTAAAAAAATATGAAGGCAGATGTATGATTTCGCAGTGACTCAATCAAAGACAAAAGCTTTGTTTCTTTTTACTGTTCCATTGAAATGATTATGGATATTTTTGTAGTTACCTTTAATATGATTTTGGTCTTTGGTTTATACATTCTTATTTTGACTGTACATCCAATGAGTTTTGCTCTCTGACTGGCAGTTATTCTGGGCTCACTTGCGCCCTCCTATGGCGAGTGTAACAGGGTGCAAATCTCTGTTGCTGTCCATGGTATTCTCCAAACAGCAAGGCTCACCACAGAGTAATTTAATTAATCAGTTAACGATTGATAAAGTCATAAACAGCTAAAAACCCTCCCTGAAATGGTATCTCCCACTCACAATTTCTCCTGCAACCCTCCTGCCTGTCCACTCCTGTGTTAATGCACATTTGAAATGCTACTCTTTCAGATATGCTTTGGACATTGTATCCGTGATGGCTATGTGATTTGAGTAGGTCAAATGTGTGAGGTTATTAACACCTTTGATGTGTAGCTTCCTAATTGTACTTCCTTCAATATCTTGTTTTAGTGTCTGCCTATCAACAACTTGGTCTTGTTGTGAATTTGTACCCTCAAGAAACTGCTCTACCTCATTTACTGGTTACTGTTAGTTTAAACGTACGTTTTAAATTCATAACTGGATGGGGTGCTGACACTCAGCATGCATTGTAGGACATTAAGAAGGCTAGGTTAGGCCTCTAATAAGCTTTGGCGAATTCAGTCGTGTCATGTTATTTTACATGTTTTGATGGAATAATTCCACACTGCTTTGTGGGTCTGACACTCTGTCTAACATTGTTTTGAAACCTCCTTGAAAAGAGCAGCCTTTTCAAGCACCCACTGACAGGGCCGGAGGAAAGAAGAAACCGGCTCGATTTTTGAAATGTGTGAATGCAACTCCAATTCTGGCTGTGACACATGGAGAGATAACATGCACTTCACCCTCGGCGCTACAGCCAAAAGACTAGCTGCCTTTAATCAGTAATTATAGGATTGTCAGGCGGATTCACGCAATAATGAGTGATTGGTCACCTCTAGGCTGGACAAAGACTCTTTTATGTCCCCTGACAAGACAGGCGGGTAAATTCTATGGGCAAATGTGATATGGGAAGTAAATGAAACAGTTTAAGTAGAAAATGATTTGAGAGCTGCTAAATTGCAAATGGTGCTTTGGCATTTTGAAAACTCTTTGACATGCACATTTCTAAGTGCATATTAAAAGCAACTTCTTATGCATGCATTATTTCAGTAATTTTATCGCAAAACTATCTGAATAGAGAGCCATTCTAGCTTGCAAGATGTATATACTTGCACATACTGACATCAGAAAAAAGGTATTGGACTTATTCAAAATATCCAAACTGCTTTAAAGGTGAAAAAGACACGCTTTGATTGTTTTAACAAAGTTAATGAAATTGGAATGTCCTAGAAGACAGATATAGGAATACAAATGTCGAGCGAATGAAGATAAGGTGTCTGTGGCAGATGCCAAACAGTTTGTATGGCAGGTTCAGAGTTGTGTTTCCGCTATGATTGGTATTTCAACAGCACACGGCACAGACTACCACCTATTCACCAGACATGCATTTCCCTGTGATTGAACAGCTTACACCATTGCACAAAAGGCGCACTGTAAAATAGGTGCCCCAGCACATGACAGCCCCGACATGTACAATAAATACCAGACTCTTGCAGGCAGGGCCGCAATGATAGATTAGATTCAAAGAGGCCTTTTAATCCACTGTGTAGTTCCCCCCACTCTTCTCCCAACCCATATGACTCTGTGTGTGTGTGTGTGTTGAAATACACAGGAAGTAAACATACAGCTGGGTCTGGCACCGGGCGAGGGACTGGCTTGGCTGGCGTCTAGCGCTCCACTCCCGTGTCCTTTTCGTTCCACGCCAGATCCACATCTGGGACAATGGAGGTCTCACTCGAGAACCCAGTTTACCTTGGGCAAACAGATAACACCTGAAGTGAGTTACTTTACCTGTCTGACAATCACTGTACCACAGCCTATCTATCTATCTATCTATCTATCTATCTATCTATCTATCTATCTATCTATCTATCTATCTATCTATCTATCTTTGTCATTTATATATTTATTCATCTACATTTAATTTTGTTTACTCAACACACATCTGTCTTACAAGGAGGGCTCAGTGTTCTCAAAGATAATACTAAATAGCTGCATACAATTTCAAGGGAGCCCTTGGTAACCACAGCTCTGAGGTTTGTTTATTCTCAGCCCAATGTCTTTATATTTCGCCGTATTTTGATTTGATGTATTAAGAAAGATTTTACAGATCAGAGCTCTGATACATGTGTGACAGCGCAGAGATGCTCCGCCGCTCGGCCGCCTTTGAGGCTTCCTGGACAGGCCTGTCTAGGACTGGGCCATTTGCGGTCTATGATTGATGCCATCTATTCAGATTGTAAATGGTGCCTTCACACCTCTTTCACGGCTTTTAATTTCAAATGGTCGTCTCATTTTGGCAATTCCTTTTACGCGTTCCTTTTCCTATGACTTGAGAGCAGAAATATAAAAACGGAGGAAATAATAATACTAGGTGCAATTTTTTTTTGTTTGAATTACAGTGTGATGGAAAAGCCCCGTAAAGTGCAAGTGCTTTTCATAAGACTTAAAAGGGGGAACTGTTTACATATCAAACGGCAAAGGTGCAATTTATGTCCAAATTACACACGAAGTTAAGCAGTAACACACGTGCAATTTACTTTAACACATGCATAATGAAAATAAGAGTGCTTCTCTATTTTTCACGCACAAATCGTTTAACCAGTTTCGTGAGAGGAACTCATGTTAATTAATTTTAAATATTTACCTTTAGCAATTTATCTTCTATTTATCTAAGGGGCTATCTCGAGCCCCTTAAACCATATTCTTTTTTGCAGGTCTCGGCTGCTTCTTGACAATGACCCAAAAGTATCCAAAAAGAGCCTATAAGCTGATGTGTCGAGGAAATGTTGGAAGTGTCATTTCCCACTTTTAAAAGCAACGATGCTTTTCCACGAATGCTGGATAAGAGCATTTTTAATAGTTGTTCGTTTTCTTTAGCTTACACCCACGATTTAACACGATTCAGATAAGCTTCTAAGGTAACCGACGGTGTAGAGAACGTTGTACATACCATTTGAGATAAAACTAGGCTACTTGTTGTCTCAACTTCACAATCCACACGTCGACTGAAATAGTCACACTACTACTTTTTACAAAGGCGTGAGAATGTTTCGTATTATACTGTCATAACCTTCTCTGAAATCATTATATGAATAATAGTTTTCCTCTAGCGCGCTTGGATTAAAGTAGATATTATAAATGTGAGGACAAATCAGTCCAGAGCCAATCCCGAATCCTAAATGTAACACACAGACAGGCCCCTATAGCCTATATCAAAACCCTTGTTTGCATGGATGCCTTGATACCAGTGATAGATAAATTATGTGCAGCATCACACTCTTACAATAAAACACATTCGTAGACAAAATTACTTATTCAACATATCCGTGAATTAGATTTTCTTGTCTCCAAATAGGTAATTTACAATTTAAATACTATCTTGTGGCATGAGATAACATTCCATCATGCCTTTTCATTGAATTTCATTAGAGCACCCATGTCTTCGTAATAAATATTTCCTCCTCTAGAATAGGCCTGCTAATGGTCGTTATCTTATCCCAGCAAGGGTCGTCTTCATTGAGCGCCTGGGTTATTGGAGGTGTTTAAAGTTAACACGGCCGATTTCCTTCCCACTGGCGTGCATTTACTGATGGAGTAAACATGCTAATCTCCCCATGCCCATCTCCCGCAGATAGGACGGGACGGTCGTGTCAGACCGACTGTTTTGCAAATAGCGTGCTCTATTAAGCCACTGAAAGCCCGCCGGTATCACTGTGGAATCACGGGCTACTGCTGAAACACTTTCTCACTTGCGCACGAGCATAGACACACACGCGCCATTAGGTTCTATAAAACACTGCATGGAATTACTAAGAGAAATTCAATAAAAAGTAATATATTGATTTTAGCAGGTCGCTACTACTTCAAAAGAAAATTTAAATGTAGTGTCAGTCATTACAACACAAACACAGCACACATGCATTCGCAAACACACACACACTGTCAGCGCAAAAGCCAGTGCCATGAGAGAGGGGCGAAATATAGATCAAATCCCAAATGCTTCCGTGTAGCCTACTTCTTTACCTGCAGCCACTACCTCTCACTGTGGTCCATATTTTTTTTAAAGAAAACTGATCCAACTGGCTGTTCATCTCGTCCTCAAAGTAGTTAAAGCAGGTGTTGCAGCACAAAGAATGTAAACACGATAGATTAGTCTAATTGAATTATTCTCAATACACAGATCTGTGCTTTCACACTATTGTGCGCTTAACCCTGGAACTGCCCATCTCTGTTACCAGAAGTCATCAGCTCTCTGCAGGATGCAGCTCGGCGATGACGTCAGCCGACTATAAAACCCAGCTGAAGTTTGAGGAGGTCACAAGCACGAGTCATCGAGGCTGCTCCACGCTCTACGGGCTGTGTAAACGGAACACGATTTCTGGGGGGACAAAAAGGGACGATTCTTGAATTTATTTTGGTATGACGACCGTTCGCCATCTTTGAAGGGACTACGCACAAACTTTTAGGACTTGAAGCGTTGTGTTTTTGTCCATTAACCTTTGCCGTGTGTGATGCCAGCGGGAATGTTCAGCATTGACAGCATACTGGCGGGGAGACCAACTTGCAAGGATTCCGTGCTGATCCATCGGAATGCCCCTGTTGTGTTCCCCAACCTGACGGATTCTTTGTACACTGCCGCCGAATATAACGGTCTGTATTCCCACACTGGACCATCGACGCCAAGCATACAGTCGGTAAATGGAACCAGAATAGGTTA
The DNA here is from genome assembly GCA_015244755.2 of Tenualosa ilisha. Taxonomy (NCBI): domain Eukaryota; kingdom Metazoa; phylum Chordata; class Actinopteri; order Clupeiformes; family Clupeidae; genus Tenualosa; species Tenualosa ilisha. The sequence goes on from PYXC01000903.1 coordinate 752,396, forward strand.
CAATAACTATTATTATGGACAACTTCATGTACAAGGACCAGCTGGCCCCGCCTGTTGTGGCGCAATTCCTACGCTTGGTTCACAGCAATGCCCATGCATTCCTACAGGTAGGCTACGTTTTTTTCTGTTTTGCTTGACCTTACCAGTTTGACTCTTTTAGAAAACAATTATGTCATAAATGTAATGAAATGTATTAAAGGCCACCGAAGACAATTAGAAGCGTCTCTTGTTTGAATTACGCATGTTCGAAAACAAACCCAAGTTGTTGTGGTGTTTTGTTCTCTCAGCTGAGCTGGCAGTGATGTTTGCTGCAAACTTATGTGAATGCCAGACTAACATATTATCAATTATCGATTCCACAGGCTTTGACAGTACCGGATCGGTGCTTATTTCTCCCGTCCCTCACCAGATGATGTCGTATATGAACGTGGGCACGCTGTCCCGCACAGAACTTCAGCTCCTAAACCAACTCCACTGCCGACGCAAGAGGAGACATCGGACCATCTTTACCGATGAACAACTGGAGGCTTTGGAAAACCTTTTCCAAGAAACGAAATATCCGGACGTTGGAACACGGGAGCAGTTAGCACGGAAAGTTCACCTACGGGAGGAGAAAGTCGAAGTGAGTAACAAAGCTATCAGGCTTAATTTAGAGTAGCAGTGTAGCTCTCTATATGGCTGCAGACCACTTAGGAGACACAACTGCCAAATACAAAATGCGTTTAATTCAGGAAACAAAGTAGGCTTTCACTCCAAAGTCATTAAGTAGGCTAATCAAGCACTAGGCCTTGGGAAAACACATGCATAAACATAATGTCTCCAGATGAATTCTGTAACTTTTAAGAAACCATGGCGCAAATATAAGACGTTTTATCCCCTATTTTCGCATAGGTGTGGTTCAAAAACAGACGAGCAAAATGGAGAAGACAGAAAAGGTCGTCGTCTGAAGAATCAGAGAATTCGCAGAAATGGAACAAATCAACGAAAACGCCGACAGAGAAACCAGACGAGAGCAAAAGTGATGTGGATTCAGACAGCTGATAGCGCAAAAAAAAAAAAGAAAAAAAAAATGGAAGCGCAAATATTGCACACATTTTACTTGGACTCATTGTACAAAGTGTAAAATATCTTGTGACGTCGAAGTACTGAAAATGTGTTTCCATGCTGTTGCACAAATGTATAGTAAATATTACTTTTTATTACTGTCATGATTATTTATATTTAATTTAAGTGTAACATAGGCCAGAACGGGGTTTCGTCGGAAAGCTTTTCAACGTATTTTTAAGCTGTCATCTCATCTAAATATTGAATGTTATATCTTGGAATTCTTTACAACTAAACAAATAGCCAACAGCGTAGGGCCACGAAAATGTAAAGTAAAACATAAAAAATATATTATTTAATTAGGATCCAAACATTTTAACTTTCACAGACAGTGAGATCCTATATCTGTAAACAACGAAGGCATCTTGTTATGAACATGTCTATCAGAGTTGATGATACTTATTGAAACAATGATTATACATTAAACAATCTAAAAGCAATGTCATGCATTCATTTTCCTTTTATTTAAGTTGAGTGGAATTTGTGGCGTAAAATGCCTCTCAATTTCCAGATGTGAATTTGCTACTGCTAAAATTGGACGCAACATTTTGCATATCGTCTTTATTTTTTTCACCAATAGAATAACTAGTATTTCATCATAGGTGGCTCCTCGGGTCTTTCTCAGACCTGCACCACATCTCACAACTGATGTAGGTGGACACCTCACATTGGGGAGCGACACTAGTTTTTCACCTGACTCGATAAAACATACTTCTGTCAAACTATTGTCAAACTAGTTTCTTTTAAAATGAAGAACAAATCTTGTTCAAGAGGCAAAAGTTAGACCAACTTTCATTTAGGCCTAATAGTCTAAAGAGAGGTAGCCTATATTGCCAAATGGGATGCCAGCATATTTCACACACACACACACACACACAGAGAGAGAGAGAGAGAGAGAGAGAGAGAGAGAGAGAGAGTGAGAGTGAATGAGAGAGAGATTTAGTAACTCGACGATTGTAAAAGGAATTATTCATCGTTATTTTTGTTTGCAATAAGTGGCCAATGTGCAACAACATAACATAGCCAATTTTTTATTTCTTTATTGCACTAATTAACAAATAGATATAACGCCTGGGAACGTAATAGTGTGATACATATTTGACCACACTGTAAATCAAACCGTTTTCTACTTCCTCCTTACCTTTGTGTATTGTGTAGGCCCGCACCAGAAAAGCTGCCCTGTAAGGGCCACAAATATCGCATGCACCGCACGCAACAGCACACAGTGTGTTAGTAAATATGTAAACTCATTTGTTGCTCACTTCACATCAATTGCACGTATCGGTTATTCAATTAATTTGTTCAACTGCTTGCGTTGTAAGTCACACTGACTTTGTCCACCTGTTTATTACCGTGCTATAAATGCACCTGTTATTTTTTATGAACAACAGTTGGTTTGCTTATTTAAACAGAAATATACACATTATTCATGCACTTATATACACATTTTAACTAATCATGAATTACCCATTTTGAAGTATAACTAGATTAATAAATTAGGATCGACGGCAGATAAATTCAGGAGATCAAAAGAGTTACAGACAACGCATTCAGTAACGCTGTTTCATAGGGGCTTATCGACTTCTAATTAACCCACGTTTAGCAAAGTGCAATGGACCATTTAATCCCTGGACATTATTCTGGTGACAGCAAAAAAGATATAGGATTAACCCACGCAATCTAGACACACTCTCCAGCTGTTAATCCCCCAACAGTTTAAAAAAATCCAAAACATTCCGTTGAGAACAAAATATAGGCAAAGTACCCCCCCCCCAGCCCGAAAAAAAGTTCTATGATTTCCATAGAAGAGCTCCATCATGCAGGTCTGTTCTATTTGTGCTATACGTTTACTATATCTCTGCATTCCAACCAACACTTTGCAAGAATAATAGTTTGATTTCATGGTTTACCTTGCTTGTTCCGAATGCGAATTTAGCCTTACCGTAATGATAGGCCTGGTTTCTAAATGCACTAGTAGGCCTATATGATTGGTGTGCTTGAACAGTTAAAGCGAGTTAACCACACCTCAGTATTTTTCCGATTATGATTAATTGCCGTTGCCAAATGCCGCGACGAGAATGAGATAACCAACCTACCGCCGCAGCATGTAGGAGATGATTAAGACATAGAAACTTATTTTCCATAGCCCTTAATGACAAGCACATATTTCAGACTTCATATTATAAATATTTACTACTGATGACTTCGACAACCTTTGAGCAATCGTGGAGTTGATCAGCCTCACATCACCAGGTGCACCGGAACAGCTCAGAGCATTCAAGGGTAAAGCAGCGCTTGCTATTCTAAAATACTGCACGATGTCACATCAGACCAGGATAATATATAACCAAATTACTAGTTGTATTTAAGGTTTGACATTTGTATACTGATGTTCAATATTATTACTATTATTACGCACACATGCGTTTTTTTAGAAAACATAATTAAAGTAGACTAGGTGAAGGATTCAGTTATGTTTATTGCCATGCATAAAAATACTGGATGTAGGGCGTAATGAAATTACATGCAAACAGGCCATTGAAGAGTGATAATATGTTTGCTATTGCATGCGTATTGCACACTGTGTAACTCTCTTTTTTTATATTATGTTTACGTGCCCCCCATAACGCGCCAAATACAAACTATTACGCACATTTGAGAATACGGCTCTGGTCAGATGGCACAAAGTACACGGACAAACTAAGAATCATAATCGCATTCTCCTACATCTTCCCGGTAAATTGGGCCTGTTTGAACTGCGCTAATAAGAAGTGATTTGTAGAAGTGTAGCCGTTACTCGCATGCAACTCTGTCTATCAGTTTGTCAATGGGATGTTATAATAGCTTGAAGTAGGTCACAACTGCATGCAGAGACCTGCTGGACATGATTTGTTAATCTGTGTAAAAAAGAATGTATCCCTAAAAGCGATGAGATTAATCTGTTTTAGGGAATACACAAGATAACACCTGATACTGGCAGTTCTGTGTGGTTGGCTCCAACTAGAACTTATTTACTGTTTGATGAGATCCCTCTATCTGTTATGAGATAGCTATATGTGGTTCCCTTTAGTGCTTTTTGTTTTATCTAAAATTGCTGACAGATAGTGTAAATTCTATCGCACTTATTAGAATTACATTTTTAGTAGTTGTACATTATATTCATTCAATACTTGCCATGTACTGTATTGAAATACAGCAGATCTGAAACACTGCTCTGCAGCGTCTGTCTGTTACATGAAGGCTGTAAAACCCCAGAATTAAACAGTGCTTGAATTTCCCAAACATGCTCCCAATGTCCTGTAATTAAGATTTTCCACATACTGTATTTATTAGCAGTAAAACAAACAAAACCATACAAATGGAATCCAGTGATGTTTGGTCATTTCACACTAACCATGAGAAAGGCAGTTAGGGGAAATGGTGGGATCGTTTAAGACAATGGCTGTGTGTGAAGTGTCATCTATAGAGGTTATGACAAGAGGTCTTTTCATAGTCACTGCCGCAAAGGATATTCAATATCCTTGTCAATAAAAAAGACTACATCAGTAAAATAATAACACAGCTCTTATAAAGTGACACTTTCAAAACAGATTAGATAAAGGGCAGCCCAGGTACTTCGATATTTGGCAGTAACACACACCATGAAACAAAACACAGAGTACTAATAATACCTTATATGTCCAGCAGTGATTTATAAAGTGTTTCTACACAGAGAGCCTGTGTGATATACAAAGTGCAGGGCTTGAGCCATTAATCTCTTTCTTCATGAGCTGTAATTTTTGCATTTCAAAAAAATTTAATGCAAACTTGCTTCTCTTTTTTTTAAAACCATTATTTCTCTGACCTTTTTATGCATAGTTCCCGGCACTTGGAAAAACATAGGTGGAGTCCAAGAAAAATTAGCCATTGACTCAAGGCCAGTGAGAGATAAATCTTTGCTGCAGCATTCTAAAAAGCCCTTTTTTTTTACAAGTGCAATTGCTTTTTTAGTGAAAATCTTAGATCTTTTTTCCTCCCTCCCTCTCTCTCTCTCTCTCTCTCTCTCTCTCTGTGTGTGTGTGTGTGTGTATGTATGTATAAGTGTGTGGACATGGGTCTTACATAAGCCCCTTCTTGTTGTAGTGCTGTATACTCTAGTTTAGGCAGCCTGTTCAGAATGATCCTCATCATATCCATCTCATCTGCGATGTGACCACCGACTGCACTGGATAAGGGGTTCAAACTGCCTTGTTGTTGTTTATTTTTTTCCTTTTTTTTATATATTTTTAAGGATGCCGTTTTCTGGACTGACAGCTCTTGGGTGGATTCCCTAATCCAAAGATAGAAACGGGTGTTGCCTCCTCAGTGGTCCAGTTTCAGAAACCTATAAAATGCCCTCCTGATGGGGCAGCCTGTTTTAAATGAAAGTAAAGACAAATAACCGTATTTTTACAGATGTCAACTTACTCCTCTATTATTACCATATTTCAGCGAGATGACATGCGGTCGGCTGTTTGTTTTCTTTCTGCCCCAGACTGTCTCTCTCGGGGGAAAGGGAAAAAAATGGCCATCTACTTTAAGAAGCTCTTTCTCAGTAGCCAGGCTCAATCCTTCGCATTAATCATTAAACTTAATGCATGTGGGAGGGTTGGTATATAACGACTCTGATACAGATCTTTTACGAAGGACTTAACACCTTTAAATCCTCCACGCTAGGTGAGGCCAGCTTTGGGGGAAAAAATGGTACATTCATCTCCCGTCACCACACATGTCGAAGCACACCAGTTATCAACTGGTTTCAATTTGGACCACCCCCTCAAACTCACTCACCCCCACATACAAGCACACATGCGCGCATGCACACACACACACACACACACACACACACACACACACACGCACATATACACACATAGTTCCCTGTCTTGTCTCTAAAACACAAAGAAGTGTCAAACCGTGCCACCCCTCATATAGTGCAGCTATTGTTCCCCTGTCTTTTATGGTCCTTAAAGGAGAACGAGTCGGCTGCCATCATATTGCGGTCCAGAGGTGGACACTCAGAGATGTGAACAAGGCTTAAATCACAGTCTGCCTTGTCGAGGCTTTTAGGCCTGGCTGTTGAAAGAGAGTAATGTTTTTCCTCCAATGCATCCTGCCAAACACAACCCTCATGAGTAATATGAATGAGTTGCACCCACAGGCAGCTGGGCATTTTTTCTCCTTCTCTCTACCTAGCAGGCATGTGTGTTTATTCTCCTTCATTGCTACAAGCTCTTAACCTTTTTGCTCCCTGTCTTCTGAACTGCCTCCACGTCTTTTTAGCTGAGGTGTGATGCTTTTTTCCTCTGCTGCATGCTTATTTTAATATCATTTTATTTCCGTAACCATTAATGATAAATGTTGTCCCAAGTTGTTTTTACATCAGACCAAATCCTGAACACCTTAGAGCAAGAATAAAAGCATAGCCTGGATTTAACTGTGTCTATTGCCTTGTTGTATTATCTTTTTTTAGCAATTAATTGGGAGAAATACACCTCTTCTTAGTGCATACCTGCATTGCATTGATTAGATAAATAGCTTTGGGTGATTTTTTTCCGTAAGGTATTCTCTTTGCATTTAGCTTGGGGTAAATATTTTTCTTAAATAGTATATACTCTTTGCATTTAGCTAGGGGTAAATATTTCTCTTAAATAATATATACTCGTGGCATTTAGCTAGGGGTAAATATTTCTCTTAAATAATATATACTCTTTGCATTTAGCTATGGACAGATGATCTTTTTCAGTTTGTTGTCGTTTCTTGTAGCATTGTGTAAATGTACCTATTCTGTAATGTGTGTGTGTGTGTGTGTGTGTGTGTGTGTTTAGTGCTTTGCTACACTGTGCTGTGTGTTTAGCTGTATTTCCCTGGGCTGTGAGGGGCAAAAGCTTGCTGGCCCGTGTAGCAGGAAGGGCTCATCATGCTACACGGTGCAGGTTTCAGTGCTGATTGCCACTCTGGGTTAACCTCAGCCCAACAATTTAGGAAACAGAGGGTGTGTGTATGTGTGGGTGTGTGGGGGTGGGGGCAAGTGGGGGTGGCTATGTGTTTCTGTAGATGTATTTTGTGTGTGTGTGTATACAGTTGGTAAATGTGTTTGTGGTGGTGTGTGTTATGGAAGTTTGTGCAGATAGGTGGTTGCTGACGGTGAGGGGTGTGTGGTGATGACCTGATGCAAAACCTTTCGGTAAGGCGGGACGCTAGAACACTTGGACACCGGGGAGGTGGCTGGGGACCCCGGAACATGGGTGTAAAGGAGAGCTGAACAGACAACACACACAAACACACAGGAGTGTCAAGATAACAACACTGTCCAGATAAACACCACTGTGAGGGGTCCTGAAAAAAGTAATGATCAGCAATGAGACCTGGTGAATATTTATGCTACTTTACAATGTCAAACCTCTCTCTCTCTCTCTCTCTCACACACACACACACACTCTCATATTGCATGTAGCCCATGGCTGCCTGATGCTAGAGACCAACAGAGAAATCCTTGTTTTTGACCCCTCAGAGTGCCCCTTCTGTTTGCAGTTGCTGGGTAATACACCCAGAGTAAATAAAACAATGTGTGGATTAATGATCAAATGATTTGAGTGCTTATTTGGGATATAAATCTAAATTACATACTGTATCAACAACGGCACTATGGCAGAGGAAAACTATGAATGATGGATTATTAGAGGAAAAAAACAAAAAAACAAGCTGCGTCCCCAGTGTCTACATATTAGACACTGGTATTTGTCTAATAAATAGTTAGTCTTTAGAGAAAATAGCGTTCTGCTGGATTAGGCATGTGTGTGTGTGAATATGTGTGATTGTGTGCACACAAAGTATTGTCAAAATCCAGCTGGATTTTCACACACGAACGCACACACACACAAAGAAAAAAAAAAGTTCTGATCCTGCAAGTCTAGATGCACCAAACATGAATAATCAAAGAAAGCTTTTCCTAGAACCACTGTCACTACAATCTCTGGTTTGTAAATTACATAGTACTTACAACATGTACAGAATCACGAAAATGTCCCTGTCGTCGTCCCAGCACTGACTGCCCTTGAGAGAGGAAAAGGCTTGCATATCATCAAATACATACAAGTTGCTGCATGTTTAAGAGCCAAGGTCGCGTACTGTAATCCTCTATCTTTAGTTACAGCAAGGTCTCCATCAGTTTGGTCCTGCATGTCAAAACCCTTTAGCTGAAGTAAAAACAGCCCCAGTTAGGTTTTTCAATCAGTCCAGAATGACACAGTACATCTAGGCGTGCTAAACAAAAATACATACGGAATTGTGTATTCCTCTGTGTGTATGTGTGTGTGTGTATGACCATTATGTTGTTTAAGTGAGATAAGCTATTTTTATTTAGGTGGTCTCTGACACACACACACACACACACACACACACACACACACACACACACACACACTTTTAAGAAAAAAAAAAAAACACAAAAAACTTGCCAACAGCAAAATATCAAGATGTATTTAGGCCTATAAGTACAATGTTTGCAACAATCATGTGTTGCTAGGCGACACGTTATAATTCTAAATAAAATATATAGGCCTACTGTTGGATTATTTATCTCAACAGGCTAACGTATTCAACTCGTCTCACTTAAATGCTTCCACGTCCAAGAACATGGGAATGATTACATCTTGTGTTGAAGGGTCACCATAACGATCTGCATTACATCTGCTACGAAGCCGCCCTCTTGTGGACTCTAACCGCATGTGTGTTACACGACTGTAACAGTGTAAGATTTCATGGAGTTCTCCTTGCACTGTGCATAATAGCACGATCTGCTTGTGGTTGTTTATAAATAGCCTACTAACTTCATGGTACTTTGAAACTTGGAATGCTATTTAGCTCACTGGATGCTAAATAAGAACACCGTATAGGACAAAACAGCATTGCCATAGAAATAATACTAACAATTCTTTTTTTCATTAAAAATCACCAAATAAAAACAGAAGAATGTATTCAATTTAGTGTAATTCAAACGAAATTCAAACAATATCCAGCAAGCTCCCAAGCCCCTCACAAAAGGCCTATCGAGTTATAAGTGCAATCAGAGTCTAAAACAGTGGGATGACCAGAGCGCTCTGCAAGCCACGTTACCCAAGATCGCCTCAGTCATAACAAATCTGGGAGAGGCCCCATGATGGACAGCTGGTTTACAGCCGACGTCAGGCATTAACAGATTTGATCCGTACCGGAGGAGGAGAGCTGGGAGCCGCAGCCGAGAGGGAGCCGTGGGTGGCGGGCGTCTCACGCCAGCAGCCTCGCCGTGATTCATGGTTTGGGGAGGATTTCCACCCTCACATCCACAGATTTACTGCGCCGTGCGTATGCAGTGTGTGTGTGTGTGTGTGTGTGTGTGTGTGTGTGTGTGTGCGCGCGCGCGCGCAGAATCACTGTAAGTACGACAGTGTGTATGTGAGGTGAGAGGTTAATAGGGATGGCTTTACACATCTCTTCTAAACCACTTCACACACTACAATCAGGGTATGTGACGGCTTTGACCAGGAAAAGGAAACAGTCGTTTAAAAAACGTGTGTGATATTTTATAGACTATGAAATTCACTTACAACTTAAAAAGGAACTCGTGCTCAGAGTAAATATTTGTTAATGTTTCAGGGGCAAACGGAGTCCGAGGGCTGAAAGTGGTCTTGGAAAGATGGAACGGAGGATAAGGAGAAAACGAGCTCCAGAAACCGATACACCACAAGCCCCAATACTGTTCTGATTGCTACGATTTCTGTTGACCCCGGGAAGGCCACGGTGTTGGCAGCTGCCGCAAACTAATCTTCTGTTGCTAAGTGAGTAATTGAATGTGAGAGCTTATGTATTTTTGTAATGAGCTGACAGCATATTTCCACTCCCTGCCCAAAAGGTTACCCTAATCAACATGGTCACGCTGTTTCTCTCAGAATGACAGCTCCGCGGCAACAGCATGACAAAACGCCGAGCTGTGCTGCTTGTGCAGATGTCAGCTCTTGAGAGGCCCGACTGTTCCAGGGCGAAAAAAGCTCTGAAGGACCCTTGGCACTGAATCAACGTCAGTCTAAAGCATTTCCCCAGAAATAGAAATTAATAGTTTGCCTCCATCCTTGTCCCAGGATAAGACCCGGATTCATAATGGTGGCGTGCGTATTGCGTGTCATACTCTCTTTGAAGGCAAGCAGGCGCATTTCACTGCGACAGTAATGCGAGAAGGTTGTTATTGCTTGTGGGATTACAGACGCTAAAACTGCAGGAACGTATCGCCGGGGTGAAAGAAATAATACAAGGTGGATTCTGTCTTTTGAATCTGTAACACTATCTGATGGCTTGCCTGCACGGGAAATAGCCAATAGCCTACCCAAAGCACGTATGGACCCGAGCATCTGAAAGGCCATGGGTACGTCGTTTCAGGACCAACTAAAAGCCGCAAATGCTTCCCCTCGCGGAGAATGCTACACAAGAGAGATTATTTTAGATTGCGCGCGGAGGTGTTCCATTTAAAACGCCAGCACAATTTCGTTCGGTCTTTCGTGATTGTATTTTGAACTTCCCTGGACCTCTTTACCCATAACAAATCCCAAGCTTGTGTCGGGGTTGAACTCAGTTTTGAAGTGGACATAGGCTTTGAGTTCTGGAGGGCTGTGAAACCTCATTTCTGCAACATAGCCTAAGCCTTTTCTTCACCATGTTAAAAACAAAATCCATTTAGAGAGATGCACCACAGAGCACATATCTTTTCCTCCCCTGGCGTTTTAATCAAAGTCATCAAGGTCGCTTAATTTCCTTTCCTCCACACAGCTTGTGACGAATCACCCGAACGTCTTGAAGTGTTTTCCAGGGTCACTTCTGTCCATCTGTTCCGCACCCCCCCACACACTCACGTTGTCTGCTCATAACGATATGTAATGTAATCAAAGTCTAAGTGCTTTATACAACCAATCAGTCTGTAACAATCTGAGGGTGAGGGAGACGGCGAAGGCAAAAGCGGAGGCGAAGGCCCCCGGCCTCCAGCCGTGTGTTACTCATCAGGCCCCGTGTATTCGTTGTTTGGATTGCTGTGTTTGTATAAACCAGATTGGTTTGCACTTAACCCTGTAATGTATGCAAAACAATCCCCCAGATAATGCTCTTAAGCTTTGCCAGTTACCTAGCTGGCAGCTGCAGTAAACGGGGCCTCCCAAGAAAAATGGCGTGTAATAAATTATGACATGAACCAGCGGTGTGTCACACGGGCGCAGCCGCCCTCGTCCCAGATCAACTGTCAGGATATTAAAAATGGCACTGAAATTTACAGATAAGGGTCAACAAGTCAAGGTCTTTTGGAGAGCTAGTAGACCAGAGACGCCATAAAGAGCAGGTTTAAATGACCAGCGCTGAACGAAGGGTCTGTATGCTGATTTACAGCTCTGCACCAAACGAGAGTAAATGAGTGATTGGCAACGTTACACAATTCTGACCAACAACAGCATGATTTCCCTCAAGTCTGTAATAAAAGTTGTGCAGAAGTATATTATTCCATATAGTGTATCTGCAACAGAAGCATATAACTACATGTGGTGTATCTGCGACAGAAACTAGTTAAGCATGAAACAGATGTCTGATGCAGCTTGAACAGAGTACCTCCTCCAGTATGTTTTGTTTATTTATTTTTTGCAGTGACCACTCTCACCCTCATCAGCAAGAAGAACAAAAAAGAGAAAGAGACGTTTTGTTTCTGTGTTCACTCCAGTGCTAGGCAGCAATTCAGATGGTTACATATTGCCCAAGCCATAATGTCAGATAGCATCTGGTTGGTTGGAGTAAGTAGCTGTGTGGTTTTCATCGTCCACTGCCATGCTGAAATGCTGGATTAGCCCCTGGGCCAGCGCCAGTACCCCCCACCCCTCATCCCCCCATCCCGCAACAGAAGAGGAGGGCAGGGCACCACACTAGGGGCTCTATGCAAATGAGCTCCTAATCAAAGCCGTCTGTTTTTCCCCAAGTTCAAGAGCGCCCTGAAGGAATGGCTGTCAGTAGTCTCCCAGTGAATGGAAGGTAATCCACCCACTTCACACCGCTCAGATTGTAATTAAGCACGCTCATTCTCTCTCCGGCCCCTCTCTGCTGAGAATAACACAGATTAGAATCAGTTACACGCGCATGCACACTTACTCACCCAAACACACACACACACTTGCACATGCATGCACGTTCACTCACCCAAATACACACACACACGTATTCCCCACTGTTCTTCAGAGTTTATCCTTTAGACCACATGTTAAGAATTTTAATGGACATGAAGCCGTCCGAAAGAATCCCACATGTAAGATTCTCACCCATAGTCAGTTTTGTAGACATAGCCAGAGGGCATGTCTCTCAAGAAGCTCATAGAGCTGGAGCAAGTTTTGGAGAAAACTGAACTTTCTTTTAACAAGTCACTCATCAGCCTTCCTCTCCATGGCTGTCAGTCAGAGTGGGCCCACCCTCCTCTGGCAGCAGTATGGAATGTGTCCTGCAATGCCATTTCTCACCACTAGATGGCAGTTTGGGTGTTCCAAATGAAATTGAATGTCATGGAATTCAAAGCTGAGTTTCATTCCTGAAGCCATACATTTCTGTTAAGCATACTAATGTTGCGTTTTCTATTCAAACGTGTATTTAAATGATAACTGTGTGATACAGTGCACCTTGTACTGTGTTGTGTTCAGAAGGTATGACTAGCTAAATGTACGGCAGTGTAGAACCTTATCCCATTGTGCAGCAGTGTGTCACTGTAAGAGAAACTCTGATTGCTTTACTGGAGTAGTGATGAAGGTTAGTGCTGACTCTCATGATAAATGGGATTTAGATTTACAGTAACATACACAAATTATCCTTGTGTGTGTGTTTGTGTGTGTTTTAACAAGACACATGGCAAAGACTTCCCTGTCATGTGTCTTATCACAAGTGTTCTCCCTGCCCCTGTCAAAATAGTGTTCTGCCTTAGCTATGAAGCATACTTTTAAAATAAGGATATTAGTTTATGCATTCCATGTCATGTAGGTAAGATGAGTAATAGCGCAGGTTCAGTGAATTGTTAAGTAGTAACATTTATCAGCATTATAAATAAGCATATATTTATCTTGAATGTAGAAATTACAGAGGCAATACAAGTTCCTCCAATGGCCATGTGGAGGTTTGAGACACTTTTACTTCTCCAACCATTGGTGGCACTGTTGAGACAATCTTTACTGTGCAAGAGTGTGAGAATAGAAGGGTCTGTCTCAAGGTTAGAAAGCTCTCTGAAAACTGAAAATTGGGTGTCAGAGAAAAACAAATCAGTGATAAAAGGTGGTTCATGATCTACTTTGAATGAATTTGCCCAGTTCTGTGGACCCCACCACCACAGCATAATAATCTACTGACAAGAGCCTGTGCCTCTACTGCACTACCCAGATAACAGACAACACTGGATTCAATGTAGTTCTGACCCTCAGTTGCTTGCGTATTCACCTGCTACATGGATACACCCCACACCTCTCCCTCCCACTTCTCCAAAACCCTCAGCGCCTTCCAAATGCATCTTGTCGTCCTTCCCAGAATGCCCTCCTTCTGTCTGTCTAATTGAAGTTATCTGCAGCAGGGCTGTGGGCTTCTCTCCTGGCTGAGATCCTGTCAGGGCCTTGCGCGGTACAATGGACAGAGCCCATTTCCCACCCAACGCACTTTCAATTAGCTCTCTGCCTCCGGTAATGGAGACGAGTAGCCGCGAGCACTAACAAGTAGCCAGAGCGCACGGCTAATGAATAGAGAGAATGCATGACAGTGGTGGTGGGGGCGGGATGAGCTGCGTCTCCTGTCCCGTGCGGATACAGTCATCCCAGGAGAGAGACGGACAAAGAGAGAGAGAGAGAGACAGGAAACACAGGCAGTGCAGGCAGTGAAGAGAAGTTTGTATCATCTCTGTGAGAGCTCTTTGTGTTTGACTCACTGTTCATGTCTGCAGTTTGTCTGGTTAAATCCCTCAGAGAGTTTAGAGATCAGGGACCTCACATACATCTCTCTCTCCACCCTCCCTCCATCTCTCCTACAAGCACATTCTCTCTTCCCTCCCTCCATCTTTCTCACATGCACATCCTCTCTCTCTTCCCTTTCTCCATCTCTCTCTCTCACGCACTCTCTCACCCCTCTCCCTCTCCACAAGTTAGAGAGGCCCTAATAATTTGACTATGTGTTGTGTCATGACTGCAATTAGGAGAAGAATGAAGTGATGAGGGTGTGATAAAAAGTGTCTGTTCTCACTAAGCACTGTAAAGGGTGCCAAGTTACAGTAAATGTGCTTTGGATTCTTTATTTTATTATCTGAATCAAGCCGAACACAGAGCATTTGTCAGTATTTTACACTGCCTTTGCAAATTCATGTCAGTACATGTGGATTTGTGTGCAGCACATGATAAGAACCAACAATAATAATTTCTGAATACTGACTGTCAAAGTAATATTCACTATATGAAACTCTAGGGGGTATTGTTTCAGTGATGAGAGAGATGTGAATGTTAGCCTCAGTATTCTCAGACATAACTGTCATATAACTTAAGATGCATAGGAGTTTCATGCAGGAATACCAATAATGTTCATATATAAAAAGTGTGTTTCAGAGAAATTCATTGGACCACACCACAAGTCATTGGTGTAGCTAATGGCGTTCTCACTATGCTATGTGTAGACTTAACAAGACACCTTGAACACATGGTAAACAACTGATGTAACGTGATGGTAAACAAGAACAGAACTGTCAAATCAAACTTATCTGACAGACTCCTGTCATCGCCGTGGCAACCTATTGATGTAAGCGACACGTGTTGAACATTAAAGCGAGCTTGCATGATGAAAGTATCTTCCTCATTGCTGATGATACAACACAGATAACAATTGATTGACAAAAGAGCAGTGGCAATGATTTTGAAAGATCAAAGCAGCTGACATTTTAAGTTCCAAGGTAATGTCAAAATAATGGAAGTGGATTCTCCTCTTTCTTTGTTGTCACTCTTCTACTTCACAAATCTAGAGTGCCCCCCCAAAATGAAGCTGCCAGCCCATCTGGATGGAAACTACAGCTCCAGCTCAGCCCGGCTGGCCATATTTACAGTCTAGGTATTGATGGAATTTAGTTGTAATGTTACATTTGCTTACTATTACATTTAATGGTAAGGTTCCTTGTCATGTGTGTCATTGCATTTTTTTTTGCACGAATACAGCACATCTTTTGCACTATTACATTTTGCACATCATTCCTCACAATCACAACAAATCACACAGCAATTTCAGCTGCTTGTGAAATTCTTGTGCTTTTGTCTTGTGTTCTTGTCTTGTGAAATTGTGGCTTGTTAGAAGTGTCTCATCTGTTGTGCAGTTTACTCTTTAGTGTTAGGAAAAATGTCCTTATCTGTTGTGCATTTTTGGGGATAGTGAGAAACATCCTGTGCACCTTTTTACTTTAGTGTTAGAAAATGTCTTATCTGCTGTGCATTTTTGGGGATAGTGATAGAAACGTCCTTTCAGTTCCTCTGTATTCCTCTGGTACATGTGGAGAAATGGCCAATAAAGCTGACTTGACCTGACCTGTTTGGGTAAAAAGAGTAAAATAATCAGTAACACTGTAGGTGTCTGCATAAGGGTGAAATTAACATGTCATAAACATGACATAACATGTGTCATGAACATTATTAACACTGCCAAGTGTCATATTTATAACAGGCTTATGTCCCCTTTAAGTAACTATCTTCAACATATAGTGTTGCCATGGAATCAGAACCTTGTGATGTAAAGGTGTTTTTGAGTGGGCTGAACTGTGACTGATTTACAGAGCAGCTATTGTGTCCACTGTATATGACCATGAGTATCAGAGTAGCTGAAAGGTGTATATGGTTTTGACAGCCGTTCAGTGCCTATAGGGCTTGGTATAGCCTCACACTCATACGATGTCCATACTGAATGGGGAGACATGTCTGTCATTTCTCTAGACTGTTAGTGCACGTCCTTGGGGGGATTGGAACATCACATCTTGTTGTGCTGGATGCTGCTGCACTGCCCGTAACTTTTAGCTTGAATCTGTACGCTTTCAATACAGCAATGTGATGGACTTCCTACTCAATTCTGTGTGTGTGTGTGTGTGTGTGTGTGTGTGTCTGGCAGGGGGAGCGCAGTGGCTGAAAAAAACCTCTAAGCTCATGGTCTGCTTTTTCAACGTGAGCATGAAAGCAGAGCAGTGGTGTGTGTGTGTGTGTTTGTGTGTGTGTGTGTGTGTGTGTGCTCAGATACAGATGCTGGTTGGCAAGCCGTTAGGTGGGTCTTCAGGGTTGTGATATCTACACACCCCAGAGTACTCGGGGAAATGCTGTTGTTGACAGTAAGGATTCGGGATTATCTTCTCTTGGATGTGAGAACTACTGTTGCCTCACCAGAGCGACTGACAAGCCAGAAAGTTCAATGTGCTTTTCTCTTTTCATGTCCTGGCTCTCAACACTGGCAGTTGGAGTTCTTCCCATTAGAGCACTGGTTCACTAAACACTGTGGTTGAAATGTTTACATGTTTACAAACATGGGGTTGTATGTTGGGAGAATAGATTAAAGTAGCATGTCCAGGATATACAGCATAAGACCATATGTGCATGATTCAATATCACTCATAACCTACTAGTGCAAAACTAGTGGACCTGCTACTTAAAGTGATACCAGGCAAGCCTGCATTTTTTTACCTCCAAAACTCTATAGGTGCTGGTTAAAAAAAAAATGGCCACAGCATTGTATACTCTCATCAATCCATGTGAATTTGTTTGCAAACCACACAGGAACCAGTAATAATCATTTTTGTGGAGTTATGCTGACTGACAAGGTAATGCATGTAATTTCAGTTTCATTCATTAGATTTTGTTGAACATGACCCATGTTTTCAAACTGTAAGTGTTAAGTGTAACTGATAGAGATGATAGAGAGTGATCGAGTGATCGGTGATAGAGAGTGATCGAGAGCGCTGAAAGAACAGTAATGAACCATTTAACCATCAGAAGGAGTATGAAGCTTGTAAATTAGCCTAAAATTGTTGCCTGGTATATCTTTAAAAGGTAAACAAAACCTTCCAAACTGCTAGAAGATGCTAATTGGTGTTTGATGGTAATACAGTTAGCAATTTAGGACTGTAAAGCTTTTTCTCTCATTTGTGTTGGCTTCTTACCCTCCACAGAACTGCAGGGAGCGTACCTATGTTCTTAGGGCCCCATATTCTTAGGGCCCCATGTTCCCAGAATCCCAGAAAGTCAAGTCACATTAACGCTCCTATTGTATTAAATGTTTTATGATTGGGGCAAAGAAGGAAGGAAAAAAATCACCAAATATAAGACAGATAGTCACCAGTTGAAAACAAGTCTGATAGTCACAAGCTGAGCGGATAGCTGTGCATTATGTAAACATCCCTCATGACAGCTTATGAGAAGTGAATCTGGCACCCTGTGGTTTTAGCTAGCTAACTTGCTAGCATGTACATTGGTAAATCTCCCTCCCAATGCCCTAAAATACATGCTAGTAAATGAAACAAGCTACCTGGGGTTTAAGCTCTCTTCGGAGCACACTCAGCTCTTAATCCTGAGTGTGTGTGTGTATTAGTGCCAGTGTGTATGTGTGTGTGTATGTGTATGTGTGTGTGTATGTGTATGTGTAACGGATGCCAGTTAGCTTAGCTTAGGTGTAGAACATTAGTAAACCTCCCTCCCTCCCAAAGAGCTAGCTAGGCAATTGACTGGCTGCCTTGGCTTTTTAGTCGACTGATTTGCGCACTTAACCAGGCTGAGGGTTGCTGTGAGGTCACAGACCTTGGTTACATATGTGTGTCATATTCTGACGGGTGTTCTGTGAAGAGTTTGGTTCCAAAACATTATATCCACCATTTTAATGAATTTTCAGAAATAATGTTTTCCAGATATATCAGTGAATCTACATTTAGGTTGCTTGATTTATTTTCACATAATAAAATCAATATAATTGAAGTTTGGTCAATGATCATCAATGATCCTTTATCATGTTCCCATTGGTTATCATGTAAAATTGGGGAATACAGGGCCTTCGGACCATAGAGCTGACCCCAAACTGCAGGGCATGGCTGGTGGGAATTACACTTCTGTTTATCCACCCTTCATATGACTATATGCCATCCAAATTAAATTGGAGATGACATTGGGATCAATTGTGTGATAAAAAGGATATCTCCAATATAAAAGTCAGTGTTGCTTTAAGGTCTGTGCCATGCTGAATAAGAAAATTTGGTGACTGTTTGGTCCCTGTTTCAGTGATTTTAGAAGTTGCCATGAACTGAGGAGTTGATAGATGTGATGGGCTAATTCAAATGACACGGCAGATTTGTCACAGTTCAATTAGCTCTGAAATGTATACACAGACCTTAAAATGTGCACTGTGGAAATGAGTCATGGGAAGTGATGTTGCTATAGGGACAATGATGAGCTGCATAGCAACCAGTGGCAAAGTTTCATGTTGGTTTCTAAAAACAAAGTTCAGTAGAAGCCCATAGGGATGCCTGCCAGTAATTAACTCATCCCTCTTCTGCTTCCTAGGAGATTTAAACCTGCCTCCACACTCATTATGTCACATGACCTAAACAGCGAATAGTTAGCCTTTCTCCTTGCCACAGGTAGCCTAACATCCTCTGTGGTCCTCACAAGTAGCTCTCAACTCACAACACCATTATCCATATAGCTCATAGTGTCAACAGTCATCACACTCAGGACCAAGTCCAGCAACCAAGTAAAAGATTTCATTGGCTCTCTGTGGCTAGCATTCAACAGCTCTCTTTGGCTCGCATTCAACAACTCTGTGTTATTAGCATTCAACACTTCTCTATGGTTAGCATTCAACACTTTTCTATGGTTAGCATTTAACACTTCTCTATGGCTTGCATTCCATCCTTCTCTATGGTTAGCATTCAACACTTCTCTATGGCTAGCATTCCAGCGAGGGAACTAGGGAAATGCTGCAGGTAAACTAATTTATGTATGTATACTACATGTATATCAATACACACACACACACACACACACACACACACACACACACACACCACACACACACATATGCACACTCACACTCACAGACACTCATGCATACACACAGAACATACATACACAAACAGCCATTTATGAACCAGCAGGCTGTTTTATGACCATTGTGTCCACTCCAGTAGACCTAAATAAGATCTCAAGCCCATTAATTTTATTCGCTGGAACGATATCAGTTTGTCATATGAAAGGGCTTTTGGACGCCTGTCTAGATGAAGTGCTATGCGAATGTAATATATTGTTTCTGTTGCTTGTAGTTTGTTTTTGTTGTATATTTTGCCAGTGTTTTTTTTGTGTGTTTTTTTGTGTCTTCTCATGCAGCTGTCTTTTATCTCTACATGACAGAGAAGCTTGGAAATCCTCATCAGACTGTTGCCATAGGCACCTCGTGCTACATCAGAATGCACATAGTTCTGATTGGTTGTGACAACACACTATAATGAAATCATTTCAAATTAGTAGCCCCTCTTTCAGACTCTGTCAAGATCTCAACATTAGTAACTTGGGACTTAAGTGAGATGATATGCAGCAAGGGGATTGTTATTTTAAAAGCAAACACTTGAGAATAGTCCAACACGTCTTCATTCATGCCCTGAGACCTGCTGTCCCATTGGGATTAGCACTGAAAAAAAAAGAAAGAAACAGTCGGTAGAATAGAGTAGGCTCCAGATTTATACTGTCTAATGGACTGTGTCCACAAAATATGTTGTTGTTCACTCAGATATAAAAATGGTGGTTAAAACATCTAGGAGGGTGGTCTAATTTTGATCAAATGTGTCTGCTTCCCCACCTGCTCATGCTATAGCACAGTCTAAAGAGTTCTCTCAGAATTACAGTAAACATGGTTAATATTTGATGAAATGGGAAATTGTTAGCTTGTGTTATCAAATTTCA